>CM074736.1:139678280-139843727 GCA_037367245.1 Phrynocephalus guinanensis | reverse complement strand
AAACAGTAAGGTGGCCAAGTTTGCCGATGACACAAAACTTTTCCGTGTGGTAAAAACCAGAGAAGATTGTGAAGAGCTCCAGAAGGATCTCTCCAAACTGGGGGAATGGGCTGAGAAATGGCAAATGCGTTTTAATGTAACCAAATGTAAAGTAATGCATATTGGGGCAAAAAATCCAAACTTCATCTATCAACTCATGGGCTCTGAGTTATCCGTGACGGATCAGGAAAGAGACCTAGGTGTGTTGGTGGACAGCTCCATGAAGGTGTCTCCCCAATGTGTGGCAGCGGTGAAGAAGGCCAATTCCATGCTAGGGATTATCAAAAAGGGGATTGAAAATAAAACAGCCAACATTATAATGCCATTATACAAAACAATAATAAGGCCCCACCTGGAGTATTGTGTACAATTCTGGTCACCGCATCTCAAGAAAGACATAGTGGAACTGGAAAAGGTGCAGAAGAGAGCGACCAAAATGATTACTGGCCTGGGGCACCTCCCTTATGAAGAAAGGCTAAAACATTTGGGCCTCTTTAGTCTGGAAAAAAGGCGATTGAGGGGGGATATGATTGAGACATACAAAATAATGCAGGGTATGAGTAAAGTGGATAGAGGGACGCTCTTCTCTCTCTCCCAAAATACCAGAACTAGGGGACATACACTCAAATTGAGGGCTGGGAGAGTAAGAACTGACAAAAGAAAATATTTTTTCACCCAGCGCGTTGTAAGTCTATGGAACTCCCTGCCACACAATGTGGTGATGGCATCTGACCTGGATGCCTTCAAAAGGGGATTGGACAGATTCCTGGAGGAAAAGTCCATCACAGGTTACAAACCATGATGGAGATGTGTAACCTCCAGGGTTTAAACCAGGGTACTTCAAGGGCCAGATGCAGGAGAGTGGTATCAGGAGACAGATATCTAGTCTCATGCGCTCCCAAACACATCTGGTGGGGCCGCTGTGAGATAAAGGAAGCTGGACTAGATGGGCCTTTGGCCTGATCCAGCATGGCTCTTCTTATGTTCTTATGACCCTGACCCTTAACCCTAACCTAAACCTAAAACCTAACCCCAAACCCTCACCCTAACCCCTAACTCTAACCCTAACCCTAACCCTCGCCCTGACCCTCTAACCCTGACCCTAGACCCCGACCCTAACCCCTCACCCTAACCCCAAACCCTAACACTCACCCTAACACTCTCACAAAATACCAGAACTAGGGGACATACAGGGGCTGGGAGAGTATGAACAAAAGAAAATATTTTTTCACCCAGCGCATTGTGGGACTGTGGAACTCCCTGCCACAGGATGTGGTGATGGCATCTGGCCTGGATGCCTTCAAAAGGGGTTCGCACAGATTCTTGTAGGTAAAATCCATCACAGGCTACAAACTATGATGGAGATGTGCAATCTCCAGGCTTAAAACCAGGGTACTTCAAGGATCAGAAGTACGGGAGTGCTATCAGGAGACAGATACAGTGGTACCTCTGATAACAAATTTAATTAGTTCTCAGAGACAATTTGGTATCTGAAAAATTTGGTATCAGAAACATGGTTTCCCATTGAAATGAATGGGAAACTGATTAATCTGTTCTAGAGGTCCGTAAAAAAGCAAAAAGCTGGGTTTTTTTCCCAGAACTCTTTTTGAAATGCATTTTAAAGGCTTGCCGTGCTGCAACATGCACCAGATCATCCCCCTGCAGTGCAATGCAAACATGGACAAGAGAAACCAGCCAGAATACCCCAGCCTGTTCCCACCCAAAGTGCAATGGGGAAAAATGCAAACAAACATAAGCAGGAAGAAAAATCCAGCCCATTTTTGCCTGCAGAGCAATGAAAAAAGACTGCAAACACAGAGAAATGAAACCAGCAAGACTACCTCAGCTTCTTCCAGCTAAAAATGCAAAGAAAAGCAGTGGAAATATTAATAAAAGCTAGCTCCCTATCTTACCAAGTTCAAAAGGTCCAAATCCCTCAGCAAAACATGTCCAGTATGGCTCCAAAATACCAGGAAAAATGGTTTAACTCCTTCCACCCCTCTACAAACTAGGTATTGTGCAATGCATGGAGGGTACACTTTTTTTGGAAGGCATTATGAAACATTTGCTATCCGAGGCAGCCCATAGGGAACATTTCCTATCCGAGGCAGCCCTATACCTGGAAATTTCCATTTGTTATCTGAAAAATGTGTTATCCGAGACATTCTTTATCCGAGGTATTACTGTATCTAGTTTCGTCCACTCCCAGATGCATCTGGTGGGGCCACTGAGATACAGGAAGCCAGACTAGATGAGCCTTCGGCCTGATCCAGCAGGGCTCTTCTTATCTTCTTAAGCACTATCAACAAGATGGGGAAAGGAAAAATAGTATATAGTCCACTCTTGATGAACGAAAGAGAGGAAATATAGGGGATGAGGAGGAAAAAAGAGGCAAAAGATGCATGAAGATAAAAAGGGATACAGGAAGAAGAAAGTAAAGGTTTAACACAGGGCATTATAGCAGAAGGATATATGGTGCTTGACATGGAGGTAGACAAATGGAAAGAGGTTTGGGAAAGAGGAGCTAAGACACAAGATGTGGAAGGTGGGGATACAGGTTGACAGATGGAGAAGACAGGATCTGTTAGAATGGAGGGTCCTGGTTTATCCTGGAGGAATGGGTCAATGGAGGAGGGAAACCTCATATATTCTCCATCAAGAAGGGAGAGCAGAGAGCCATCCCCAATGGTCCAGACATCTATGCTGGGGGATGGTGTGTGCTGGATAAGGAAGGGTACACCAATCTATGACGGGAAAACCATGGTTTCTGAATTATCCACATTAACCCGTCAGGATGGAAATGAAACGTTTAAGAATGAGCCTTTAAATGTTAACCAAATGGAAGAAAATATGTTGAATGTTGAGAAACAAAGTTCATCAGCCAGTGTTGTGTTAAATAAGTTTATTGAGTTTTGAAACATTTCCTGCTTTGACTCTCTTTGATGAAATGAAGCTGCCAGATACTAAAAATGAACCCAATCACACATCTACAAGACCCAGACAGTGATCTTTAAATAAAGTACTTGTGATTTAGAAATTTGTATTTGTAAACATTTCACGCTTTTTCCTATGGAAAAACTTGTTCTTTCTGACAGTTCTTTTCTTTCTTCTTGTCTCATATTTTTCACCAATATTTTTGTTTTCTTGATTCACTCTCAATCTAGCCATCGCTCCACAATGTTTTATTGTATCTAACAAAGGGCCTACTGTGTGTCAATTGGTCCCTCAAGTATAAAAACTAGATCTGCAAATGCTTGTAATTTATATTCTTGTCCTCTTATCTTCAGGCCTGTTATATTCTTGTCATTTTTAATTTGTTCATTTAGAAATTCCAATAACAATATAAGCAACAGTTGTGATAGAGGGCATCCTTGCCTTGTTCCTTTTTGTATCTGTATTTATCTTGTCAAATACCCATTTATTTTCATCTTTGCTTTTTGTAGATACTTTTGGATAGCTTTTACTAGATTTACAAAAATATCTCCAGGTCCCATAACTACCAGGTGTTGTATCATGAAATTCCAATTAAGATTACCAAATGTTTTTTCTGCATCGAGTAAGATTAGTGCCATTTGCTTATAGAATCATTGAGTGGGAAGAGACCTCAAGGGCCATCCAGTCCAACCCCCCTGCCATGCAAGAACTCCCGTCAAAGTACCCACAACAGATGGCCTCTGCTTAAAAAGGAGGAGACTCCACCACCCTCCATGACAGCATATAATCATAGAGTTGGAAGAGACCTCAAGGGCCATCCAGTCCAACCCCCTGCTATGCAGGAACCCAATCACAGTATTTCCGACAGATGGCCATCCAGTCTCTGCTTAAAAAACTCCAAAGAAGGAGACTCCACCACCCTCCGTGGCAGCATATTCCACTGCCAAACAGCTCTAACCGTCATGAAGTCCTTCCTAATGTTCAAATGGAATCTCTTTTCCTGTAGTTTGAAACCACTGCCCTGCGTCCCAGTCTCTGCAGCTATGGAAAACAAACCTGTCCCCTCTTCAATATGACATCCTTTCAAATATTTAAACATAGGTATCATATGCCCTCTCAGCCTTCTTTTTGAAAGGCTAAACATTCCCAGCTCCCTAAACCGTTCCTCGTAAGACTTTTCTTCCAGACCTTCAACCATCCCAGTCGCCCTCCTCTGGACCCATTTGAGTTTGTCAACATCCTTTTTAAATTGAGGCGCACAGAACTGGACACAGTACTCCAGGTGGGGTCTGACCAGAGCATAATAGAGTGGTACTATCACTTCCCTTGATCTAGACACTATGGTTCTGTTCATGCAACCAAGATTCGCATTGGCTTTCCTGGCCGCCGCATCACACTGCTGGCTCATGTTCAATTTGTGGTCTACCAAGACTCCCAGATCCCTTTTACAGATACTCTTTTGCAGCCAGGTATCTCCCATCCTATATCTGTGCAATTCATTATTTTTACCTCGTAGATGCAGCACCCAGCATATGCCACTGCTGAATAGCTCTAACCATCAGCTACATGGGAACATAAGAACAGCCTTGTGGAACAGGCCACAGCCCATCCAGTCCAGCATTCTGTCTCACACCATGGCTCAGCATTTCCTTCAGAATATTCTCAAGCAGATGTCTTCACCTGCTTATGATTCCCTGCAAATGGCATTGAGAGATATCCTGCCTCTCTCTCCAAACCGGAGGTTGTCCTTAGGTATTCAAATTTAAAAATTTAACAGATCAAACAGCATCCAAATTTTAAAAACCTTGTAATCCTTAGATGACTTCACGTCTGTTCCAACTTACAGATACCTTCACCCGTCTCAGCACAAATGAGGTCAGTGTTTATCATCGGAATGTTCAGACAACTGAATGTGTCCCAGAGGGTGTCACTATGGCACACCATGGACTGACTGTCGACTCTAGGCAATGAGTGCCAAATGTGAGAAAACCACCATGTGACAGGATCGGGCAGGTAGCTGTCCCACAGAAGCAGCAATATTTTGACAGGCAGTTCCTCTTTGTGCAGGGAAGGAGCAAGAATTACGGCATGGCTTGTCAGGACAGTCTGCACACTTAGGAGGAAGGGAGGAAGGAAGAGAGGGTGAGAGGCTTGCAAAAGGCTCAGATTTCCCTCTTCCGGGGAACCTGGCTAATTTCCTACAAAAACTTGTCCCCTAAAAGCCCTTGCTCAAGACAAGCCCCCATCATTATTAAACGAGCTGATAAAGGTGGGGCCATCATGATTCAAAATACAGGAGATTATAAACTAGAAGCATTGAGGCAATTGGCAGATACTTCAACTTACAAAATATACACAAAGGATCCCACGCCAGACATTTCAAAAGAAATCAAATTTATAATAGACGGATACATTAGTAAATCTGAATATAATTTCTTATCCAACACATCCCCTGAAGAAGGCTTTCAGCCAAAACGTGTTGGGCATCTTTTTAATAAAAAATCTCCTTGTCATAGCACCCTGAGACGGCGTCTCTTCTGGCCTACAACCTACAATTAGGGGGTCAGGATTACAGAAGGTGGTTCTGTGGGATAAAAACTGCTGAAAGCACACTAGCACCTGGTTGCTTCCAAGGACTCTCCCCTCACAAAGCTGCTTTCCCTCACTCTGACTTTGAGTAGGCCTCCTCTACAGCTGCTTCATTTGGATCGCTTAGGGCTCTAAAAGAAAACACCAACTGCTCTTCTGTGAGGTGAGGAACCTACTGACTGGGTCCCATGCCCTCCTTCCCTCATCCTTTATCCACATGGCTTCCACTCAAGGTGCCATGGGCATTATTTGTGCTTTGAGGGCATTCTTTCCTCCACATGAATTCCTTTCAAGCAGCTCATGAAGTACCACTGAAGCGCAAGAGCCCCAGCCATCAACCAGACAACCACCTGCTTCTCCTAGAATCATACAATAGCTGGGAGGGTTTGGAGATGGAAAGCCCTCAAGGCCAACAAGTCCAACCTCCCCCCTCAACGCAGGAATCCAAATCAAAGTACAGTACATCTGACAGGGGGTGGTTCAATTTTCTCTTGGATGTCTCTAAGTGTTGAAGCATCCATCTCTTCTGGAGGTAATTGGTTCCACTGTCACACTGCTCTAAGATTTATGAAATTTTTCCTGGTCTTCAGCCTAAACTGGATTCCTGAAACTTGAGCCTATCATTATGTCCTGCACTTGGGGATGATCAAGAACAGACCCTGCCTCTCCTGTTTGACACCTTTTAAGTTGAGTAATACTTTGGTTTACGAGTGCCTTAGTTTAAGAGTGTTTTGCAAGACGAGCAACCATTTCTGATCAACGTTGCCTTGATCATCAACGTCTTACAATACGAGCACTGGAGCAGGCCACATGATCACAAGGGAGCCAATTGTAGCTCTCTCTCCCACTCCCTGCTGGATTGTGGAGGACCGTCTGGAACGTTCTTATTTTTCAATCTATTTGTAGTCATGGGGCAGCTGGTCAAGTGTGTATCGGGCTACAAACAGCATTTTATTATTGTCACAGAGTAAAATCTAGTTGTTAGTCCCAAGCACAGCAGATTCCGCAGTAAGGTACCTAAACAATGGTGCGGATGTGGACTTCTAGCCAACTTCTTTTGTGAGTTCTGGCATTTTATGTATACCGTACATGGTCTATGGGACCCCAGAACAAGTCATCTTGAGTTTTCATTATTTCTTATGGGGAAATTTGCTTTGATATAAGTGTTTTTGGTTTACAAGGTTTCTGGAACAGATTGTGCTTGTAAACCAAGGTATTACTGTATTTGAAAAGTTCTACCTTATCTCTCGTATCTCCTTTTCTCAAAGCTAAGCATGCCCAGTTATTTTAGTCTTTTCTCCTAGGCCTTGGTTTACAACCCCCTGATCGTCCTTGTTGCCCTCCTCTGAGTTTGTTCCAGTTTATTAGCATCCTTCTCCAAGTATGGTGTCCAGAACTGAGTACAGAGCTCTAGATGAGGCCTACCAGGGGTGAATAGAGAGGGGCAAGTATCTCATAGGATTTGGAGACTATATTTCTGTAAATGAAATCGAAAATAGCATTTGCCTTTTTTGCAGCCACATAGCCCTATCGGACCATATTCAGCTTGTGATCTACAACAATTCTAAGATCCTTCTCACTTACAGTATTACTGAGCCAAGAATCCTCCATCTTGTAACTATGCAATAGGGTTTTTCATCTCCTAAGGCATGGAATTCTGCACTTATTACTGTTGAATTTCATTCTGTTGTTTTCAACCAAGTGCTCAAGCTTGTCAAGATCTTTTTGAATTGTGTCCCTGTCTTCCAAAGTATTAGCTACTCCAACCAGTTGTCTGTAATTCATAAATCTGATTCATATTCCCTGCATTTACTCATTAAAAAAATAAAATATTAAAGAGCACTGGTCCCAGAACTGTGCCTTGTGGTACCCCACCTGTTACCTCCACTAAGTTTGAGAAGGTTCCACTGATAAGTAGTCTCTGAGTACAATTCAGTAACTAACTGGGTATCCACCCAACCAGCCCACGCCTAGTTTTCTTCCAAATCAGAATATCGCGGGCTACTTTGTCAAAAGCCTTGCTGAAGTCAAGACACATTACATCTACAGCACTTTCATTATCTATTTCAGAGGTTACCCAACCCCAAAAGAAATGATAAGATTAGCCTGTCAGGAATTTTATTGACAAATCCATGTTGGCTTCCAGCTATTACTGCATTGTTTTCAAGGTGCTTGCAGAATTTCCCCGGGGATTGCAGTCTGTGGTTCTAGGGTTCCTCCTTTTGGCCCCTTCTGACAGCGTTAGGGACAGTGTTAGCCCTCCTCCAATCATCCGGCACTTCACCCATCCTCATCCTCCTCTCATTCCCTTGCCTACCATGACTCACATGCCTGTGAAGCAAAGTCTTCCGGGCCCCCAAGGCATCATGGGCCACTCCAGAGGTTCCCCAGGGACAAACAAACAGGGTGCTGGTTCAGATGACTCCCAAAGGAGAAGCAGTTGCCACCACCACCAAGGAGCAACATCTCCTCCTCATCTGGCAGGAAGATGCTGCTGTGGTTGTGCAGCATCAGGGGCCACTCAACAGATGCCTGGCAGAGGTGAGAAAGAGTCAGAAGAAGCATTAGAACACCAATGGCTGAATAGGTCAGAGACAACAGCTGTCATGCTCAAGGGACCCGTTGGCTCCAGTCCTTCACCTGCCTACCCAGAGGCACCTCAGCTGGAGAAGGAGCATGTTTTCACAGACCACAGGGAAACACGCAACCAGTTACAGAAAGACACAGCTCTGCAACTACCAATTAAGTTTTGAGCAAGGGATGGGGAAATGGATGAGAATATATCAGATAAAGGAATTAACCAGGTGCAAAAACCAGGTGCACTTTTCCATGCAGCCTAGTAATTCCACAAAAACCTTGCCTTGGCTATTCTCTCCTGCTGTTGCTCCTCCTCTTGGGACATTTTCTCATCTCCCTTTGGTCCATCTGTACCTCCCATATACCTAACTGCTACTCAAACCCATCACTACTCCCACTAGCACTTCCTCATCCTGATACTTACCTCTTGACAACTCTTGGACCCAGTACGAACCTGGGTTGAAAGAACTGGTTGGTTTATTTATGGATTTATATACCACCAAGTTTTAATTCATGGAACAACTTCAGGCGGTGTATAAGTAAAGTTAAAACAATAAATAAAAATAACATTTTATATGTAGAAGTTTTGGAGAAGGTAGCCATGTTAGTCTGTGCAAGAATTCCAGGCAAAACAGAAGACAAAAAAACATGTGGAACCTTAAAGAATAACTTTCATATTTTGATGTAACATTTTGTGGACACGTCCACTTCTTCAGACATATAGCAGCAAAATGAGGTGTGTAATATAATATGTAATGGAATATAGGTTTCATACTAAATGTTCATTGGCTGTTGTAGGCAGATGTATTTGCATGCAAGCCCTGTTGTAAATTCCTACAGAGACAGAGCTGGGTGAGGGTGGGTAGGGAAGAGGAAGAAGGTGGTTGGTTAGTTTTAATGATGATGGGAAGAAAGGGAGTTGCAGGAAGCTTTTGCCCAAGGTCTTGCAGTGGAAGTTGGGTTTGTTGATATGGTTGGTGTTGTTTTATGGCTCTGTGGTAAAAAAAACAGACACCAGATCAGAACAGGGTGGCGGGGTGGGGTGGGGAAGAGAGCGGGGAAGGTGAGTTGGGGTGAGAGAATGGGAAAGTTTACATAGACTTTTTTTACCTTAGAGGCTTAGGCCAGTTTTTCCATAGTGACTTACTGTCCAGATGACAATAAATGGAATAGTTTATATTTTGCTGCTTCTAAATTTGATTTTCATGATGCACTTTCCTAACATTTTAAATATATTATTTGTTCTTTAATATTTGAACAATTTATTGTTTTTAACGTTTAATATTATTTTAAAGAACTATGTCATTTTGAGTCCTTTTTTCAGGAGAATGGTGGTGGTGGTGTGTATGTGGGGGGGGGAAATATTTCAAATAAATAACCCCCCTTGTCTGCGCCTTCGCCTCTTGAGCGCTACCTTCCTCCCGCAGCCTGCAAGTTGCTTGATTCTCAGAGGATGCTTCCCTTTCTCTCCGAGCTCTGTGATGCAGATCCCTCCATGAAACTTGCCTTTTCCACAAAGCTATCAAAACGGGCCCTTCATTCACCCAATGCAATCAAAGTCCAGCACACATGTCACGGCAACCATCACGCAGCAGCCCTGAATGCTTCTGTCCAGGAGGAACAGGCTATTTTTGTCCATACCATTGGCTGAACTAACCCTGCTCTTGAGGCAGAAATGCATCCTCTTCTGCTCTGCAAACCATTAACACGGACCAGCCACTCAATCAGGGATGGAACGTCACCACCATCCCTTTTACCACCTTGGGATAACATAAGAACATAAGAAAAGCCATGCTGGATCAGGCCAAAGGCCCATCTAGTCCAGCTTCCTGGATCTCACAGTGGCCCCATTAGATGCCTCTGAGAGCGCACGAGACTAGATCTCTGTCTCCTGATACCACTCACTTGCATCTGTCCCTTGAAGTACCACGGTTTTAAGCCTGGAGATGATACATCTCCATCATGGTTTGTAAACTGTGATGGATTTTTCCTCCAGGAATCTGTCCAATTCCCTTTTGAAGGCATCCAGGCCAGAACATAAGAACATAAGAAGAGCCCTGCTGGATCAGGCCAAAGGCCCATCTAGTCCAGCTTCCTGGATATCACAGTGGCCCAGAGATCTCACAGAGATCTGGTCTTGTGTGCGTCCGGGAACACACAAGACTAGATCTCTGTTCCCTTTTGAAGGCATCCAGGCCAGATACCATCACCACCTCCTGTGGAAGGGAGTAGAGAACTCTTAAGAGAATTGCTAGATGAAGCAGGGATGTACAGAACTCTCAGGCAACTGAATATCCACACTAAGGGTGCAAGGGAATTCTACTCATGCTGAGATGTGGGGCAAGGTGAACCCTGAAACACCTGGAGGGTTCCTGCCCAAAACCTGACCCACGGATATAACTCACCATATCAATTTGATACTCCACAGCAAGCCCTGACACCAGGTCTATCACAGCCACGCCAGGCACAAAAGGAGCATGGAACCAAACTCCACCAACTAGCAGCAACTTCCCACGATGCACATGTGCGGTGTGTGAGTACCTAGGCATAGAGTGAACACAGGAGAACAAGGGGATGCCAAAGGTCTTTGAAAAACATGTCAAAGGTCTGCTCAGCTGAAGTTCAATTTGAGGATGCGAGCTCACATAATTCAGTGGTTTTTCTGTCACAGCTTGGTGGGGCAGGGGGCAGAGTGACTTTACTGGAGCTGCACTAGGACAAAATAGGAAGGCATCAGGGGGCAGAGTGACTTTACTGGAGCTGCACTAGGACAAAATAGGAAGGCATTTGTCAAATGTTCCAAGCCTTATCTCCCTATATTCAGTTCTGAAAACTTTTCTTCATTTTTGATTGAAATGCCACATGCATTTTAATTTCCTGAAATCAGTACAGCTCTGGTTTTAATAGGAACTCTTGTCCTTGGGATTTTCCTGTGACAATTACTTACACAACAGCTTCCTTCTATGCCTGACAGACTCAGTATCCTGATAACGCTGGGCAATATTTGTAAATGCATTTTCCACATAGTAAGAAACTGAATTGTCAGGCTGCACCAAGCCTATTCAAATGCTAAGGTCAGAAAAATGGATAAAAATGAAGAAAGACCTTAAGGTGGAAGTGATTGGTTTGCTGCTGTGCCCAACACATGGCTCCAATTCACTCCAATCTCAGTCAGAGAAGACCTCCCCTTCTGGGAGCAGCAGGTGCTCTATGCTTCACCAAGACCAATGGGGCAAGGAGAAGGGATGCACTGCTCACTTACCTAGGAGTGAGTGGAGGAAAGGTCTCGATAGAATCCCACTGGAAGCCACAGTCGGTGGGCCTCAGGAAAAGGACTGTGCCTAGAGGTTGCTCCATTGCTCCCAGGCCTCCAGCGATGAGCACCCCACCTGACCAGCCACAGGCAGTGTGGGAGTGACGCCCCTCTGGAACAGAACCTTTTACAGGAATCTAGGGAGAATGGAGCAGAAGGAAAGGAAGAAGCTTGCAGCTTCTTAATTCTCCTTTATGGGGGTCGTGGTCTCCCTCCCTCGCCATCCCTCCCCCCACCCCCCGCAACAGAGACAGCCATATGAAACAACTGCCCCTGGCGTCCCAGCCGGAAAGGAAGAATGAAAAGTTGACAATGCCAGCATGATCCTGCCAAGCATAACCAGCCAAGCTGGGCACTCACAGTTCCTGTTTCCACAGGCTAAAAATCCACCCAGTTGTGGATCCAACACAGAGAGGGAAGGACCAGCCCTGGATGGACTCCAGATCCACCTAACAATTAGCTCGGGTAAACAAGCTGTTCAAGATGAGTTGAGCCTCTGACTCTTACCTGTTGACATGAAAACTCTTCTAAGTGCAGGAAATGCCAATCTGCCAGGACAGACTGCCCAGAGCTGCAGCCACCATAGACAAAGAGGTACAACTCCCCTGACAGGAGAAGAGAAAGCCCGCCTGGGCACCTGCACCACCCAGCACCGCCCCTGGTCCCACCATCGGCATCCTAAGCAACCTAAACTTAACACAAGCCCTGCCAGGAGGCCAAGGGAAGAGGAGGGATGGAAAACAACCCTCTCCTGCAAAAACTGGCGTAGGCATGGCCTCTGAACTTCTGCAGGCCCCCTCTGCACAGGAACACCCATTTGGAACATCCATTTGCACGCATGCCCACATGGACGTGCACACTTCAGACAGGAAGTGACCTTATTTTGGCAGTTTTGCAGAGATGTTTGGGACAGTAAGGAAACCTCTTTTGGGCTTCGGACCCAGGCCGGAGGAAGAAGAAACTCAATGCCACTGCCAACCCTCTCTGACATCAAGTGGTTTTTCTCCTAGCCTTGGGCAAGGAACGCCAGCGATATATTCCTCCTGACATCAGATATGTCCAGGCTGACTACGATGGAATTTCAAGAGGTTCTTTGGGGCCCTTCTCTGCCCCCCCCCCCGAAAGGCCCCCTCCAGATGCTATGATCTTCCTCCTACCTCCATGTGCAACCTCAGTGGCTGAGTGCCTCCAGCGGGCCACAGCCAGCTCCTTGGGGGATGGCAGATGAGTGAGCTCAAGCACAAGAGACCCAGGCACCCCTGAAACTTTCAGGCGACACGTTTCCAGAGCTGGGCCCACTGGTGACTTGCGTCCCCCCAACACCATTGCCCAGCCTGCTTGCAGAAGCGTCAGGCTGTGGAAGAGCCGTCCATCTGTGGGGAGAAAGAGAGAGCGATACCCAAGGAAAGACCAAGGTGCATGTGCCATCCCACCCCCAACTCTAGGCCCCCTCCACCTGCATCATACCCCAGGCATCCCCTGACTTGGCCAGGCAGACATTGCTGGTTCTCCACATCCCTTCATGCTTGATCAAAACGTGCAGCTCTGTCAGGCGGCAGTGGCGCCCTTCATGATCACCAAAACCTCCTGTGGTAAGAACCATATCTGGAGCCAGGAGCACAGAGCGATGGCCATACCGCCTCAGACCTGCGACACCCACATCTGTTGCACAGACTGATGAAGAAATTGATCCAGCAAAGTCAGGAGCAGGACAATTCAGGGTATCTGAACAGAAGGAGATAAAGTCATGTCACTGGTAGCAGAGGCACTCCCACTAGGGCAGTCAAGGCACAGGAGAAAGCTCTTCCCACCAGGAAACTCTGAAGTTGCCTCTCCAAGTCATGCAGGCACCTGTGAGCTTTTCCACACAGGTGTTCTTCAGAAAAAGATAAACTGCTAGGGATGTTCTGTTAAAATGATTCCTCTACCTATCCTCGAATTCGGGGGTCCCCAAGCCCTGGGCTGCAGATCGCTACTGGCCCATAGTCTGTTAAGAACCAGGCCACATCGAGCCACATCAATAAGGCTGTGAAGGCGAAGTCCCCTCTAAGGCCAACGCCTGAGCAGCAATACACGGTTCTCCCCTCTTCTGCATGGGGCTTTTGCGGCGGTTTTGGAATGGACCAGGATTAACAGGCTCAAACTGAATCCAGAGAAGACTGAGGTACTGTTCTTCGGGGCACCCTTGTCTGGGTATAATGGCCCCCTCCCTAGTCTGGGGAATACCTGTTGGAGCGTATCTCCCAGTGGTCAACCGAGGCCAGGCCCACTCGAATGTCGCAGGCGCACTCACTCAGGGTGCCCACCCCTAGGGAGGCGCGGAGATCAGCTACGCGCAGCCGCACCTTCTCCGTTATGGGCCCCTCGTTATGGAACCACATTCCGAGTGAGCTGCGCCTTGCACAGTCCCTGCCCGCCTTCAAAAAGGCCTTGAAAACCATGCTTTTTAGGGAGGCATATGGCAACCTAATTTAATTTAATTTAACTTAATTTAATTTACCGTAATTTAAGTTATTTAATTCTGGTTTTTTTTCTCCTGCCTCCTGATGTTATCTTGTCTAGGGCTTTCCCCCCTCTTTTTATCTGTATATCAATGTGTGTTTTTTTAACCTGTAAACTGCCCAGAGTTCCAGTATGGAAGATGGGTGGTATGGAAATGAAATGAAATAAATAAATAAATAAGTAAATAAACACCTCATGCACCCACTGTGACAGTTTTTGTTTTGGTCAGTTTTTGTTTTGGGTTGTGCACAAGAAAAAGCCCTGTTCTTCTACCAAAGTCCTTTACAGAGTTGTTTTCTCCAACTACAGCAATCATTCTGTAAGCCGCCTTGGATCCTTTTTGATTGATCCTCCAGCTGGCAGATAGAGTGAGGAGTCTGGGCATCATCCTACATCCAGCTTTGTCTCTGGAAGCCCAGGTGGCAGCTGTTTCCAGGACAGCCTTTTACCAACTTAGGCTTATCACCCAAATTCACCCGTACCTGGATGTGGACTCCTTTAGGACGGTAATGCAGGTGCTGGTGATATCGAGGATAGATATCTGTAGCAACTGTCTACTGCATGCCCTCGAGGGACACACATATAACATTACAAATCTGCTTCTAAGTTTGTTTAATTCATTTCCGGTCATTTATACCCTCCTTGTCTCATGCAGTGGAGTGAGCTCCCACTGTTAACACCAGCTCCTGTCAACCTAGCAGTAAGAAAGCACGTAAATGCAAGTAGATAAATAGGCAACACCATAAAAAGTGGGA
Source organism: Phrynocephalus guinanensis (assembly GCA_037367245.1). Classification (NCBI taxonomy): domain Eukaryota; kingdom Metazoa; phylum Chordata; class Lepidosauria; order Squamata; family Agamidae; genus Phrynocephalus; species Phrynocephalus guinanensis. Next base: position 139,829,018 of record CM074736.1, on the reverse strand, counting down.
AGGTAAACAGTGTTCTGTGCACAGAAATGTATTAAGCCATGGCCACGGACTTGACAAAACTGGTTCTTTGGCTTAAAAACGGTTATGAGCACTACCCCTAGAGTCAGACACAACTAACATGCAATTGTGGGGGAATCTTTACCTTTACTTAAATCTGTTGTAAACAATTAAAAAGAAAAAGAAAAGACAGAAGAATTATCTGTCTCATCAGGAGAAAATTAGCCTTCAGATGGTACTAAATAAACACCAACCAAATAGTTCATTGTACTTTTACCTTTTATGCTAGAGAACACAAGAGCCGGAGACAAGGTCTCTCCCTTTGAGGCAACAAGGATGAAATAATGGGAGCATTTCAGGTGCCACTCCTGCAGGTAAGCCAAGGGAGTGGGGAGAGATCACAATCAGTCACTGCCCCAGGTTCATGCAAGGATGGCGCCTGCCAGGCCTTCCCCTTCACCTGGAGGAGCGTTCCAACAACCACCGTTCAGGACAAGACAATGGCCACTGGCCATCTACCATTCCAGGCCACCCCACACATCTGCCTACAATCCCTTGTTTCCTTTGATGACCAGGCAACTGCAAAATACACACACATACACCGTAACCCAATACAGAGAATAAGAAGGCCCTCTCTTATTTCACAAACACATACTCTGCACTCAAACCTCCCATGTAGGAGGAAATGGACTTTAGAGGCTCAAGCAGAGAAGAGACCCCAACCAGGAAGAAAGGGAACAACATGACGTTCCTAATAGGGCACCTGAGTAGACTCAGCTCCAGGCCCTTTGCTCTGGAAGGCTCAGTGAGTGAGAAAAAGGTGAAATTGTGGAGTCCAAGAAGTGGGATTTGTATGTCATCTGATCTCGGGGGGGGGGGGGGGCTCCCATATATCCAGTATAGGTGGGGGCAAAGCCTGTTCCCACCATCTCTGAATCCTTCTAATCTTTCTGTCTACTGGGTTGTGAAGCATCCCTATATGCTGCTTCTCTGCATCTTTCAAGGGAAGTCTTACTAAGGTGGAAACACCCTTCAGTACCACCTAGCTCCACTGAAGAAATGGCAATGCCTCTGTCCCCAAAGGGCTGTGCTGGTATGACTCTAGCCAAGACCCCTTCAGGCAGGCTCAGAACTCAAACTCCAGCAGAGACACAATGTCAGAAAAGTACCTCAAACTCATCAAAGGGTTCCAAAGCCTGGATCCTCTTTTGCTCTTTTGGAGGGACAACCCAGCTGTAGAATTCATTCATGTCAATGACCGTGCAGTCAGTCCAGCCCTGGTGAGAAAACCAGAGAGCTAAGAACAAGCCCCGGCCTCTCTCCAGAATATCCCCTCGCCCAGCCCCCACTGCACCGGAGCAGTGCACCCCAAGCAGCTTTTCTAAGCAAGCCCCTTCATTTCTTTCCCCCACCTCGCGCTCCCCCACCGGCCTCCCTCCGCAATGCAAGACCCAACCAACACACACACCCTTTGGAGAAAGCGCATCTGTTGAGACTTGCAGTCTGGATACTGGACGAGGGAACGGAGTGGGGATTTCAGCCGGCTGAAGTGGCTACTCATGACACGTCCAAAAGGATCATCGGGGTGAATCTGTTCATACAGGACAAACCATGCCTGCATGAAATGCCCAGCTGCCCACTGGATTAAGGAATCCGACCTACGAGGCATCCAAAAAGGGTTCCAGGTAAGAGAGGGAGGGATGGGGAGAGGGAGGGCCTGAGCCAATCCTGAACAACGACCTTGGGGTACTAAGCAGCTTCTAGCAGGACTGCACTGCTCCCAAAGCAAGGAAAGTAGAAGAGGAAACACAGAAGCATGTAAGGTGGGAGGAAGAGGCCACATGGATTAAAAAATGGTAGGTAGCTGGTGAGGAAAGATGGCTCTTCAAGGTAGCCATTTCTTGGCTCCGACCTCTCTCTCTCTCTCTCTCTCTCTCTCTCTCTCTCTCTCTCTCTCTCTCTCTCTCTCTCTCTCTCTCTCTCTTTGGCCTCAAGAGCTACAGTTGGGATTCCACCATTCAAGACAAGGAGCCTTGTTTGCTCTTGATCCAGTAAAAGATTTTAATAACAAATTAACAGGAAGGAACGCTCTCCTCTGCTGAACCATAACACCACCACCACCTTACCAGACCTCAATAACCACCTGTTAAGTTGGCTAACAGCAGATTCAAAAAGATAAGAAGAGGCATTATTTCCTAAAGCACATCATTAACAAATAAAAATTAGGGGTAAAAAAATTAAGACTATTAACTGGATTTGATGACTTTAAAGCTCACGTCATACGTGAAGATGGAGACGACAAGGAGACATATCTATGATGCGAGAGGCAACTGGAATTGCCAAGTTCAGGAAGGGGAAGAAAGGAGCCACTGGCTCATAACGGGAGACAGTTCTCACCCCGTTTGCACCCTCCTGGAACTTTATTACAGAACAGCAAATTACGCAGACTCTGCAACTAGTTCACTCCTCTGCAGCTGAGGATAACAAATGGAAAAGACACTCCACAAACCTCTCCGCCTCCATGTAAGTCAGTGAAACTTCTGCCAGAATCATTGTGGGAGCTCCTGGGGCCAGGCCTGCCCCTCGCAGGGTTTCCTCTAACTTTGCTAGTTCAGAGAGGTCCACTCCCAGGAGTCTGTAGTCTTCTCCTGAAAACTCAACTGCTCCCAGAAAAGATGCAGCAGAAGAGAAAGTGTGAGAGAGGCAGAAGGTGTGATCCCAGCAGCCCTTGTGCTGAGATCAGCCTTCCGAGGGTGACCCCTTCTTTCAAGAAGGAATGTGCCCGCAAGCCCCCCTCAGTCCCCTTCCTTCCCTCCCTCCCCCCCCCCCTCAAAAAAGAAGAGCCAGGAGGAACACAAAGCACAGCGGAGGGGGAGGCGGCTCCTCCGCAGGGTCCTCCCGGGTCCCTCTTTCCCTCCCTCCCTCCCGACCTACCGGAGGGGCCAGAAGGCCCGACTCCTGCCCAGGCGGCCAGCTCTTCCGTCCGGCGGAGGAGGGCGGCTTTCTCTCGGGCCACCTCCGGGAAGTCGACCTCGACGAAGAGCGCGCGGGGTCCCAGCAGCCCTTCGCTCTTCAGGCAGAAGTAGAGGGAGTCCAGGCCGGCGCCCAGAGAGACGATCTGGAGGAGGAGCAGGAGGGAGGGAGGGAGGGAGGGGGGGGGAAGAGAGAGTATAGGAGGGGGGGGGAGTCGTCCGGAGGGAGGGAGGGGGGGCTCGACCAGGACATGCCCCCCACCCACCCCCCAAGCGGGGCCAGGGGAGGGGAGGGGGAGGGCTGCTCACCTGCCGCCGAGGGCACGGCGCGGTCCTCCGCAGGAAGGCTCGGGCGCAACACTCCACCGCCCGCGCCCGCACGTAGTAGCCCCTGCGGTGGGGGGGGAGGAGGAGGAGGAGGGGGGGCGTGAGAGAGGTCACTGGCTCACAACGGGAACACCCCCGGGAGGCCAGCCCCCCCCCCCAGCCCGCTCGCCCGGGACGGCGCTCTCTGCACGTGGGCAGGGGCACAGCCGCAGGAGCGGGGGCGGCCCCCTCGGCCCTCACCGGTGGATGGCGGGGGCTCGGCGGCGGCGGCGGCGGCTCCTCGGAGGCACGAGCTGCAGGACGAAGCGGTCCGGCGTGTACCCTCGGGCGGCGGCGGAGCTCTTGCTGGCGGCGCTGCTGCCCCCGGTCTCCCGCACCTGCACCCCCACCCCCACCCCCCACCCCCCCCCCCGGGGGGAGGAAGAAGAAGGAGGAGGTCAGCCGCCGGGTGTGACAGAGAGAGAGAGGGGGGGTCAGTGGGGGAGGGGGGAGGGAGGGGGTAAACTCACCGCCGAAGACTCCCCGCGGCGGCGGCCCCGGCCCATGTCTCCCCCCCCACCCCCACCCTCAACCTCCTTCGGCGCCCCAGGCGGAAGTCCGTCGCCGCGCAGCGCCCCCACGTGACCCGCTGGCCTATCCGCCGCCGCTCCTGCTACTCGTGGCGCCAGAGAGCCCGGCTTGGGGGGGGGGGCGGGGCCAGAGCGCCTCAATTGCCCGGACCGAGGGAGGGGAGGGGAGGGGAGGGGAGGGGGTGGGGGCTCCTCTGAGCTCCAGCGCCGACGCCTGTGTGTGTGTGTGTGTGTGTGTTTGCGGGGGGTGGGGGTGGGGGAGGTAGCCGGCGGGCGTCGGCTCTTCGGCGGCAGGACCTGCCTGGGCGTGGAGTGTGGGGGCGGCGAAGCCCTCGGAGTCTCCCTTGGAGCCCCAAGAAGGCCAACCCGGCGGGGACGATCCCTTCGCCCGCTCCCTCCTCCTCCTCCTCCTCCTCCTCCTCCTCCAGCGGGTGTGACCGCCCGGAGGCGGCGGCGGCGGCGGCGGCGGCTGATCGGGGCGTCCCGCTAAGTCAGATCCCCTTCCAACCGAGGCGGGTCCCGCCGACTCCCACCTCCCCCCCCGCTCTCGCCTCCTGCGTGGCCCGTGGAGGGACGCGCGCCTCGCCCGCCTCTCGGTGTCGCTGGGGTGGGGGGTAGGGGTGTGGGGGCCGGGGAGCGTCTCACCCACCCCACCCGAAGGATAGCCCTGGCGCCCTTCAAGACCCAAACAAACAAGCCATGAAACAAGCTAATAGGTGTTTTGTTTGTTGCTATTTGAAAGCCCCGCAGAAAGTGTGTTTTTTCAGAAACAGCCATTGAACTCTGTTTGATGCTCCCCACCTCTGCTTGGCACCACATGCTTCCTCCATCTTGCATGTAACAACCCTCTGGGTAATGGAAGATGGATAGTCCCTCATTTTTACTTGAGGACAATAGGCATAGTCTTTCAAAAGTTACTTAAAGCACGCTAACCATCTTGGTCAATCCAGCTTGATATACATTCCCAACTTGGGTGCCTAGAGCTTGACAAAGATGGAGTCTGATGAAAGAATATACTATTATTTTCCCCATGCATAGGCATGTTTTAATAGCCCAATCTACTACAGTGGTACCTGTATAAAGGAATTAATTCGTTCCAAATGAAATTATGTTAAGCAAACTTTCCTTTATACAGATTCGCATAGGAATGCATTGAAAACGGAGTAATCCCATATTTATGTTGTACGAATTCTCATAGGTGATTATGTTAAGCAAATTTCCCCTATCTCCGGAATTTTTATGTTGTACAGATTTTATGTTATACAAGCTGTTTGTTATACAAGGGTCCACTGTATATGCAGAACATATGCGGTTAACTGGATTAGACTCAGACTAATGAATAGCAATAGAAGAAAATAGATTATTTTAGGTATATAGATTATACCATTTGGTAGCACAAAATAGTAACTGCTTGAACAGATTTCTGAAGAAGAATGGTAAACTAATGGAGTTGGAAGGAGCCTACAGGTTCATTGAGTCCAAGTCAATACTCAATGCAGGAATATAAATTAAAATATACCTGACAGTTGTGTATGGAGATTCTCCGTCATCCAGGTGAGGTTATCTGGGAGTTGAGCCATGGCAACTGGACTTCTTTTCTTGTGCGATTGAAATGTTGAGCTACCCATCCAAGTAGCTTCTTCACTCTGAAAAAAGTTGGTGGGAAGCTTCCAATTTATAATTCACCTTGTTTTCACCCCAGCCTGATTTGAATAGTCTCATTAGATGGACATTGGCTTGGTGTGTGTGAAAGTCCCACCTATGCAACCCTTCACAACACCCACAAAGTATGGGTCGTTAGCAGTGGCCTTCTTGATGGAGGTGTGAAGTGCTTCTGATTTATCTGGGGACTGATGAAAGGGAGATGATGAATGGGAGATAGTGCCTTCAAGAGAAATTTAGAAAACCACCTGGCAGGTATCCTATGATGTGTATTTCCGCTTTGAGCAGCGGTTGGACTCAATAGCCTTGTAGGCCCCTTCCAACGTCATCATGATTCTGTTCTGCTCTCAAGGCTCAGCGTGCCCAGTGCTTTCCTTCTTTCCTCCTAGGGCTTGATTTCCAGTCCCCTCATCATTCTTGTTGCCTTCCGCTGAACTTGTTCCAATTGGTTGGCAGTCTTCTTAAAAGTGTCCAGAAGAGGCCTAACCAGTGCCAAATAAAGTCTACTGTTCATGCAGCCTAAAAGAGCCTTTGCCGTTTTACAACCACATTGCGCTAACTCCTGTTCAGTTTATGATCTTGCTTGTAGTATTGCTGAGCCAAGTATTTCTCTCCCCCCCGTTACTGTGCATTTCATTTGCTTTCCTTAGGCATGGAACTTGGCATTTCTCCTGTTAAATTTCATTCTGTGGCGGCCCCCAACTTCCCAACAGTGGACAAGCGGTTGAAGAACTCAGTGCAACCTTCGAGTTCCGAGACATATGGCACTGGGATGGGGCCCCAGCTCCTGTGCCCGCTTCTCTTCCGCTGGCACTCGGCTGCTCCGTTGAGCCCGCCCACTGCCAGCCGCCGTCAGCCCCGGACAGCCCCCGGCCTCTACGGCAGGTAAGGGGTCCCTTTGGAGGGTGCCGCCCCTGGCTGCGGATGGTGGCGTCAGAGGAGGAAGGCGAGCTGAGCGGGGAGCGTGTCAGTTGGGGTGAGCCGCTGGGATGCTTCCCCCGGGTGGCAAGGTTCCCATTGAATTGGGCCCCCCCTTGCTGGGTGGGTGCAATGCAGTGGGGGGGGGAGCAGGAAGGGAGCAAAAGCTGACGTTGTCCTCGGGCTTTCCAAACCTTTGCTACGCCTTTGCATTTCTCCCACAACTCCAAGGGCGGTAGAGGAAAGCCCGTCCTGCTCTCACACATCCAAGATGCTCCGGGCATTGGCGGGCTTTGCCCTCATGTTGGTGGCTGAGGTGGTGGCAGCTGCTGCGTGGCGAGTTTTCGGCTCAAGTGTGGGGGCAATTGTGTGTGTGTGTGTGGGGGGGGTTCTACCTCTAGTTTTACTCTCTGGGCACGGCTGTCAAGAAAGGACCAGAGCTAGCACAAGGCATGACCCCCCAATACTCGCCTCAGACATCCTGCCCAGGAGGATACCGTGGCTGATGGTGTCAAAGACTGCTGACAAATCAAGAAGGACCAACAGGGTAGAGCAACCCCTGTCAGCTCACCTCAAGAGGTCATCTTGCAAGGTGACCAGGGCTGTCTCGGTCCTGTGCCATAGCCAAAACCTGGACTGGAATGGATCCAGGGCACAATCTTCCTCCAGGAATGACTGGAGCCTAACCACGGCAACCTGCTCGATCACCTTGCCCAGAAAAGGAACATTGGCTACCAGACGATAGTTGGATAAATCACCCGCAGCCAAGCCGGGTCTTTTAAAGATACGTTGGAAGTGAGGCAGAAGGCTAAATTACTGAACATCATAGGCTGTGTTCCTGCCTAGGAAGACAAACGAGCAGCAGAGTCTTGCTAAATATAGGAAGGTGATTGTCTCAAGCTGGCTAGTAGTACAGGAGAAAGGATAAGCCAGTGAGGTCAGTGGAGCTGCACATGGCCCTCTCCTGCACAACTGGAAGATGCTTCCAGAAGCCAAGGCTGATTTTTGTGGGGAAAGTGGCAGCTGCCCTGACAGGAAGGAATGAGTGAGGCCCTGGTGCTGGCTGTGGAGCCTCTCCCATTGTAGACCTATGCCCCAACCAAGAGTGAAGAGGCGCTATTTTTGCAACCATGGGAACAGCAGTTGGATGAAGCCAAAATCCAACAGGTGTGGCTTGCCCCTGCCTTTCCTTGTCCGGTCCTTTGCTGGGAAGCTCTTTGTTGTCTTGTAAGAGGAATAGCCAAGTTGTTCTGTCCCAGCAAAAATGAAAAAACAAAAGGAGCAACAGTCCTAAGATGTCACAGCACTTTCTTCATTTCCATGTTCAATGTTGCATTCTTATGCGGGAACACTGCCATATAGTGGTCATTTAGTGAAAAACACTGATAGCTGCTAACACGGCTGCTTGACAGTTGGACTTTGGTGAATTTTACGAGATGCAAAAACAAAGCAAACCGGGAGGAAGGTTACACTACTGAAGTTCCTTGAAATATGCAGCAGGGTTATTGAAATCAGTTTAAATTCCTATGGCAGTCACATGGTATTTGGAACATTTTAAATTCTGTGAGTCTATTTGTTTATCTAGGTATCTATTGATGACTCTTGTAAACACAAATTCAGAAAATTTTATCACAGGCTGAGAGCCTAGGGGAATCTTATGGACCTGGAAAACTCTGTCTCCCTCCTAATCCTTCCCCCCTCTCCCCTCCTCCCACTACAGAGCCAGGCAAGACAACAAATGGACTTACAACAAAGGTTGTTTCCATTTGATTCACAAACATTGGATTTGCATTCAGATCTTCTTTGGGGGCTGTTGACCAACTGTGGGCTTTTTGTTTTCCTGGAGCCTCACACCATTGGACAACTTTGTATTTCCTTGTTTACTTTGAGCTATACCATTTGTCCATTTTGTTTACCTGAAACTCACACCATTGGTTTATTTGTGTCTCTTTGTTTCATATGAGTTCATATCATTTGTCCATTTGAATGTCCAAAACCCACCTCATTGGTTTATGCCTCCTCTTTGCGTCCCACAAGACCTCCCCTTGTGCATCAGAATCTATAAAGCACCTTTGACCCTGTTCCTTGCAGCAGATCTGTCTTTTGCCTCTCAAGGGCAGGGTCTGTTAGTTCCTTTTTTGGCCAATAAACAAATGCATCTGGACTCTCTGTGTGTCAGATCTTCATTGGCAGTTTAGATCTGGTGTAGATTTCCTGGAGACTAGCTCCAGTGAATCAACACCACGAGACGTACTTGTGAGGGTGGTGGGATGGAGAGAAGGGCTTGATGACCTTAACATCCAAATTGGTTCATACTATGAAATTCAATCTTTGAGGTAGCTAGGCCCCTGGCCGTACAGTGTTTTGTAGGTCCGTACAGAGTAAAAAAGTTCTAAATGGTTTCCTCATCACTTCCTGTCATCCTCTCAGCACCTGACACTGGAGCGTCCCAGGAGAGAAGGGAACCTGCTTTGCCCGTTCCCTGGAGAAGGCCTAAGCCTCCAAGCCAGGGAATCTTCTCTTGGCACTGCAGTGGGTGGATTCATTTCATTAGGCTTGCTTGTAGCTAAGCCAAGCATGTTCCAGGGGAACATGTAATGAGGATCCATGGCAGCCCTTTGGCTAGCTTGGGTCCAGTAGCCCCTTGTGAACAGTTCCTTTTGAGGACTGGAAAGCATGGAAGATCTGTTGGGGCTCTCTCATAAGAACATAAGAACATAAGAAGAGCCATGCTGGATCAGGCCAAAGGCCCATCTAGTCCAGCTTCCTGTATCTCACAGCGGCTCCACCAGATGCGTTTGGGAGCGCATGAGACTAGATATCTGTCTCCTGATACCACTCCCCTGCATCTGGCCCTTGAAGTACCCTGGTTTAAAGCCTGGAGATTACACATCTCCATCATGGTTTGTCACCTGGGATGGACTTTTCCTCCAGGAATCTGTCCAATCCCCTTTTCAAGGCATCCAGGCCAGATGCCATCACCACATCCTGTGGCAGGGAGTTCCATAGACTAACAACACGCTGGGTGAAAAAATATTTTCTTTTGTCAGTTCTTACTCTCCCAGCCCTCAATTTGAGTGTATGTCCCCTAGTTCTGGCATTTTGGGAGAGAGAGAAGAGCTTCCCTCTATCCACTTTACTCCTACCCTGCATTATTTTGTATGTCTCAATCATATCCCCCCTCAATCGCCTTTTTTCCAGACTAAAGAGGCCCAAATGTTTTAGCCTTTCTTCATAAGGGAGGTGCCCCAGGCCAGTAATCATTTTAGTCGCTCTCTTCTGCACCTTTTCCAGTTCCACTATGTCTTTCTTGAGATGCGGTGACCAGAATTGTACACAATACTCCAGGTGGGGCCTTACTATTGTTTTGTATAAAGGCATTATAATATTCGCTGTTTTATTTTCAATCCCCTTTTTGATAATCCCTAGCATGGAATTGGCCTTCTTCACCGCTGCCACACATTGGGGAGACACCTTCATGGAGCTGTCCACCAACACACCAAGATCTCTTTCCTGATCCGTCACGGATAACTCAGAGCCCATGAGTTGATAGATGAAGTTTGGATTTTTTGCCCCAATATGCATTACTTTACATTTAGTTACATTAAAACGCATTTGCCATTTCTCAGCCCACTGCTCCTCACTGCTCCCGCAAGGACCACGGTCCCATTCTGAGGTGGTGCCAGTACACAGGCAGAAAGCAAGTGCTTCTCAGGATTTACGGAGAGTCTGCCTCTTTTGAACATAAGAACATAAGAGGAGCCATGCTGGATCAGGCCAAAGGCCCATCTAGTCCAGCTTCCTGTATCTCACAATGGCTCGACCAGATGCGTTTCGGAGTGCATGAGACTAGATATCTGTCTCCTGATACTACTCCCCTGTGTCTGGCCCTTGAAGTACCCTGGTTTTAAACCTGGAGATTACTCATCTCCATCATGGTTTGTCACCTTTGATGGAGTTTTCCACCAGGAATCTGTCCAATCCCTTTTTGAAGGCATCCAGGCCAGATGTCATCACCACATCCTGTGGCAGGGAGTTCCACAGACTAACAACGCGCTGGGTGAAAAAATATTTTCTTTTGTCTGTTCTTACTCTCCCAACCCACAGTTTGAGTGGATGTCCCCTAGTTCTGGTATTTTGTGAGAGGGAGAAGAGCTTCCCTCTATCCACTTTATTCATGCCCTGCATTATTTTGTACGTCTCAATCATATTCCCCCTCAGGTGCCTTTTTTCCAGACTAAAGAGCCCCAAATATTTTAGCCTTTCCTCATAAGGGAGGAGCCCCAGCCCAGTAATCATTTTAGTCGCTCTCTTCTGCACCTTTTCCGGTTCCACTATGTCTTTCTTGAGATGCGGTGACCGGAATTGTACACAATATTCCAGGTGCGGCGTTACTATTGTTTTTATAATAGCATTATAATGTTGGCTGCTTTATTTTCAATCCACTTTTTGATAATCCTTAGCTTGGAATTGGCCTTCTTCACCGCTGCCACACATTGGGTAGACACCTTCATGGAGCCGTCCACCAACACACCAAGATCTCTTTCCTGACCCGTCACGGATAACGCAGAGCCCATGAGTTGATAGATAAAGTTTTGATTTTTTGCCCCAATATGCATTACTTTACATTTGGCTACATTAAAACACATTTGCCATTTCTCAGACCATTCCCCCAGTTTGGAGAGATCCTTCTGGAGCTCTGCACAATCTTCTCTGGTTTTTACCACACATAAAAGTTTTATGTCATCTGCAAACTTGGCCACCTCACTGTTTATCCCTGTCTCCAGGTCATTTATGAACAGATTGAAAAGCACCGGTCCCAGGAGAGATCCCTGGGGCACACCGCTTTTCACTTCTCTCCATTGTGAAAATTTCCCATTGACACCTACTCTTTGTTTCCTGGATCTCAACCAGTTCTCAATCCATAAGACGACCTGCCCTCCTATACCCTGACTGTGCAATTTTCTCAGCAGCCTTTGGTGAGGGACTGTGTCAAAAGCCTTTTGAAAATTCAGATAGACTATATCCACCGGTTCACCCAAATCCACATGCCTGTTGACCTTTTCAAAAAATTCTAAAAGATTTGTCAGACAAGACTTACCCTTACAGAAGCCATGCTGATTTTCTCTCAGCAAGGTTTGTTCTTCTTTGTGTTTTAAGGTTTTTTCTTGGATGAGGCTTTCCACCATCTTCCCTGGGACAGATGCAGGGCTAACTGGTCTTTAGTTTCCCGGGTCCCCCCTTCCTTTTTTAAAAATTGGTGTGACATCCACTATCCTCCAGTCCTCCGGCACTGTGGCTGTTTTAAGAGACAAGTTGCATATTACCGTTAAGAGATCTGCAATTTCATTTCTGAGTTCCCTAATGACTCTTGGGTGGATGCCATCTGGGCCCGGTGACTTGTTAATCTTCAATGTATCAATTAGTCCTAAAACATCCTCTCTTTTAACCTGTATTTGATTTAATTCTTCAGTTAAGAGGGGCCGTTAAGGCAGCGGAATCTGCCCAAGGTCTTCTGTCGTGAAGACAGATGCAAAGAACTCATTTAATTTCTCTGCAATTTCCAAGTCCTCCTTTACCTCCCCTTTTCCTCCCTCACCATCCAGAGGGCCAACTGGTTCTCTGACAGGTTTTCTACTTCTAACATATTTAAAGAAGCTTTTATTATTACCCTTTATATTGCTAGCCATGTGTTCCTCAAAATCTTTCTTTGCCTCTCTTATCATCTTCTTACATTTCTTTTACCAGACTTTGTGTTCATATTTATTTTCCTCATTTGGGGAGGATTTCCATTTACAGAAAGACCTCTCCTTGTGCTTTAGAGCCTCTCTAACTCCACTCGTTAACCATGCTCGCGCCATCTTGGACTTAAATGAACTCGTCTTTCTTTGTGGTATGCACTTATGCTGGGCCTCTATTACCGTTGTTTTAAACAGGCTCCATGCACTCTGAAGAGATTGGATTCTTCTAACCTTCCCCTTCAATTTTTTTCTAACTAGTTTCCTCATCTGAGGGAAGTTTGCCCTTCGAAAATCAAGGGTTTTTTATGTTTGATTTGCTTGACACTCTTCCTCCAACATGCATGGCAAAGGAGATTGCAGCATGGTCAGTGTTCCCCAAAGGCTCAGTGACATTCACATCCCTGACCAGGTCCTGAGTATCACACAGTATTAGATCCAGAGTTGCCTGTTCTCGGGTGGGCTCCGTGACAAGTTGCTCTAAGGCACAGTCATTCAGCAAGTCGAGAAACCCAGTTTCTGTCTCTTGCCCCAAGCTCGCATTGGTCCAGTCAATGTGGGGATAATTGAAGTCCCCCATGATTACTATCCTATCCCTCTTAGACACCTCCATGATTTGTCTCCTCATTTCAAGGTCCCCCTCACGTTTTTGATCTTGTGGACGATAGAATACCCCAACTATCACATCACTCCTTGGACCTGTTAGTTTAACCCACAGTGATTCTATGGTGGAGTCAGACCCTCTGTCAATCTCCATTCTGCTGGATTTTACCCTTTCTTTGACATAGATGGCCACTCCCCCTCCAACCCGTCCCTCTCTATTCCTTCTATAGAGTTTATAGTCTGGGATTGCTGTATCCCACTGGTTCTCCACATTCCACCAGGTTTCTGTTATGGGTATTATATCTATGTTATCCCTAGCTGCCAAATGTTCAAGTTCTCCCATCTTTGCTCATTGGCTTCGAGCACTGGCGTAGAAGCACCTGTACAGTGGGTCCCGCAACAACAGCTGCTGCTTTGTTCTCTCCCCCCCCACAGCTTTTATTCTCAGTAGACAAACTATCACATTCCATTATTCTCCCAGTGCTAATACCTGCTATGTCATCTCTATGTGATTTCTCTACCCTCTCCAACCTCATTCCCCGGGGTGAGGTGTTCCAAACCGGATGCCACACAGCTCCTGTCGGCTTTCCCCCAGTTATCAATTTAAAAGCTGCTCTGCAGCCTTTTTGAGGTTGAGTGCCAGCAATCTGGTCCCATCATGATTTAAGTGCAACCCATCCCTCCTGAACAGGTTTGGCTTGTCCCAAAATGTTCTCCAGTTCCTGACAAATCTACAGCCCTCCTCTCAACACCATCGCCTCATCCACGCATTGAGGCTTCTGAGCTCTGTCTGCCTGGCGGGTCCTGCACGAGGAACAGGTAGCACTTCTGAAAATGCTACCTTGGAACTCCGGGACTTCAATCTTCTTCCTAACAACCTGAATTTGGCTCCCAAGACTGACCACTTGGCCTTCCCGACATCATTGGTACCAACGTGTACCATGACCACTGGCTCCTTCCCACTTCTCTCTAACAAGCTATCTAGATTTCTCGTGATGTCTGCAACCTTTGCACCTGGCAGGCAAGTGACCATACAGTTATCATGCTCATCACAAATCCATCCCTCTATATTTCTAATTATAGAATCCCCTAGTACAAGGAGCTTCTCTCCTGCAGCCTGTTCATCTACATGTACCTGATCCTGTATCTCATCAGTTGTGATGAGGGAGAGATCCTAAGGTGGAACCAGTTGTTCCTGTGTGCCTGCCTCATGAGGTGTGATGAGGGAAAGAGCCTCAAATTGATTGTGCAATATGAGACTCTCTGAGCGATCCCTTGGCCTTCTACTCCTTTGAGTCACATTCCTCCACACATCTACCTCCTGGGTTGGGGAAGTGACTTCATCCTCAGAAGTGTGCCCTGTCTCATCTTGGACCTGGATAGTCTGCTCCGCTCTGTCCAAGAACAGCTCAAGCTCCTTAATATGTTGCTGGTTTGATATGTGGGCCTCTAGCTGCTGGACCTTCTCTTCTAATAGTGGAACCAGCTTGCACTTGCAGCAAGTGTAGTTCTCTGTGTGCTTTGTCAAGATGACAAAAATGGCACAAGTGTTACAGGTAACTATCACTGCTCCCTCAGACTCCATTTTAATGAGTGCAGTATTCTGGGCCTTGAAAAATTTACAGTTTTACTAGCTACTAATATAGAAATAATAATCTAGTACATTTTTTCTTCCTTTTATGTTAAAATGAAATCTTGCGCGCCATCAGGTGCGCGGGCCGGTCAAACAGCCTTAGTTGAACTGCCCCAATGCAGAACTTACCAGTGCTCACTTCTTTCTCTTTCAGCAGTAGGTCTGCTTCGTTTCACACACCAGACTCAAATGCAGAGGCTAACCTTCTTCTTCAGGGGAATATACTTAGTGTAACTCCACCCCCATATTGGGTAATATATGTGACAGGTATGCCGATCGGCAAGATCCCTCTCAAATCAAATCATGTTGGTGCAACTTCCACCATGAGCAGCAGTGAGGGTGATGTCCTGAGAATCCCTCTCCTAGAGCTGAAGTGGCGCCACCCCTTTCATAAGCTATTGTACGCAATCTTTCTTCGACTGACCAGACTCCATTCAATGGACAAGCCAATCATCTGTGTGCAGAAGCACCATCCCCAGCCTCTTCATCCCTCAAATGCTTTTGGTAAAGCTTCACACAAAATCTTCATGCTCTTCACTCACTTCATTCATGAGCTTGCAAGGTACGAATGAAGCCCTGTAATTACTATCTCAACTTTTAATCAAGCCAGTGACTCACTTCCTCTGAGCACTGTGTTCCTCCCAGTTAAGTCAGTGACTTGGAGCAGTAGCCTCGGTCCCAGCACTTCTAAACAGTTTGAGAAAACTACCAGCCTAAACACATCTCTTGCTTTGTCTCTTCCAAAAATGCAATGCAGAACACTTGTACTTGCTCACTTGTTTCTGCTCACAAACCTGCAGGAGGTGTGAGAGCAGCTGTTGGTTTCAATTCCTGAAAGTTGATGTGTGTCTTCCTGCTGTGGCAATGGCTATTAAGCCTTTTAAGGCACCTCGGGTTAGGAATGGGGTGTGTGGGCAGAAATGGCTGACTGAAATGCTACCTGCTTGAGTTTGAGAACACACAAGCCAAAGGCATTCTGATGTGGCAGTACCAATTCTCTAGGAAGCCACTGTCCTTTGAGGTTCACGTCCTCAAAAGATCTGCCCAACCTATTCCCAGGCAGGGCAGTTGTGACCCTTGGTGTTTTCTATATATGGTTAACCAATCCAAGAGGTCCAATATCCATTAGTTCCTTGCAGACACACCATCAACACCTTCTCCCAAGACACTGCAGAGGTCGCAAGCACTCCTTCAGCCATTGTTACAAGTGAAGTCTGTGCATTTGCCTCCTGTTTGGGTAATGGAGATACTGGCTTGGACCGACATCTGGTCTGTGTGTAGCCATCTATTTTAAGGTCTGTAGCATCTGCTTTCCTTTGGGCTCTGTGTGGCGCAAACCAATGCCTTCCTCAGGGTTGCCTCAAATGTCAGTAGCTTCCCTGAAAACTTGGTGTCCCTTTTCCTTATTCAAAATTCTGGTGAAAGAGAGGTAACGTGACAGCGTTTCATATGGTGCCAGACCCACCTTTGTTCAGGTACCATAAATTTATGACACAAGAGGCCCATCCTTGTAAACAAAAATCAGCAGCAGGTGGGAAGGAAGACAAGGAGAAAGGGAAGGTTAAAACCACTCACCAGTTCTTTCTTAACCATGACTTCACTCCTTTCCCTTCCACCACCATCCCGGCTGTTGTCTGTTTCAGTCTTGGAGGCCAGATGTGGGAAACCTTTTATGAAGAACTGCATTTTGCACAAATCAAAACCACTTGGCTGAAAACTATCACTCGTAGCTTTTGATAAAAATCAGGAAGGCACTTGCAGTGCAGATTTGGAGGGAATGATATTTCAAGCCCCCAGCCCAGTCCCCACTTCTTCCCACATCGTGTAACTGCCAGGGATAAGCAGGGTTCTTCTTTGCCTTTGCCAACTGCCAGACAATGGTGAGCAGTGGTCCTCTCATATAAGAACATAAGAACAGTGCACCTAGACCCACTTTTTCATGTGAAAGAGGTGATTTTCAGGCAAAGACTGTGTGTGTGTGTGCACGTGTGTGTGTGTGTGTGTGTGTGTGCGCGCGCACACACACACACACACACACACACACACACACATGCACACACCAGAAGAGGATCTGTTAAAAATGTCAGGCGCTCTAGATCATTTTGGGAATGGGATATTAGTGAGTTATATTTAAATGTGCCTGTCCTTGAGTCTAAAAAGGAAAGTCCCTTTTCAATAAACATTGTGCTGATTTTACACTTGCAATCACCAAAACTTAATGAAGGATAAAACTCTTAAAGATTTATGGCTCCAAAGGCTGCCTTGGTGTAAAAAATGAAGAGTGTGGGGCCTGTGGGGTGGGGAATCGAGGCAGCTGACAGTAAATGCCAAGGTCTCCGTCTTTGGTGTGTATGAGCCGGTGTGTCCCCCCCCTACCATTTTTCTAGCTTAACTCAGTTGTCATGGAGACTGACAAGGGTAACTCCCCCACAGCTGCTATTCTTTGGAACAAGCTTGCCTGCTTGCATTACAGCTGTTCACACACAGAATGACACCCGCACACAAACACAGTTTACCTCCCCCACATCCAGCACCCAAAGGGCCCTCCTGAGACTCCCCCAGGCTTTGGTGTTCATTGAAAAGTACAAGCAGGCTCACCCTGACTTGGGTGGCCATTTTCTAGAGCTAATATTTATTTTAGTTTTATTTATTTCAGAGTATTTTTACCCCGCCTTTCTCCTTGGAAAAGGACCCAAGGCAGCTTACAGTAACGAGGGATAATAATAATAATTTATTGTCATTGTGTGTATATACACAGTATACACATACAACGAAATTCAGACACCCAGAGACCAGATTCAACACGCACACACACAAATCTCCAAACACTCTCACACACATTTAAAAAAAAAAAAAACCTTCAACACACACACATAAAAATCCCTGAACACTCCCCCACCCACCAACCCCCCCCCCTTATACAGTCCAGTACAATTAAGACATGTTCAAGTATTGAGAACAAGGAATTAAGGAATATCTTACAGCATTAATAGGCATTACATTAAAAGCTACAAGATTTTAAGTAGTTATAAACAAAGTTTATGTGAACCTATAGATTCATATAAAAGCCACAGTCTATCATTTAGGGAAAGCTTGCCTGAAGAGAAAGATCTTTGCCTGATTCCGGAAGGACAACAGAGATAAGGCAGTCCTGGCCTCTAGTGGGTGCAGCAACAGAGAAGGCCCTTTCATGGGTTCCCACGAGACGTACCTGTGAGGGTGGCAGGATGGAGAGAAGGGCCTCTCCTGAAGACCTTAACATCCCAGTTGGCTGTTACTGTGACAGTCGATCTTTGAGGTAGCTAGGACCCAGGCCGTACAGTTCTTTGTCAAGGTCAGCATGTTCAATCGTGCTGGTAGGTGATTGGAAGCCAGTAGAAGGGTGAGGCAGCCATGAAAGGGCTTGGCTGCTTCCACCTTCCTCTCTGGAAATGCGGGACGGAGTAAAAAAGTTCTAAATGGTTTCCTCATCACTTCCTGTCATCCTCTCAGCACCTGACACCTGGAGCATCCCAGGAGAGAAGGGAACCTGCTTTGCCCATTCCCTGGAGAAGGCCTAAGCCTCCAAGCCAGGGAATCTCCTCTCGGCACTGCAGTGGGTAGATTCATTTCATTAGCCTTGCTTGTGGCTAAGCCAAGCATGTTCCAGGGGAACATGTAATGAGGATCCATGGCAGCCCTTTGGCTAGCTTGGGTCCAGTAGCCCCTTGTGAACAGTTCCTTTTGAGGACTGGAAAGCATGGAAGAACTGTTGGGGCTCTCTCCTCACTGCTCCCGCAAGGACCACGGTCCCATCCTGAGATGGTGCCAGTACACAGGCAGAAAGCAAGATTTACGGAGAGTCTGCCTCTGTTGGGTAAGGTATGTGACAGGTATGCCGATCGGCAAGATCCCTCTCAAATCAAATCATGTTGGTGCAACTTCCACCATGAGTAGCAGTGAGGGTCATGTTCTGAGAATCCCTCTCCTAGAGCTGAAATGGCACCACCCATCATTCAGGGAAAACTTGCCTGAAGAGAAAGGTCTTTGCCTGTTTCCAGAAGGGCAACAGAGATGAGACAGTCCAGGCCTCTAGTGGGAGGGAGTTCCAGAGTCTGGGCACAGCAGCCAAGAAGGCCCTTTCATGTGTTTCCATGAGATGTACCTGTGAGGGTGGTGGGATAGAGAGAAGGGCCTCTCCTGATTACCTTAACACCCGACTTGATACATACTGTGAGATTCAAACTTCGAGGTAGCTAGCATCCAGGTCGTATAGTGCTTTGTAGGTCAAAGTCAGCACCTTGAATTGTGCCTGATAGCTGATTCGCAGCCAATGGAGCTGTTTTAATAGAGGTGTAATGTGATCTCTGTACCTCGCCCGAGTCAGCAGTCTGGCTGCTGCATTCTGGACTCGTTGAAGTTTCCTGAGAATTTTCATTGGTATCCCACATAGAGGGCATTACAGTAGTCTAGCCAGGATGTCACTAGGGCATGTGTCACTGTGGCCAGAGCTGGTTTCTCAAGAAAGGGGCGTAATTTGTGTACTAGCCTTATTTATGCAAATGTGCTCCTTGCCACAGCTGAGACCTAGGCATCCAAGCT
Organism: Phrynocephalus guinanensis; assembly: GCA_037367245.1. Taxonomy (NCBI): domain Eukaryota; kingdom Metazoa; phylum Chordata; class Lepidosauria; order Squamata; family Agamidae; genus Phrynocephalus; species Phrynocephalus guinanensis. Next base: position 139,810,018 of record CM074736.1, on the reverse strand, counting down.
CAAGGATGAGTCCAAGAGCACACACCCCAAGCTGCGTACCTGAATTTTCAATTGGAGCATGACCCCATGCAGTACAGGTTGCATCCCTATCCCTTGTTCAATATTTTAATTGAAACCGTTGTGTGAGATGAAAACACTGTGTGAGCTGACAAGGCTATATTATGTTGATGTCTCAGTTACTGTGTCTGCCTTGATTCCACAGGCAATGGTCCTAAGTCAGCAGAGGCCCATGGGGCCCCAAGGTCTCCTGTTGCTGTGATCTCCTCCAAGCCTTCCTCCAACACTCCGTTGCCCTGCTGCCAGGTGGTCCTTATTCAGAGGGTTGTATTTAATTATTTTATTCATTTTAGAGTATTTTTCTCTGCTTTTCTCCTTGAAAAAAGTACTCAACAATATACAGCCCAATACAATTAAGACATGTTCAAGTACTGAGAACAGGGAATTGAGGGCCATCTTACAGCATTAAAAGACAACATTACATTAATGTAATCACAAAATATATAAACAAAAGCATTAAAAAACAACATATTAATGCAATCACAAAGTCTATAAACACAAAGTCTGTGTGATGATATGTGGTAGATTCATATAAAAGTCACATAATAGGTAGTCCTATCATCATCATCATCATCATCATCATCATCATCATCATCATCATCATCATCATCATCATCATCAAACTGCAGACAAGATAACTATGCTGGGTTTTGCAATACAAATCACTAGACGAACGCTTCCCAAGCATTTAGGACTACGTGATGTATTGGCAAATTATGCAAGTAGATCCCAGTAAGGTGGCTTTCTGCAGCTGACTGATGGTGACTTTGTGAACTCCAATTTCTTCTAAATACGTGCTTAGCTCTTTAGGCACTGCACCCAGCATGCCTGCTTCTTTGCCCCCATGGGACATGTGGCTTCAGAGCCACTCTGCTCTCCACTATGTCCAGACTGCCCATAATGCTTGTATCGTACCTGTGCTATGTTGAATGTGGAATGACCCTTGCTCGTTGCCACTGACAATGCTGTAGGTGATGCGCCCTGAGGACCCTGCAGTATGGGTGGCTGGCATATTCAAGACGGTGGTGTCTGAAGGTGATCTCGAGGATCGACTATTGCAATGCCCTCTACGTGGGGTTGCCCTTGACCCTGGTCTGGAGGCTACAGCAGGTGCAGAATGCGGCGGCCAAGCTGGTGGTGGGTGCTTGTAGATTCGAGCACATCACCCCAGTCCTGGCTCGCTTGCACTGGTTACCCGTTATCCCCCGGATTAGGTTCAAGGTCTTCGTTTTGACTTTCAAAGCCCTCCACGGCCTGGGACCAGAGTATCTGGCGGAGCGTATCTCTCAGAGATCAACTGGGGCCAGACCCACAAGATTGGCACAGGCGCGCTCACTGAGGGTGGCCACACCCAGAGAGGCATGGAAATCGCGTACGCGGGACCACGCCTTCTCTGTGGTGGGCCCCATGCTATGGAACCATCTCCCCAGTGAGCTGTGCCTAGCAGAGTCCCTGCCCGCCTTTAAAAAGGCCCTGAAGACCCACCTGTTCAGGGAGGCATTTGGCGACCTTTCTATTTAGTTTTTTTTTTTTTTTGCCCGTTGCCATCTTTGCTTGGATTATGCCACCTTTCGTGTTCTGTTTTGTTTTGTTTGTTTTTACTACTTTTACTATAAGCCGCCCAGAGTTCCCTCCTGGGAAGATGGGCGGGATATAAGCCTAACAAATAAATAATAAATAATAAATAAGGATCGGGAAGGGAAGCGGTCAGTGCTGTGGGCAGTGGGCCAAGGGCCCCTGGCCAAGTCCTTCCACTAGGAAAGCTCCGGGAGGGAGGGAGGGGCAGCAGCAGGCCTCCCCCCCCCCGTTCATCCCTGGCTCTCCTATGGTTTGACCATTGGGGCCACCACCAAGATGGCATCCACCCAAGGGTTATTAAGGAACTGAGAAATGAAATTGCAGATCTTTTAATGGTAATATGCAACTTGTCTCTTAAAACGGCCACAGTGCTGGAGGACTGGAGAATAGCGGATGTCACACCAATTTTTAAAAAAAGAAGGAGGGGAACCTGGGAAACTACAGGCTGGTTATCCTTGCGTCTGTCCCAGGGAAGATAGTGGAAAGCCTCATCCAAGAGAAAATCTTAAAACACAGAAGAACAAACCTTGCTGGACAAACCTTTTAGAATTCTTTGAAAAGGTCAACAGGCATGTAGATATGGGTGAACCAGTGGATATTATGTATCTTGATTTTCAGAAGTCTTTTGACACAGTCCATTGGGAAAGGCTGCTAAGAAAAATTGCACAGTCAAGGGATAAGAGGGCAGGTCCTCTTATTGATTGAGAACTGGTTGAAATCCAGGAAACAAAGAGTAGGTGTCAATGGGCAATTTTCACAATGGAGAGAGGCGAAAAGCGGTGTGCCCCAGGGATCTGTCCTGGGTCCAGTGCTTTTCATTCTGTTCATAAATGACCTAGAGACAGGGATAAGCAGTGAGGTGGCCAAGTTTGCGGATGACACAAAACTTTTCTGTGTGGTAAAAACCAGAGAAGATTGTGAAGAGCTCCAGAAGGATCTCACCAAACTGGGGGAATGGGCTGCGAAATGGCAAATGTGTTTCAATGTAGCAAAATGTAAAGTAATGCATATTGGGGCGAAAAATCAAAACTTTATCAATTCATGGGCTCTGAGCTATCTGTGACAGATCAGGAAAGAGATCTTGGTGTGTTGGTGGACAGCTCAATGAAGGTGTCTACCCAATGTATGGCAGTGGTGAAGAAGGCCAATTCCATGCTTGGGGTTATCAAAAAGGGGATTGAAAATAAAACAGCCAACATTATAATGCCATTGTAGAAAATGATAGTAAGGCGCACCTGGAGTATTGTGTACAATTCTGGTCACCGCATGTCAAAAAAGACATAGTGGAACTGGAAAAGGTGCAGAAGAGAGCGACTAAAATGATTACTGGCCTGGGGGCACCTCCCTTATGAGGAAAGGCTAAAACATTTGGGGCTCTTTAGTCTGGAAAAAAGGCGCTTGAGGGGGGATATGATTGAGACATACAAAATAATGCAGGGTATGAGTAAAGTGGATAGAGGGACGCTCTTCTCTCTCTCCCAAAATACCAGAACTAGGGGACATACACTCAAATTGAAGGCTGGGAGAGTAAGAACTGACAAAAGAAAATATTTTTTCACCCAGTGCGTTGTAAGTCTATGGAACTCCCTGCCACAGGATGTTGTGATGGCATCTGGCCTGGATGCCTTCAAAAGGGGATTGGACAGATTCCTGGAGGAAAAGTCCATCCCAGGTGACAAACCATGATGGAGATGTGTAATCTGTAGTCTTAAAACCAGGGTGTTTCAAGGGCCAGACAGAGATCTAGTCTCGTGCGCTCTCAGAGGCATTTGGTGGGCCCACTGTGAGATAGAGGAAGCTGGACTAGATGGGCCTTTGGCCTGATCCAGCATGGCTCTTCTTATGTTCTTATGTTAACTCCCCACCCCACCCTACTGATGGGAATAATTAAAATACTTCATATTTTATAAGCTGTCATTGTAGATAAAATGGCAGTATTTCTATTTCTCTATTGATTCTCTCTGTCCTTTGATTTACCTCTCCCCTCCACAAAAGCCGTTGCACAAAGCACCACACTGTTTCCCCCTTCCCAAGCCTGTCCTGTGAGATAAACAGGACAAACCAACTGACAGATGTTTATCTGAGGGAAGGTCGCTTGGACAATGGACCCCCTGCCCAAGATAGCCAGGTTTCCACATATCGAAGCATCGATACGGGGCTGTCAAAGCGCTTCCGAGAAGCAGGCAGCTCTTTCCGAGTATTGCAATGACAGGGGGCGCTGGAGAACAAGATTAATTGCGTCCGCTCTGTGTTTCTCTTGTCAAGTGGGTGATAAGTGGGTGCTAATGGGGCGATAACGATGTGCACACGCCAGTATCTTTTGAAGTTTCTTTTGTTCTTTGTGGGCGTTCTAAAGCGCCCAGATGTATCCTGTTTTTTCCGTTGTAAAGAAGGGGTGTTGGCGAATGTTTTGCTATAAAAACTGTGTAAGTTTTCATGTTCTTTGCCCCAGTTTCCGACTGCAAATTCGGCTGGGTGCCATTGCTGCAGCAAATTAAAGTTTTTCTCCGTTCCTTTGATCCTTGGCGTGTTCTTTCAACCCTCGGTCCCCGTAACAGCGGCACAGGGAATCCCGGGGTGATGCTTTCATCTGGGGGCTCGTCCGGGATCCCTCCCTTTTTGGGGGGGGGCAAGGGGCCACGCCAGGCGAATCCGAACAGCCAGCGGTGGGCGAAGAACTCCGGTGCACACCTTTCCAACTTGAAAAGGGGACTTTTTCGTTCAACGTGGTGGCGGAGACGGTTTTCGCTCGGGGAGAAAAACTCTGGCCAGACGGAGAGGAATCTCTTGGGAGATTTGGTAAGATATGGGACCGGTCCAAAGGGGGAAGAGAATTTGTCTCTAATTCTGGGGTTTAGCCCTAGTGTGTTAAATAGTAACAGAACGACGGTTCTGGGTTTTGGGGAGGAGAAGGGCACATCCCTTGTGAAATAAGTGAATATTGTTTGGTGTGGGCAGCGGGAAGGAGCTCTTGGCTGTCAAAGTAGACTAGCAGAAAAAAGGTTTTTAATAGGTAGTGGGATCCAGACTAGGTTGGGAGGCGGTTTTGAAATGTGGGTGATTTGAGTGGCCACTGACCCAGTGAATGAGTGAATGCGTGGAAAGCTGGGGTTTAGGATTCCCTTTGGCCGAGCGAGCGTGGGCTACGCAGTTCCTGTCACGGGCGACCGTCCAGGTCGTAGCCAGAACCGAGTGGTGTGTGTGTGTAAATTGTGTGAAGAGTTTAGGAGCGGGTCCAGTGGCTTTGTGTGGGAGAAACATAGGAAAATAGTTTAAATAAAATCAAAAATCATGGGGCAGAACACCAGTAAACCCTCAACTCCACTAGAATGTTTCCTTTTGAACTGGCATGCGGCCATCAAAAACTTTGATTTTGGGATCAAGATGAAGAAAGAGAGGATGGAAACTTTATGCCAAATTGAATGGCCTATCATGCAAGTAGATTGGCCACCTCAGGGGACTTTCAATGAAAGCATCATCAGGCAATTGTGGTTAAAAATTCTCAAAAACTGCCCCGAACACATTCCCTATATTGAAGTATGGAAAGGAAATGTGAAGAAAAATCCTTCATGGATTCAATTTTGTAGAGAGTTGCCACCCCAAGCTAAATTGTTGGCTTTGAAGAAAAAGGAGGCAGCTTTAGAAAGCCGTCCTGAAGATTATGATGTCTTCACTCCACCACCTCCTTATCTTGCGGCCATCCCTCCAGGGAATCCAGTGGGCCCCCCTCCAGTACTGCCTTTGCCAGGACCAGTACCCGCTTCCCCTCCAAAAGATGGTGATCTCCCCGCACCAAAAGGTCTTCCGCAACCAGGACCGTCAGGCAAACCCCCAAAAGATGAGCAAGAGACAGGAAAAGGGGCCCCCAAGAGAGATGAGGAAGAGGAAGAAGAGGAGAGTGAAGAGGAATTTCGTCATAGGATAAAAGGAAATGTTGAATGGGGAGAAGCGGACCATCAAAGAGTGGCCGAATTAATTAAGAAGTACCGAGAATCAGTGATGGAAGTGGGAAATTTTGCATTAGAAGCGGCAGGAGAACGAAATTGGGCAAAAAGACAGCGATATCTTTTAAGGGCATATGATGCAGCAAGGAGACATGAGGAATTTCTTGAAAATAAGAGGATTGAGGAGCAAGCAAAAGTCATGCCCCTAAGGCGAGTGTATGATCCTTTGCCTCAAAATCAGCCGGGTCCCCGCACATATTCGATGCAGCATGTCCCGTTTACATCAAGTGACATTATAAATTGGAAAAATACCCTCCCAAGCTTGGAGGAAGACCCTGATAAAAATTATGAAACCATGTCCAGTATTTTTAACGTATATATGCCCACCTTTGAAGATGTGCAGCACCTAGTGAGAGGTTTATTTAATTCAGAGGAAACGCGGAAGATTTTCGAGGAGGCTAGAAAATCCCGTATAGCAGCAGGAGATACCCCTGCCCAAGCAGAGGCAGCTGTCCCAACAACCACGCCACCCGATTGGGACTATAATGCAGATGCAGGGCGCACTGCTTTGAGAAATTACCACACAGCAATACTTCAGGGTATCAGGGCAGCTGGCAGGAAGAAAATTAATATGTCAAAAGTAAATGACGTGGTCCAAAAGCAAGATGAATCTCCAGGGGCTTTTCTGGACAGATTATATCAGGCATTTAGAAGATTTACTCCTATTAACCCTGAGGACCCTGGAATGGAGAATATTGTGAAAACTGTTTTTGTGGCACAATCTGCTCCTGACATTCGAAAGAGAATTCAAAAGGAAGCTAATTTCATGGGCCAAACATTGCAGTGGATGCTCCAGCTGGCACAAACAAAATTTAATAATAGGGAAGAGGATCAAAGCTGCCCAAAAAGTAAGGGGCCAACCAAGAGAGTGATGGCTTTAAATCAGGTTTCCGAGCAGCGCAATTTTAATACCCCAGGGAACCGGCGTGGGCCATTGATGAAAAATCAATGTGCACTCTGTGGTCAGACTGGACATTGGCGCAGGGACTGTTTCAGAAATCCTGAAAATCAGAGGCGAGGAGGTTTTAATCAAGGTCCACGTCGTCCCTGGCAGCCACCGGTTTTTGAGAGATATTCAGCGCCTGGTCCCCTTAATTTCCAACAACAGAGAAATTCCCAGGTTAATCAAGGACAAGGCAGTCAATTTCAGCCTGCGAGTCAAAATCAAATGCAGTCAGCTCAGGCTCAGCAAGCACCCCAAAGAGGGCAGGGCCCAGCCTGGACCCCACCGTACCAGAACATGATGGTTCTGGAGGAAGATGTCCCCTATTGAAAAGGACAGGGCTTTTGTTCTCGGGAGCCCTTGGTCAGTGTTCAAACCGGGAACGAATCTGTCAAATTTCTTGTGGATACGGGAGCCAGCCATTCAGTTATCCCTCAACTTGTCAAGCCCATAGACAAGACTCTTTCAATTAGTGTGATGGGTGCCACGGGAAAAGCGCAGCGTGCTTATTTCATGCAGCCTGTGCTGTGCAAGCTGGGAGGGCAGATCGTCCAGCACAAATTCCTACACATGCCAGACTGCCCAATCCCTTTAATGGGACGAGACTTGCTGTTTAAGTTGGGAGCCCAAATCACTTTTACCCCCAAGGGAGAAATTCATTTGACAACTGACAGTAAGGAACCAGAGGGAGAAGTGTGCCTAGAATATCCCTTGAGAGAAAGGTGGTGCTTAATGATGGTTGAAGAGGAGCCAGTGCAGCTTTCTCAAGATTTCCTGGACAAAAGGTGTGGGCAGAAGATAATCCCCCAGGCATGGCACGGAACATTCCTCCCATAGTTGTTCAACTCAAGCCATTTGCAGGACCAGTCTCAGTGCCACAGTACCCCATTGGGAAAGTAGCAGCAGAAGGAATTTGGGTCCACCTTAAGAGATTGATAGATCATGGTATCCTTGTTCCATGTCAGTCACAATGGAACACCCCTTTGTTGCCGGTTCGAAAACCAGATGGGACATTTCGTCCAGTGCAGGACCTCCGTTTAGTGAATGAGGCTATTGAACCTCTTCATCAGAACGTGCCGAACCCTTATACAATTCTGAGTTTGATACCTCCAGAAGCAGCTTATTTTACAGTTTTAGACCTGAAGGACGCATATTTCTGCTGCTGGTTAGCCCCACAGAGCCAGCACATCTTTGCTTTTCAATGGGAAGACCCCCAAACTGGCACAAAAACACAATTCAGATGGACACGTTTGCCACAGGGGTTCCGAAACTCGAGTACGTTATTTGGGGGTGCCCTGGCATCAGACCTTGCCAATTTCCCCCGAAAACCTGGCCAAAAAGTCCTGCAATATGTAGATGACATTTTGGCGGGAGCAGAGACCAAAGAAGGATGTGAGCAGCTCACAATTGATCTTTTAAACCATTTGGCAGCAGCAGGTTACAGAGTAACCAGGAAGAAAGCCCAAATTTGCCAAAAGACAGTGAGGTATTTGGGTTTTGACATTTCCCAACAAAGGCGCCAATTGCGCGAAGAGAGGAAACATTCAATTATCCAAATTCCTGAGCCGAGGAATAGGAGAGAACTCAGAGGCTTTTTAGGAGCAGCAGGATTTTGTCGAATCTGGATCCCAAATTACAGCCTCCTAGCAAAACCCTTGCATTTGGCAATAAGAGGGAAAGAAAGTGACGAATTCTTGTGGGGTCCGGAACAAAGAGAGAGCTTCAAAGCAATTAAACGGGCTTTAGTGGAGGCGCCCGCTCTTGGACTACCAAATCCAAATAAGCCCTTTAATTTATATGTGGATGAAGAAAACGGAGTGGCAAAAGGAGTTTTGTGCCAGAAATTAGGAAGCTGGCAGCAGCCAGTGGCTTATCTGTCAGAGACTTTAACCCCAACAGAGCAAGGACTTCCGTCTTGCATGCGAGGAGTGGTAGCACTGGCAGCGCTTTTAAAGAAAGCAGATAAGTTCACTTTCGGGCAGGACACAAAATGTATCACAAAGCATGCAATTCTGCCTTTATTAGATGCCAAAGGAGGGTATCACTTGTCCCAAACTGCCATGATGAAGTGTCAAAAATTATTTTCAAGGGCTGGTCTTACTTTCCAAACAACAGAAGGTTTAAACCCAGCCACTCTCCTCCCAATAAGTGATCAACCGGCCACTCACGATTGTATACAGACACTAGATGAAGTGTACTCGTCCCGATCAGATCTTCGTGATGCCCCTCACCCACAGTGGAGGACATGGTTCGTGGATGGTAGTAGCTCAGTAATTGAAGGAAAAAGACAGGCAGGATATGCTATAGTGGAATTAGAAGACACTGTGATCGAAGCCAAGCAATTGCCTCCAGGAACATCAGCTCAAATAGCCGAATTGATTGCTCTTACCAGGGCACTAGAACTGTCAGAAGGGGAAAGCATTAATATATACACGGACTCTAAGTATGCATTCCTTACGCTTCATGCACATGGGGCACTTTGGAAGGAGCGAGGTCTGCTTACTTCTGAAGGGACATCAGTAGCGCACCCGGAAGTTTTGTTGCAACTTTTAGATGCTGTTTGGAAACCTAAAGAGGTGGCAGTCATTCATTGCCATGGGCATAAAATTGGTCCGGGACTTGTAGCAAGAGGGAATAGGTTGGCAGATCGCATTGCCAAGCAAGCAGCCCAGGGTGCAGTTGAGATGCAGCTTAGTCTCATCCCAATAGACATTTTGCCACCGGAACCACCTCACTATTCGTTGGCCGAGGATGAATTTGCAGAGGAACAGGAGTTTGATAGGACGCCAGAAGGCTGGTACAAACTGCCAAGTGGGCAATTGTGGGTTCCAGAAAGCCTAGCTCATCAGGTGGTCCAAAGTCATCATGACAGCACTCACCAAGGTCCCGGAGTGGCATATCAACATTTAAGCCCATACCTGTATATAGCCAAGCTTCGACAGCTGGCTTCAAATATTTCGCATAGATGTGTCATCTGTCAGAGAAATAACCCAAGGACTGGTCCCTTGCCACCCCCGGGAATTCAATATAGTGGGAAAGAGCCCTTTGAGGATATGCAGCTGGACTTTACAGAATTACCAAGATGTGGACTTTATCGTTATATGCTTGTGCTAGTGTGTACCTTTACTGGGTGGCCAGAGGCTTTCCCAACAAAAACTGAAAAAGCCAGTGAAGTGATTCGATGCCTTTTGCGGGATCATATCCCGAGGCATGGGATCCCCCGCACTCTTTCCTTGGACAACGGGCCAGGATTTATTCATCATGTTTTGCAAGGACTGGCTAGGGCATTACATGTTAAGTGGAATTTACATACTGCATATCGACCTCAAAGTTCAGGACGGGGTAGAGAGAATGAATAGGACTTTGAAGAGCCATTTGTCTAAGCTTACCCAGGAGACAGGCAAAAGTTGGGTGGAAATGCTGCCCATTGCTCTTTTTAGGAGCAGGACCACCCCCTCAAGTCAAACAGGCATTTCTCCGTTTGAACTTGTCTATGGCAGACCAGTTCCAATTTCATGTGGGGTACATCCAGAAAATGTGGCTTCTATGACACATGCAAAATATCTTCAGATGCTTGGCCGATCTCTCTCTTCCTTTCACAGATGGACGTTGGGACGATTGCCAGTGGTTCTGCAGGAGCCTCTTCACCGCTTTGAACCGGGAGATTTGGTCTGGATCAAAGATTGGAATCGACTACCCCTTCGCCCGAAGTGGAAAGGTCCTTATACGGTGCTACTATCTACGCCAACAGCTGTCAAGGTCTCCGAAGTGAGTGCCTGGATCCACCACACCCGCGCGAAGCGAGCGAAGGAGAGGAGTGGACCGTACGCACCAACCCTGATGACAGCCTGAAACTGGTCTTCAAAAAGGTTACTTCAGACATAGAAAAGTCAAAGTAAAATCTTGGTTTTCTATGTGAATGGTAAAAGGTGTTATCAACAGAAAAAAACCCTAACTTTCTTTTCAGCCTTTGAATTTCCCGCCCTCCAAATTGATCCCTCTTACAAGAAGAGGAGGGAGAAACCGCAACAAAAAAGCGAGCGATTTGGTTTAACTGAAAAGGCTAGGGCAACATCTTGTGCGAGACTATGTTTTAAAGTGCCTTTTTCCTTTTCTGGAACTGAACAATGCCTTCTTATTGATTTCCTGGAAGAACTACAGCAAGCGAGGCAGCGCCCCGGCAGCGCAGCAGCTGTCAACGAGCATTCTACGGGCTGTCTACGAACGTTCTAAGAGCTGTCAAAAGCTCCGCAGCTGTCAAAACTCTTAAAGAGCCCTGAACACTTTTACAGATTGAACTCCCCAGCGGTTTTGGTTTATCATTTCGTCATTATATGTGCTGGGAGTTTCATTAATTGCTATATTTTGAAAGTAAGAGTGTTATTTGGGATGTTTACCTCAGTGAAAATGGTGTTCCTTTTATTCCTACTGCCAATTTGTTTAACTGCTAAGCTTGAGGGTATGAGAGAATGTACCCCATGCATTATAACAGCCAGCCAAGGCGATAGGGTAGTGAACACTCTGGTATACTATACTCAGAAGCCAGCGGAGTGCAATCTAGTTGGCACCACATGTCTGAACAAGGACAAAATGTATCACATATGTGAAAGTGAATCTGGAGGTTATCTTTGTTATAAGCCTCAGGTTCCGGTCAGATTTAATTATACATTGTGGGCTGGAATGGCCAGGACCAAGGAACCCAGGAGAGATAACCCAGAAGGTGGTGGACTTTTATATTATGTGAACTCCACTGTAGTGTTGAAGTATAGTATCAAAAGGGCAGTGATTTGGTTTAATGCTTGTGAAGCCCTAGGAAAAGGCCTGGGAACCCGTTGTGGATCAAAAGCATGGGCACATGCAGACAGATCTGAACATAAGTATTTGTGTTACCCCCATGAAGGTGCAAAGGCAGGTAATCCTGAAGTTTGGGCACCTTGTGGGTCAAACAGATTATGTTCAGGATGGGGATGTGTGTGTGCCTACACGGCAGGAGGCTATCCAGGTTGTCCCCATCTCTTACAGTTCAGGAGAATAAGAGGGAACAATCTTAGCCTGATGATTGAGCATTCACACCCTCCTGTCCAAGTGTATGGTTTTGGAATTGATGGGCCTGGTAGAGACCCAGTTACTTACTTGACAATTACCCGCACAGAGATAAGGGCTGGAGAAAAGAAAAGCCATTCCTGGTCAGTAGAAAATACAGTGGAAAAACTGAAGGAAAACCCTTATGAGATTTCCCAGCAGGCCAAAAATCTATTTTTGGAGATGGCTCAGTCAATAGCCACAGAATTAGGAGTCACAAACTGTTATGTTTGTGGGGGAACGAATTACGGTGAGGACTGGCCTTGGGAGGCTATGGAGATTTCTCCACAGCTGTATAATAACATGTCAAAAATTGGCAATGTTACCAGGAGAACCCAATCTCAAAATATGACATGGACAATCACATCTCATTTAGTGGGTCGTGTCTGCTTTTCCCAAAATGGTTCCATTCCTGTGGGCTATTTGACCTGCATAGGGACCTGGGAAAATGGCATTTGGTCCTCACCATCCCATGCTCCACAACCAGAGAAATTTAATACCACCTTTTTGTCATTTTTATACTCAGCATCTTTGGAACAATGGAAGGCCCCTATGAACATGTATTGGGTCTGTGGAAATATGGCTTACGAATACTTGCCTCACTCATGGTCTGGTTCATGTGTGCTGGGATTCATTAAACCATCATTCTTTCTAGTCCCCATACAAACACAGCAATATTTGGCTGCCCCAGTCTATGGTCCTTTAAACAGGAGGAAGCGAGATGACACTCCATTTGCAGGGTTTTCATGTAAGAACCCAGAGGAGTATCAAGGGGACATATCGGACTCACAGAGAATTGTTTGTGTTTATGGTCCAGCCACTTGGGCTCAGGATGGTTCATGGGGATACAGAACCCCTATTTACATGCTTAATAGAATAATCCGGTTGCAAGCAGTTTTGGATTTGGCAGGCCAACGCATCACTGCAGCGCTTACTGCTATAGCAGAGGTGACAGATCAATTAAGAACAGCTGTTTATCAAAACAGGCTCGCTCTCGATTATTTATTAGCTTCTGAGAATGGAGTATGTGGAAAATTTAATTTAACAAACTGCTGTTTGAAGATTGACCCCGTGGGTAAGGTCGTGACTCAGCTTGCCACGGAAATTAAACAGTTAACTTTTAATCCAGCACAAGAGTGGAAGGGTATGCAATGGCAGTGGTTAAATGATTTCATGCCACAAACTTGGATGAAAACATTAGCAGGTTTATTGATTGCTCCATTATGTCTTTTGTTGTTTGCCTTGATATGTATTCCTTGTTTATTGCGGTTTGTGCAGTCAACTGTTTCAAAGGTGGTAGAAAGAGTAACTGGTCCCAAGTTGATTGCAGTCCTGCAGGATTATGAGGCTCTTCGAAGGGACGACTCTGATTGAGTGTCCTTCAGAAGAGGAGGGGATGATGGGAATAATTAAAATACTTCATATTTTATAAGCTGTCATTGTAGATAAAATGGCAGTATTTCTATTTCTCTATTGATTCTCTCTGTCCTTTGATTCACCTCTCCCCTCCACAAAAACCGTTGCACAAAGCACCACACTGTTTCCCCCTTCCCAAGCCTGTCCTGTGAGATAAACAGGACATAAACCAACTGACAGATGTTTATCTGAGGGAAGGTTGCTTGGACAATGGGCCCCCTGCCCAAGATAGCCAGGTTTCCACGTATCGAAGCATCGATACGGGGCTGTCAAAGCGCTTCCGAGAAGCAGGCAGCTCTTTCCGAGTATTGCAATGACAGGGGGCGCTGGAGAACAAGATTAATTGCGTCCGCTGTGTGTTTCTCTTGTCAAGTGGGGGATAAGTGGGTGCTAATGGGGCGATAACGATGTGCACACGCCAGTATCTTTTGAAGTTTCTTTTGTTCTTTGTGGGCGTTCTAAAGCGCCCAGATGTATCCTGTTTTTTCCGTTGTAAAGAAGGGGTGTTGGTGAATGTTTTGCTATAAAAACTGTGTAAGTTTTCATGTTCTTTGCCCCAGTTTCCGACTGCAAATTCGGCTGGGTGCCATTGCTGCAGCAAATTAACGTTTTTCTCCGTTCCTTTGATCCTTGGCGTGTTCTTTCAACCCTCGGTCCCCGTAACAGCGGCACAGGGAATCCGGGGTGACGCTTTCACTACCACCTTAATTAATAAATGTTTTAGGAATTCAATTAAATTGTTGAAAGCATACCCTAGTGCAGATATTAATTCAGATCACAATCTTTTGTTAGCAACATTGAAATGTCAGTCAAAGGTGACAAATAGTCAAATTGCAATTTCTAAGCTTTAGGGCCCAGCATTGAGAACTGAAGTTCAATCAATCCTGAGTACAAAATTCAAAACCATCAAGGAGACAGCAGATGTAAATGAAGGTGAAAACACTTGGAGCCAAATAAAAGCTGCTATGAATGAGGTGTGCCAAGAAAAATTAAAGACCGTCAAGAGAAAGAAGATTAAACCTTGGATGATAGATGGAATTCTGGACCTCATAGATCGTAGAAGAGAGATGCAAAATAGAGATCCTATAATATATAAACAACTGCGAAGTGAATAAGAGATTCAATATAAGTAAATCTCTTATTGGCAAGAATGGTAATACCTTGCCAAGCACTGAGGAGAAACTACAGAAGTGGAGGGAATATATAGAACATCTCTTTAAGGATAACAAAAGTATTCACCACTAGACATGGGCACGACTCGGCGAAATTGTCGTTTCCGTTTTTGGTTATCGTTTCCATTACGTAACGGAAACAGTAACAATGATTAAGCCGTCAAAACTCGAACTCGAACCAAAAAAAGAAAAAAATGGTCAGGATTTTCGTTTCCGTTTGTGGCATCACGGCGATCGCGCAATGTGAAGCACACAAAAAGTTTTTAATTTTTTTTTTTAAAACTGACTCCCGGCCAAAAAAGCAGGCAAAAATATGCCTGCCTGAGGCTTTGCCACCTACCAGAGGGGTGGTTTCTGGGGGGTCCCTGGCCTCCCCCCCTCTTCTCCAGTCCTGGGCTGCTTGCACCAGGCTGGGGGGGGGGGTCATCCTCGTCATCTCACCATGCCAAGCGGTGGGGGGGATCCAAAATGGCGACAACAATTTTTCTTTTGAAATCGTGGTCAAAAAACACACCAAACCACCACAGAAACATGTGAAAATTATTTATTTTAAATGCCTGAATTTTAATAGTAGCAGCAGTGGGTTTTTTTTTATAGCAATAAAACGTCATATTGATTTTATTTTATTTTATTTTATTTTTTTATTTTTTTAGACCTGCCCTTTTAGGCTGGGCATGGGATGGGACCATGCAAATTGTTTGAACCATTCCACCAATGGCATCGCCAGGTTTTTGACTGACACTTCTGGATGTCTCAGAGGGCATAAAAAGCCGAGGCACCTTCCAGAAATCGCAGTTGGGTGTATGGATGTGGTTGAGGGAGGAGGGCTGGCTGCTGGTGCTGGTGTGATCCGATCGAGATTGAGGAGGGAGGCTGGAGGCTTTAAGATTTTAGTTAGGCAGGCAGGGAGGGAATTGAATTTAGAAAATAATTTCTTTGATTCCCTGCAGCTTTGTCTGCTGAAGGGAATAGCAGTTTATTCTTTATTTCTTCTCTGGCAGTTTGTGAGGATTTTTTTCTGATATTGGATAAAGGGGGAGGTTCAACTGGGAGTGGTAGGTGTGGATTTATTTTAAAAATATATTATATACTGCCATTTATTTTCTATTTTCCCAACTTCAATTTGCTTGCACACACACACATTTGGGGTGCAAGCCAACAACAGAACCTCTATCCTAAGTGATATCCTAACTGCCCACTTGCCCGTCTGCCCGCGCCGCCGCCCGCCGGCAGCCGCCACCCGCCCATGGCCCCCCGCCACCGCCGCCCGCCTGCACCTCCCCCCCGCCCCCACCCCGCCCGCCGCCTAGGGCGCAAAAACACCTAGTGCCGGCCGTGATTGCGGGACGCCCCTATGCTCTGGGAAGTCAAATCGCGCTAAATCGCGGTGCAAATGACAAATGACAAACGACAAACGAAATGACAAATTTTTGAAAAATTTCGTGACAAACGGAAACGACCCGAAACGGACCCGTTCCGACAAACGAAAACTCGAAACGTCATTTTTTCGGGTCTTGCCCATGTCTATTGACCACGGTGTCAAGTTAGATGATGGTGTAGATATCATGAGGGAAGAGGTAGAAGACGCCTTGATGAAATATATATGGAAGTTTTGAAATTGCTTAAGGAAGAACAATCCCTTTCCCTTCTGGTTGAGTTATACAACAGCATCTATAGAAGCGGAACCCTCCCACAGGACTGGCTCAAGTCCACTTTTATACCACTTCCAAAGAAACCTAATGTAAAAAGTTGTAATGAATACTGGACAGTCAGTTCAATGAGTCACATCCTGAAGTTATTTTTTTAAAATCCTGCATTTAAGAATATATCAGAAGTGAGAAGAGAGCATTGGAGATACCCAATTTGGATTCAGGAATGCATTTGGAACTTGGGAGGCATTATTTAGTCTTCAAATACTAGTTCAGCAATGTCTCAATGTAAATGTTTTTGTTTGCTTCATTGATTATGAAAAAGCATTTGACTCAGTTAGACATAGCAAGGACAATCGTGATATCAAATTGAGTGGGAATTTGTATTGGAATCAGCGTGCTACTGCCTGGAGAGATGGTCAGATATCAGAAGAGGTGTCAATTACGAAAGGTGTTCATTAAAGTTCTGCTTATATTAAGGTTGTATTCTCTCACCTCTACTTTATTATTATTATTATTAAATTATAACACAGCAAACAAGATAACTATGCTGGATTTTGTATTACAAATCACTAGTTGAATGCTTCCCAAGCATTTAGGACTACGTGATGTATTGGTGAAATATGCGAGCAGTTCCCAGTAAGGTGGCTTTCTGCAGCTGACTGTTGGTGACTTTGTGAACTCCAATTTCTTCTAAACACTTGTTAGCTCCTTAGCATGCCGATTACTTCTGGGACCACCTGTACCGGTTTATTATTATTATTATTATTATTATTATTATTATTATTATTATTATTATTATTATTATTATTATTATTATTTGCTGCTGCTGCTGCTGCTGCTGCTGTTGCTGCTGCTGAGTTGACCTTTGTCTCACATGTCTGCTGTCTGCCCAGCTAAGCATCTGCCCATGTGCTGCCAATTGCTGGATGCCTAATGAGAGGGAAGTGGGCACCAAAATGTTGACATGGCAGCTCCCAGGCCAACAGCAACCTTGTCAGAATGCAAATGATGGACATGACTGAGGCCCACTGGCCTTAGGGTTAAGAGTGACAGGTGGAATGGAAGGACAACTGCAAGATAGTCCAAAGATCTGTCAAGAATGGATAATCCTCCTGTTAAGCTTCCTCTGAATCCCAACGGCTGTCTGGGGTTGAAGGAACGAGGAGAAAAAAAGGCAGTCTGGGGTGGAATTACCCAGGAGCCCCCCTGAAATTCTCAGAAGCTTAGGCATCTACCTCCTACTTGAAGCAAGGCCACTGTGGGACGATCCATCATTAGCCTGCCTTTTGCACTGATCCCAGAGACACCAGGTGCGCTCCTAAAGAAAACACGAGATGCAACTAGGTCAACTGGGTGGTCAGATTATGGTGTTCTTGGTTTAAAGAGAACCTTTTAGAGACTAGTGTCCAAATCGCAATTCAAAACCCACTTATTTTTCGCAAAGTGCCAATACGGCAATTTAACCTGAATACAATGGTACCTCAGGTTACAAATGCTTTGGGAGCTACCCTTCGGGAAAGCGAGGATCGAAGAACAGGCTTTTGAATTTCCCACGGCCACAGCAGCCTCTCTGTGGCAGCAGGAAATTCAAAAACCTGCTCTTCAATCCTCGCTTTCGTGAAGAATATTTATTAATTAATTTAATGTATTTTATTTTAGAGTATTTTTACCCCACCTTTCTCCTTGGAAAAGGACCCAAGGTGGCTAACAGTAATGAGGGATAATATACAGTCCAGTACAAGTAAGACATATTCAAGTATCGAGAACAGGGAACTGAGGGACATTATACAGCATCTAAAGACAACATTACACTAAAGCTGCCAGGAAAGCGAACAGTTAAAAAGGGAGTAAAATTCCATGTTAAAATTATGAGTGAGGGAAACTAACATTGAAAACACAGTGTCAATGCAATCAAACAAGATTATAAGTGGTTATAAACACAATGTATATGTGATCATATAGATTCATATAAAAGACAAAAAATAGGTACTCCATCATTCAGGGAAGGCTTGCCTGAAGAGAAAAGCCCTTGCCTGTTTCTGGAAAAATATCAGAGATGGGGCAGTCCTGGCTTCTAGTGGGAGGGAGTTCCAGAGTCTGGGCACAGCAGCCAAGAAGGCCCTTTCATGTGTTCCCATGAGACATACCTGTGACGGCGGGATGAAGAGAAAAGGCCTCTCCTGATGACCTTAACATCTGAGCCGGTTCATTCTGTGACAATCAATCATTGAGGTAGCTAGGACCCAGGTCGTACAGTGCTTTGTAGGTTAAGGTCAGCACTTTGAATTGTGTCCGAAAGTTGATTGGCAGCCAATGGAGCTGTTTTAATAGGGGTATAATGTGCTCTCTGTACCCTGCCCCAGTCAGCAATCTATGTGAAGTCCCGGTGAAGAGATAAAATTTTAGGACCTTTGGACCGGTTCCGAAAGTCAACAATACGGCCCAATTGGTCCCCATACTGAGAAAAGCAAGCTGCTTTTCACCCCGTTTAAAAATACCCAGCCGTTCCCGAAATATGGGCAGAAAGCGAGCCCCCCCCTTCCTTCCGACTACAATGTTTTTCAGTGGGAATCGGCTTCCCCCCCCTCCCTTCCTGCTACAATGTTTCTCTATGGAGCCAGCCTTTTCGGAGGTTTTGAGCCTATCTTCCAGAATCCTTTAACCTTTTTCTGTCTTTTACTATTAACCCGTTCCTGCCTCCATTAACCCTTTCCTTTTCTGTCCATTCTTTCCTGGACTTTCCATGATATATTAACTCTCACCTGTCCAGTCCCTCCCTGTTCATCTGTTCCAGATCCTGAACCTTCCCCTGCCCTTGTCACCCCCTTGGTCACCCAAAGGACCTGCCAGAGACCCTGTAAGCCCTGAAATGAGTTGTATAAGTCCTAGACTGGTTCATACTTCCTTCATCCAGACTAAAGGAGGGAAAACCGCCACTCACACTGGTCTCCTTGCAAAAGCATTGGTTTCCTTACCCACCCTCAGCACTAGCCAAGAACACCAAAGGCTTTTCCTTCTTTCCTCTCTGCTCTCTCCTTCTGACTTTCCCTCATTTCCATCGATTCATTTCCCCCTCCACCCCAAATCCCATCAACTGGGGCTAAGGAGAAGCGGTGCACAGACAACTCGAAGATGGTGGGTCCTGCATGGCTGGAAAGAGGTTGAAGCCTCCATCATCACCTGGATTCCTGCCACGTATTCTCAACAGCTGCCTTCCAGGGATCAACACCTCGAATAGCATGCCATCCGATTGTCATCAACGCCCAAGGACATTTTCATTGTTTCATTTACACCTGGAGAGGACTTGTATTTTCATATCTGCACTCCCTGAAGCCATGAGACCACTCCTATAGAATTTACATCCTTGTGCCTTTACACCATTGTATCTTTCCAGCACGCCTGAACATAATCCTATTATGACTTGTGTCCCCATGTATCAAAACCATTGTGTCTCCTAAATGTTTGTGTGTGTGTGGGCCCCTCAATCCCTCCTACCCCCCCACTGATGTTGGTAATTGCTTTCTGCCACCTCCTATTGACTCGCTGATACTTCCAGTTTACCAACACCCAAGAACAATGCCACACTTCCCTGTCTCCATTGAGACATTCTGTCTGGTATTTGCATAAGCCCTGACTGCTACCAGGGGCCACCCAGGACTGCCCCCAACCAACCCCCAACCCCTTCTGATTGGGACATTTGAACTGCCCCTGACCAATCTCTGGGATTGGTGCCGCCCAGGGAAAGGAAGGAGGCAAAAGTCAATAAAAGTTGGAACCCTTTGTGTGTTCTGGGTCGACATCTTAGCCCGGTTGGAAGGCGGATGTCCACCTACTGTTTTTATTGGTACCAAATAAAATCAGTATTCCTCGGATTTCTCGCGTTGGATCTTTATTGGCTTCTTGTGGGATTCAGCGGACTTCAGTGGGGCTAGCCCATCTGAAAATAATTTTAAAAAACCCTATTTTGGGTCTTAACATATGGCGACCACGAAGGGACAATTGGGAAGGAGTTAAGACTCCCCAAAACCTCTCTCTGGCCACCTCCAAATTCTTTGGCCCTGGTTTTTGGGAGCCACCTTTCCAAGTGGCTTTAAAGGTAAAACTGGGACTGGTCAATTCCCTTTTTGGCGCCACCTGGCCATTTGCTGGGAAAAAGGGAACTGAACTTGCCCAGCAGACCCTTGCAAGCCCCGAACGAAAGAAGAGAAATCCGAAATAGGGTTTTTTCCTTTGCAGCGCTGCAGGACCTGGAAGAAGGTCGAAACCAGAAGTCTGGACCCAGGATAGAGGGACAGAAGGCTGGTAAGAGTTGTACTTTGGGAATTGTGGAATTGTGGGACGCCCTGGACTCCTTTAGGTGTGCCCCCAAGAGCTGTTTTGGCCCCTTTTGGGTGGGGGGAAGAGGTTTTTTCCTGCGTTCAGGACCATCACACCAACATAAGGCCACCGCTTGTGCCACGAGCATTAAAAATAAGAAATTTAATTGGACATACGCTCGGGGAGAAAGAGGTACTGCTAGGCAGACCTTCGCAACCGGCTGGCAGGGCGAGATCGCGAGTGAGACGGGGGTTGACGAACCCCTGACGAAGTGTACTGAATCATTAGGATTCGGACCTCGGCAAGCAACGTCTCCCGGATCTGGGGGTTCAATTGGTCTAGGAACCGAATTGACCCGGGGTAAATTGTGTGCAGGAATTTCCCGGTTGGAAGGAATTTCCTGTTTGAAATTGTGTGCAGGGATTTCCCGTTTGGAAGGAATTCCCTGTTTGAATTTCCTGTTTGAAAAAAAGAAAAAAAGAAAAAAAATGGGAAGCTTGTTGTGGGTTTTTTTGAAGTTAGCTGCGAGGATGGGTACCCCTTTTGTGTTTTTTGAGGTAAAGAGTTTGGTCCCCGTTTAGCTGTGAGAATGGGGAATGAACTTTCCACTGCTGGGAGTGCTAATACTCCCCTTAAGAGCGCCCTGGACCACTTCTCTGCTGTGGTGGATCCAGAGACTGGAAAAAAATATAAAAAAAAAATTAAAAAAAAAGGTAAAAAGGACTAAGCTAGCGAAACTCTGCAGAGAAACATTGGCTTTTATACCACCTTGGCCAGGACCCTTCCCGAAGGCCACGGGAGGGGATTTTCTTTTTCCAATCTGGGCGGAGAGGCAGGCATTTGCCGGCAAGGCGGCCTCAGAACCCCAGTTTGTCAAGGGTTGGGAAAACTTGCATCCTTAGCACCACCAAATGCAAGCCCAACCACCTAAGAGATCCTGTTTGGAGGGGGGAAGACTGTCTCCACCTGACCCTCTCCTGTGCCAGCCACATGGCTGACTCATCACCAGCCGATCCCATCCCCATCATCTCTAGAAGGGGGTGCTAGCAGAGCACCAGCCTTCCCCATCCTCCTATCTCAGTCCCAAGGGAATTCAAATGCTAGCCCCCTTGGGGAGACTCACCTCTGTCTTTAGAACTGACCAGACGGTCAGAATGCCAAAAAGCCCCTCTTTTCAGGAAACCCAGGCACCTTCGCGTGGGGACCCCCCCCCACAAGACAATATTCATCTGCCAGGTCCCTGGGACTACTTATGTACATAAACTAACCTCCTTGCCCCTTGGGTCCATATTACTGAATCCAGGGGAGGCCTCCTTACAAGGAGGCTCTAGCAAAGGTATGTGGACCTGGTTATTCTGAAAATACCCAAACCCCCCAGATGCCAAGCGCATTGGAGCTCGATTGATTTTCTCTCTCCTACAGAGGAAAAATCATTCAGCTCCAATCCAAAAGGGAAGGTGAGCCTTCTTCACCTTTCTCTCCCTTTCTCTCTCTCTCCCTTGCTCTCTGCCTATCTATCTATCTATCTATCTATCTATCTATCTATCTATCTATCTATCTATCTATCTATCTATCTATCTATCTATCTATCTATCTATCTATCTATCTATCTATCTATCTGTCTGTCTGCCTATATTTGATGAAAGTAAGGGAGGCACAATGCCTGCCTAACTGAGTTTTTCCTAGAGTAGTTGTTGAGATGCTCAGGAGCTGCCTTTACTGTTTTTGTCTTTTTGAAGAAAAAAGGGAGGGGGGCACGTTACCTGCCTCCCCTTTGAGGGGGGGGGTGTTGAATGAATGTCTTTTGAATCTGGGTCACGTGGTCTTGCAATTATTGCATGTGCTAATGTATGCCTGTGATCTCTGCTCTCTCCCTTACTTTGGTTGTTATAACCCCTCGTTTTGTTGTGTGTGTGTAAGTGTGGAGAGAGAGCATGGAAGTGTGTGTGCCTGTGTGGATATGCCCTCCTCCTCTTCCCAAAACCAGGGGGGGTTGACACCTTCCCCCTTTCTCCCCTCCTTTTTTTTTTCTCCCCGGGGCAGAGAGTGAGGGTGCCTCTGAGCTTCTGCAGAGTGCACTCTCTGTCTGAGCAGCAAGCACTGTGTATGTATATGTATGTGTGTGTGCCCATGCGAGATGCCCCCTCACTCCCTCTGTGTGCTGGATGGTTTTGAGCTGCACATGGGTGGTAGGGGTGCCCCCCCCCTTTCTAGCCTGCAGTAATTCCAGGCTGGAATCCTAAACATCCCCCTTGTGTCCCGGTTGCCAGGTGTGTGTATTTACTGTTTAGTGTTTTAATGTTTTCCCTTCCCACCACCAGCTTGAGGGAAAAAGCCTATTGCACAAAGAGGCAATTTCCCCCCCCCCCATAACGGGTGGGCTGGCTCTGGGGAGGACCACCCTTTAGCTCCTCAATTTTAAAAGATGGCTGGATTAATCCTAGCCTGGCATGGCCCTGAAAAAAGTGGCCCTAATGTTTATTTGTCCTCTCCATTCTAAGAAGAGAAGGCATGTGTTTTCCCCTGTCTACCCCCTTTTAAGGGGGGGGCGACCCCCTCCACTGACGCATGTGCCAAGCACACTATCATATCCGAAAAGGGGGGAGCCTGGGATATGCCTGGCAGAACCTACCCCCCCTATCCCTTAGGAGAGTAGGAGCCCCCTTACCCCCACCCCCCCGAACAAAGAACCGCCCCTCTGCACTCTTTTCCAGGTTCTCTACAGTCTGGCAGGAAATGGGAGAATGGCTGGTGGGTGATCAATGGGCTTGGGCAGTTCCTCTCAGCAATACTGTCCTATTAAGTCAAACGGTTCCATGAGGGGCTCATATTCCTCAGGGAAACCTTTACACAATTGGCTAAGACATCGATACTTCCACCCTGAAGTGGTGGTGGCTACGGTGGCTCTGGTAGTGGCAGTAGCTATGGTGGTGGAAGGCGGTTCTAATTCCTAGGAAACAAAGCTTTAGCAGGAGAGGAGAGCCAGAGAAGTGACAGGGAAGCTACAGGTTACTACAGTTGTGAACTCAGCCAAACACAGTTGTGGCAGGGTAGAACTGCCTCATGAAGACATGTGTTAGACAAGCGCTTGTTTGCAAACATCAGGACTGTATTTGTGACTAACTGTATAACAGGATATTTTAGTTTTTTTTGTGTTCTGTGGAAAGTGCAAAGCATTCCAACAAGGGTTTTTATGTAGATTATTTTTTTTCCACACCCATACTGTTGATTGCTAACTGTAATAGACTGATCATGATGCTGAATAAATGTGTCTCTTTTTTAATGTACTGTGTAAAGTTAGTTTACTGTAAGTTTAACATGCACTGGTTTTAGCTGCGTAGTTGGCGTGCATAGTTAGTTTAAAATCTGCCAACACTTTGGGACAAATGGGTCCTCAGTATACCGGGTGAAAGACATTTCCAGAGGCTTAGACGTTTTAGCCTATTTTGGGGAAAGCAATAAAGAGTCTTGTGGCAGCTTAAAACAGTGTTTTCATTTGGTATGAACACCTGTGGACTGCAACTAACTTCATCAGATGTAAGCTTTAGTACCCGTGGTTTATTTCTGTGAAGATTCTCAGTCCTCCAGGTGAGTTTATCTGGAGGTTGAGTCATGGTAACTGGACTTATTTGAGAGATTGGGGCGTATTGCTGCTCGTCCAAACAGCTTCGTCAGTTGCTGTAAATTCATAAGTGAACTATAAAATGGAGGACTCCCAACTAGCTTTTCTCAGACTGACGGGGTTGTTTGGATGAGCGGCGAAGCGTTTCTATCTCTCAAGAAAAGGAAGTCCGGTTGCTATGACTCAACTTCCAGATACCTGAGGTTTAAGTTGGCTGCTGTGTAAAACTGCTTGTGCCAAATAAAACTGGTTAGTCTTTTAACTGCCACAAGAGTCTTATGCACCAATTCAGATGGTCCACACCTGCATAACTGATGCAGCAGTCAGTTCTCAAAGTTGTACCTTTGAGATGCACTTGGCAAGTAAACATGTAGTGCATTGCTTGCTTGAGTAGACAGCTCTGTACAACCTAATCCATTTGTGTTTTTTCTGCTTTTTTTCCCTAAGTGGCACTGTTGCCAATTTTATTAATGGGGTTTAAACCCTGTGTTACTAAGTTTTTCAGAAATAGTTGCCTAATTATCAAGCATTGCAGAGTTCAAATAAGGGAGAAGCTACACATATGGCTTCAGTTCATTCAAATCTCTACCCTAATGATAATTGGGAAATAAGCTGCAATTGGTTTGCAAAGGCATGGTTGCTTCCTGCCTCATCTGCCTACAGAACAACCCATGGGGGATTAAACCTATACCCCGGGGGGGGGGGTTCTTGTGCAGGCCTGTTACCCAGGGGAGGCATGGCAGCCGAATTCGCATAAATGCCCAAGGCCAGGGCTAAGTGGGATCTTTTGGGGTTTCCTTGTGAATTTATTCGATGATGGCCACTTACCTCCAAATTAAAAGGTCCCTACATTCGACTTATTGGCCACCAGCCTACGAAAAAGTTGAGAGGCTCAAACTTTGAACAAAAGTTGGCTCAAAATCTGCCAAGAAAACGGGACCCGAACGGCCAAAAGCCCTGCCCATTGCTGCTCATCTGAGCCACCCCCACCGCCTGCCTAGAACGGCCTCCACTCAGACCCCCGCATGGTCACCCCCTTTTGCTGCCCTAGCCCGAAAGCCTGACCCAGGGAACCAGCCCCTGCCATCCTATTCCAGGGAGTCGGGAGGGGGTCTCTCTCTCTCTCCCCCCCCTCTCTCTGCAGGTGTTACGACTGTCACTCTTCAAGGAGACCTCCCAGTCTGGTGGTGATGGAGGGGCCACAGCCCAGCTGCTTGAACATGAGGGTGGAAGACAAATCCTGGATCCATTTTCCCCAGGAGTAAACCTCATCCCATTGGACTTTCCCTTAGACCTTTCTTGGACTTTCTCTGGACTTTTCCCTGGACTCTGTTCAAGCTTCACCCAGATTTACATCGACTGGACCTGCCCCCCCATCTGTTCCCGCTTTGCTTGGACTTATTTTGGGACTCCCACCTTCGCTACCAGCCCTGGACTCTCAATTCGCCAATGCTGCCAGCCGCCTGCCCGCCCAGTCTGCCAAGAACTCCGGAGACTGCTCGCGACGCTTGCTAAACCCCTGAGCCCTTTGGTGAGTGCCGGGTCTCTCTCTCTCTCTCTCTCTCTCTCTCTCTCTCTCTCTCTCCCTCCCTCCCTCACGCACTCTCTTGCTCTCTCTAAAGCCCTCCTCTTACGCACTCTCAGAGAGCTACTGCTGAACAGTAAGCCTTTCAATCCAGGAAATGTAGAGCCTCCAGCTGCAGGACCGCTCTACCTGGAATTTGAATTTGGTTCAAAAACTTAACATTGTTTCATCCCTGAAATGGCTGACTGAGTCCCATAACACTACTGAACTGGGTGCCCAGATACTAAAAGTGTTTTTGTTTCCCCAAATCAGAGTAGAACCACAGGAATCAGTTCCCAACTGGAGAGTTATCCAGGGAGTTCTCTGCCTCTATAGAAACAATGGGATTGTTATTTGGTTTTCACCTATTGGCAATGTTTCCTAAGCAATGCATACAGCGTGCAGACTGAGGTCTTATATCTCAGCTTATTTCAACCTAAAAGGAAATGGAGGACCTTCTTAGGAATGGCTGGTTATCGTTGTATTTGGATTCCTAATTTTGCACAATTGGCTAAACCCCTATTTTGTGGGACTAAAACAGAGGGGTGAAAGGGTTGGCATTCCAGAACCTAAAGCTCAAGCTTATCGAAGCTCTGGCTTGAGGTCTACATGACCCATATTAAAGGGAGCTGGTGGAGACCAGCAGCCTATCTGGCCAGCCAACTGGACCAGAATGTCAGGGGCTGGACAGCGTGCCCTAGATAACACAGGCAGCTGCAGACCCAAGTCGAGAAGCAAGTAAGCTGACTTTGGGGACATCACTGACTCTTTATGCCCCATGTGCTGTTAGCGCAGTATTGGAGCAGAAGGGAGGCCACTGGATGTCGAATGCTAGAATTGCCCAGTACCAGGCTGCCTTACTGGACTCTCCAGGACTGCGGTTGGTAACATGTAATGTCTTAAACCCTGCCACCCTGCTCCTCATGGGAGACATTAATTCAAACAGTGTGCTTCTAGCAAGCACACAATGCATTGAAACAATTGATTCAGAGTACACAAACCAGCCAGATCCTAAATTGGCTATTTCCCTCTATCTAAATTCAGAGAATTGGGTGCATTTTGTGGCAGAAACCATCCAGAGGTTGCACAATATTTAGACATATAAAATGGTCCCTGCATGCACCCTGAAAAAAAAAAAATCCAATGAAAAATGTCACTCAGATGTTGAAGTCTCACTTCCCATTGGCTTGCTCCCCCATGCCTTGCCTCAGATAAGAATACCTCTTAGGAGTAAACTGGCCATGTGTAGCTCCTAATGGACAACCATGTCCTATTGGAAAATTTCCCTCCAATCCCGTTGAACGCGGAAAGGCACCCCCCAGACCCTTCTAATTAAGCAGGTGGCTGGACCCTAGGATATATGGAGCAGATCCACGTGGGAGGTGATCCTGTCGGACACCTTCAACCCGAAAAGGGGGGAAATGTGAAGTCACGGTGAAGAGATAAAATTTTAGGACCTTTGGACCGGTTCCGAAAGTCAACAATACGGCCCAATTGGTCCCCATACTGAGAAAAGCAAGCTGCTTTTCACCCCGTTTAAAAATACCCAGCCGTTCCCGAAATATGGGCAGAAAGCGAGCCCCCCCTTCCTTCCGACTACAATGTTTTTCAATGGGAATCGGCTTCCCCCCCCTCCCTTCCTGCTACAATGTTTCTCTATGGAGCCAGCCTTTTCGGAGGTTTTGAGCCTATCTTCCAGAATCCTTTAACCTTTTTCTGTCTTTTACTATTAACCCGTTCCTGCCTCCATTAACCCTTTCCTTTTCTGTCCATTCTTTCCTGGACTTTCCATGATATATTAACTCTCACCTGTCCAGTCCCTCCCTGTTCATCTGTTCCAGATCCTGAACCTTCCCCTGCCCTTGTCACCCCCTTGGTCACCCAAAGGACCTGCCAGAGACCCTGTAAGCCCTGAAATGAGTTGTATAAGTCCTAGACTGGTTCATACTTCCTTCATCCAGACTAAAGGAGGGAAAACCGCCACTCACACTGGTCTCCTTGCAAAAGCATTGGTTTCCTTACCCACCCTCAGCACTAGCCAAGAACACCAAAGGCTTTTCCTTCTTTCCTCTCTGCTCTCTCCTTCTGACTTTCCCTCATTTCCATCGATTCATTTCCCCCTCCACCCCAAATCCCATCAACTGGGGCTAAGGAGAAGCGGTGCACAGACAACTCGAAGATGGTGGGTCCTGCATGGCTGGAAAGAGGTTGAAGCCTCCATCATCACCTGGATTCCTGCCACGTATTCTCAACAGCTGCCTTCCAGGGATCAACACCTCGAATAGCATGCCATCCGATTGTCATCAACGCCCAAGGACATTTTCATTGTTTCATTTACACCTGGAGAGGACTTGTATTTTCATATCTGCACTCCCTGAAGCCATGAGACCACTCCTATAGAATTTACATCCTTGTGCCTTTACACCATTGTATCTTTCCAGCACGCCTGAACATAATCCTATTATGACTTGTGTCCCCATGTATCAAAACCATTGTGTCTCCTAAATGTTTGTGTGTGTGTGGGCCCCTCAATCCCTCCTACCCCCCCCCCACTGATGTTGGTAATTGCTTTCTGCCACCTCCTATTGACTCGCTGATACTTCCAGTTTACCAACACCCAAGAACAATGCCACACTTCCCTGTCTCCATTGAGACATTCTGTCTGGTATTTGCATAAGCCCTGACTGCTACCAGGGGCCACCCAGGACTGCCCCCAACCAACCCCCAACCCTCTGATTGGGACATTTGAACTGCCCCTGACCAATCTCTGGGATTGGTGCCGCCCAGGGAAAGGAAGGAGGCAAAAGTCAATAAAAGTTGGAACCCTTTGTGTGTTCTGGGTCGACATCTTAGCCCGGTTGGAAGGCGGATGTCCACCTACTGTTTTTATTGGTACCAAATAAAATCAGTATTCCTCGGATTTCTCGCGTTGGATCTTTATTGGCTTCTTGTGGGATTCAGCGGACTTCAGTGGGGCTAGCCCATCTGAAAATAATTTTAAAAAACCCTATTTTGGGTCTTAACAGTTGATTGGCAGCCAATGGAGCTGTTTTAATAGGGGTATAATGTGCTCTCTGTACCCTGCCCCAGTCAGCAATCTGGCTGCAGCATTTTGGACTCGTTGATATTTCCTGAGATTTTTCATCAGTAGTCCTACATAGATAGTTACTTCACGTCCTTCCTCATTCTGAGATTATGTTTGTTTCGTGATAACGTCGTTCACAGTCACGTGGTCTTGTCCCGGTTCTGTCCCTGTTTCCGTTTACCCACGGGCGTGATTGATGGTATTGTGACAACTGTTACTTCACATCCTTGTTTCGTGACAACATCTGTACTTCCCTGCCTTCATTTTTCCCTTTTTGGGGAGGTTCGACCTTCCATTTTTTGATATTTCAATTCTCCGTAACTTTGCCTTTCATGCGTTAAGCAGCAAAGTTCGAGGTTTTATGCCTTCTTCCCTCTCTGCGATGCATTGTTTACACCAGGGGTGCCCAAACTTTTTGTAAGGAGGGCCAGATTTGGTGGCTGAGAATGTGTCAGGGGCCGGTTGCTCCCCAACCCTGCCACCCCACTGCAAGCCCCACCTACTGACCCCTTGCAACCCCACCTGCAGGAGGGAAAGTGGGGACCTAGGGAGGGAGGGAGGTGAAAACCAAGAGAGGAAGGAAGGTGGGGAACAAGGGAGGGAGGGAGGGAGGTGGGGACCAAGGGAGGGAGGGAGGAAGGGAGGAAGGTTGGGACCAAGGGAGGGAGGAAAGAAGGAAAGTGGGGACCAAAGGAAGCACAGGGAGCCGTGGCCACAGGTCACCCCTTGGAAGAGGTGATCTATGCGACCTTGCACCTCCCCCCCAAGCTCCCTAGCAGTGGCGACGGCTCGCCCGCCTGCCCACCCCTAAGCTCATTTGCAGTGGCAGAGGCCTGGCCTGCCCACCCCGCACTTTCCCCTGCGGTGCCAGTGGTGGCAGACCGCCCAGCCGCCCAAGCTTCCCAGCGGTGTCAGTGTTGGCAGAAGATTTAAAAAAAAACATGGGGTGAAGGAGGGGGAGGGAGGGGTGGGCTAGCCAGCCACGGGCCACTCAGAATGGCCTGACGGGCCGGATTTGCCCCCCACCCCAGGCCAGACTTTGGGCAGGCCTGGTTTACACCATTGAGATTGTACTGGAGAATGCAACTTCGCACTCCTGCCACTAGATGGAGAATGCACACGTTGCGTGATGAACCTTACTTCATGGGCTCTAGTCTCGAAACAAGAACTGAGACAAGAGAATTCCCGAGGTCAGGGAGAGGTATGGCTCATCACGCTTACATCCCAGTTCAGGGGGCATGATCGGAACGATCTTCCGTCATCACGCAATAGATGTGCAGTAACATTTTTTCGTACCGGTCCCAAGCGGGACCACGAACTGCGATGAGAGGGATGTGAAGTAACCATCATAGAGCACATTACAGTAGTCTAGCCGGGACATCACTACAGCATGAGTCACTGTGGCCAGAGCTGGTTTCTCAAGAAAGGGGCGTAACTTGTGTACTAGCCTTATCTATGCAAATGCGCCCCTGGCCACAGCTGAGACCTGGGCATCCAAGCTCAAGGGTGAGTCCAAGAGAACACACCCCAAGCTGCGTACCTGAATTTTCAATTGGAGCGCGACCCCATGCAGTACAGGTTGCATCCCTACCCCTTGTTCTCCCTTTTGACTGACCAGCAGCACCTCTGTCTTATCTGGGTTTAGTTTCATTTCCAAGGCAGAGTGGCGGATGGGGTGCTACATTGTTGGGAAAGCCAGGGGGGATTGGCAGCGGCTTGTGGCCTGGTTCATAACCCATTACTCTCCAGCCATGCTGCTCTGGGCATCCCAAAAGTGGTGGAGCTGGAGAGTAAACTGGGGCGAGGAAGGAGCCCACAAACCGCTGCCTCCCCTTCACCCGGCTCTCTGCATGGAGCACGGTGCCCACGTGCCCACAGAAAGGGCTCTACATGCCACCTTTGCCACCCATGCTATAGATTCGCCAACACTGCAATAAAACATAACATATATATGGCAAAGTGTTCCAAATTAGACTTTTGTTATGACATAACAAAAATATAAATAATCAAAAAGAATTTAAAAATAGGCCAAACAGGCAGCAATAAATATAAAATGTTGATAGTCTCACAATATCTTAAGTTGGCGGAAAGATATGCCAGTACACTGGTATCTTACTCCTGAATTATACCTCTTATATCTCCACCAAACATTGTTTCATTATTTTTTTTAATTTTCCAAATTACTACTATGTCAGATAGAATCATAGAATCATACAGTAATGAAGCTGGAAGGAGCCCACGAGTCCCTGCTCGGTGCATAATTACAAACCAAAGGATCCCTGCCCGGGGGGTGCTCTAAATTTCTCTGGAATGCCTGTAGTGTTGGAGCACTTACCACCACTCAAGGTAGCTGGTTTCACTGCTGTACTCAGAGGAGTACAGTTAAGAAGTTATTCCAGTTATTCAATAGAAACCTGGCTTCCTGTAACTTGAGCCCACTGTCGTGTGCCCTGCTCTCTGGATTGATCAAGAACAGATCCTGCCCCCTCCT
Organism: Phrynocephalus guinanensis; assembly: GCA_037367245.1. Taxonomy (NCBI): domain Eukaryota; kingdom Metazoa; phylum Chordata; class Lepidosauria; order Squamata; family Agamidae; genus Phrynocephalus; species Phrynocephalus guinanensis. The sequence goes on along the minus strand of CM074736.1, from coordinate 139,779,035 downwards.
CCGTATTACAGCTTTTCATGTATTTGAAAAGGGCAATCGTCTCTTCTCTTCCCAAGTCTAGACAGGTCCAGTTCTTGTCACCTTTCAGTCTTTCTTCCTAGGGCTTCTTTTCCAGCCCACTGATCATCCTTGCCACCCTCCTCTGAACTTGTTCCAACTGGTCAGCATCTTTCTTGAAATGGGGTATCCAGAATTGGACACCGTACTCAAAATGAGGCTTAACCTAAAATAGCATTTGCCTTTTTGTAGCCACATTTGCCTCAGGCTGGAATATCTTATAAATGGGGGCACACTGCTACTTTTGTGTCCCAGTTGATCAGTGAAGCTACAAAATAAAACAGGCTGAACTGTGCTTTCATCATTGTAAGGCTAATTACACTGGTGACAATGAGGCCTGTAATAAGACTTCCTGGGGTAGGAACTGGCAAGCCACCCCAGTATCCCTGCCAAGAACATCCCATGGTCAGAAACAAAAGGCTAAAAGATATGACGCTGGAAGATGAGCCCCTCAGGTCGGAAGGCGTCCAACATGCTACTGAGGAAGAGCGGAGGACAAGTACAAGTAGCTCCAGAGCTAATGAAGTGGCTGGGCCAAAGCTGAAAGGACACTCAGCTGCATATGTGCCTGGAAGAGAAAGGAAAGTCCAATGCTGCAAAGAAATATACTGCATAGGAACCTGGAATGTGAGATCTATGAACCAGGGTAAGCTGGATGTGGTCAAATGTGAGATGGAAAGAATAAAGTGGATAGGTTTCAGGATGGATAGATTTCATCTCCTTGCAGTCCAGGGGACTCTCAGGAGTCTCCTCTAGCACCACAGCCCAAAAGCATAAATTCTGCAGTGATCAGCCTTCGTTATAGTCCAGTTCTCACTTTCATACATAAGATAGTACCCTTGTACAAATCTCCTACAATAACCAGCTAATCCAAAGAACCGCCAACGTTCCTCAAGAGGAGTTGGCACAGACCATGTAGGAATGCTATCAGTTTTTAAAGAAATCTGGCCCCTTTCTTGCTGCAGAGATCACATGGATCAGATATTTCACAGAGGCTTGAAACAACTCGCATTTAAGGGCCTTTTCACACGACCCCTAAGATCCGCTGGTCCCTTAAATTCGGACCAAGGATCTTAGGGGTTCGTTGCCCTTCCTTCCTCCCCACCAGAGAAAGAGGGGAAAAATGCAGCTCACCTGGAGGAGCTTCCTGGAGCTCCTCTTCAGTTTCTCTTCTGCTTGCTTTTTTCCCTCCCACCTCTTCTCTTAAAGGGGCAGGAGGCAAAAAAAAACACAAGCAGAAGCCAGGAGAGCCCCGCACTGACCAGATTAAATCCGGACATGGGGATTTTCACCCACCTCAAGCAGGTACAAGAAAGTGCAGCTGGGTCGCGCTTAGGTGGGCGGGGTCGCACTTAATTGTCTGCAAAGTCTGGAGCTGGTGGGAAAACACTTGTAAGGTCCGGACCTTGCAGCCATTTCCTGCGGAGCTTAGGGGTCGTGTATAAAGGCCCTAAATAGGTCTAGCTTGAGAACAGGGCCACAAAGTCTCTTCAGTATCTTTAAAGCCCGTTTCTCCTGTTCTTTCTTAGTGGCTGAGGAAATAATCAAATTGTCTAGTAATGCCACTCCTTAAATTCAGACCATGCATAAAGTTCTGCATCATATGTTGCTTGGAGGGTTGCTGGAGCATTTGTCAGATCATGAGTCATCATTTTCAAATGCCAGTTACCAAATGGTGCGGTCAAGGCTGTTTTCTCATGATTTGCTGGTTCCATTGGGACTTGATTGTACCTACTCTTGAGTCTTAAGGCAGGGAACCACTTGGAATCCAAAGGTCTCCTCTATCCTAGGTAGCTGATAAGCATATTTCTTGGTGAAGTTATTTACTTTTCTGGAATCTGCCACCATCCTACATGCACCATCTCACCGGAATAATCGTATATTCAACGACTCCTGGAGCTTCTTTTGCTATGTTTTGTGAAATTCTCTTCTGTTCAGATATAGACAGAGTTGAGCCTGCAAAGTTGAGATGTATCAGCAAATCCAGCATTTAAAATATATTTAAAATATTATAATATTCATAAGCTCACTCATTTAAACTGTGAAATTACTGGATTTTTGCTTTGTTGATGTGGATGATCTCAAACTAAGTTTTAGCTGGTTTACCTGTGAGGGTTTATCTTGTTTACTCATAAGTAGGTTTACCCAGTTTATGCATGAGTATTTTTACAGAATATTCAGAAGCTCATTCATTTAAGCTGTGAAAACACTGGATTTTTTTTGTTTTGTGATAGATTAGCTCAAAGCAAGTTTTTATCAGTTTACTCATGAATAGGTTTACTTGGTTTACTCACGAGCAACATTTCCCTCAAAGAGCAGCTGTTTATCTGGTGTGCACAGCCAACCCAGTGTTTTAGCTAAGTGGCTTCCAGGCATCATAATATCAATCCCGGGCACAGGAGTTGGAATTGGAACCATGGCTCAGCACTCTAGAGAACTAGAAGGAACATTGCCCATTGGGAAGTTTGCCCAATTACTCATGAGTAAGTTTACCTGGTCTACTTGTGAGTAAGGAGACTGCTGCATGAAGAGAGAACAGTAGGGTAAAGGTTAGGGAGACAGAAGGAAAGGCCCCTCCCCCCACCTTTCTCTGTTTTGAGTTCCTGACTTCCAAAATGTCCAGTTATCAAGAGCTCTCTTCAGATTTCACGAACCAACAACAACTCACAATAGGTTGTTCTCCCTTCCTTCCTACCATTTAGTCCTGCTCAGACCTTGCAAACTAATAGCTATGGCTTTCTTTATTGAGCAAACTCAGTTTTGCCGAATCTATGGCAGCTGGGGTGCTGAAGGTGGCACACGGAGCCCTTTCTGTGGGCACACAACATTGCCCCCCTCCCAGCCACGGCACTTCCCTCTCCGCTGGCAGCATGCCTCTGTGCTCCGTGCAGAGACCTGGGCGAAGGGCTCATTTGTGGGCTGATTTGTAGCCCAGTTTACCCTCCAGCCATGCCACTCTGGGCATCCCAAAAGTGGTGTGTCTGGAGAGGAAACGGGGGCTATGAAGGAGCCCACAAACTACTCCCCCCCTTATCCAGCTCTCTGTACAAAGCCACTTAGAGACCGCCGAGCGTGCTGTGGCTGCAGGAAATTCAAAAGCTTGCTGTCTGATCCTTGCTTTCCCGAAGGGTAGCACCCAATGCATTTGTAACCCAGAGTACCACTGTATTCAAGTGAAATTCCTATACTGGCACATTGCAAAATATAAGTGGGTTTTGAATTGCAGTTTGGGCACTCGGTCTGTGGGGGTTCGCTTTCTGTCTCTTGACCGTTTACTGAAGAATCACTGCTGGACTTCGGAATTTCATGAAAAATAAACGAATTTTTATTGGACAAATTGAATCTCAATGGCTCAGCATCTTTCTGGTTACAACTTTCTCCAACGGGAGACAATATGGGTAACTCCAAACAAGGATTAACAGTACTCTCTAACAACAAATTTCCATTAAGTAATCTCTCCTTTCTTACTTGTGTGGTAATTTGTGCATTATTCCCGGTTGACCCTCGTATCGGCTCCCGCGATATGGGTATTGATGCACCTGGGGAATATTCCATCCCCAACCCGGGATCCATCCTACAGGGTTCGGATCTGTCCCTTTATTCTTATTCTTTATATCAGAATTATCAGGGTTCATATAACCGGGGGGATTAAAGACTGGTATGGGAAGAGGCAATCCTGTTTCCCCCTTTGTCCACACCTCCGTCTTCCTACTAACTCCCTCCCTAACGTCTTTAACCGTTCCTGCTCCTCTGGTCACTCCCCCCTCCCTTCCTATCTCGCGCCCTCTCTCGCGCCCTTCGGTTTGAGTACAAGCCTCCCGGAACAATACTCTTCTGACTCTCTCCTCCGTCTGCACTCCGACCTCTCTGGTCACTTTATCTCTATCTCGATCTACTTGTACTGTTGCATGCCCATAGAATCTAATCGGATAATCCCCGAACCTCCCTCCGACTTGTACCATCTTATCTTTCTCTATACGAGTCCCTCTCTCTGTCTGAACTCTTTTCTCCTTCGTCTCCTTCTTATACTCTACTTCACCCTCAGTTTGTATACTTATATCTTTAGCATTGATATCTAAACTTTCTATCCCTTCTATCAGAGCATCCCAGGTTACCACATTTCTAATAACTGCCACAAAGCCAGCAGTAACTTTTGAAGGTGTCCATCCTCTCATTGTATCTTCCATGGTTCTGAGCTTTGTGACTTTCACATCACTGTCTGGTCTCATTCCCTCTAGCTCTCTCTTATCTCTGTTCTGTATATCTTCTCCTTCTGTACTCTCCTGGTCCTTGTCCGCGGACAAACCCACGCCTTTGATATCTGGCTCCCTCTCACACCCCCCCCCGGCAAGTGGGTTTTCCGCGGGGTGTCTTCTGGAGCCCATGGGCCCTGCCGGGAGAGATAATCGGCGTTAGTATTGTCCCTACCCTTCCTATATTGTACATTAAAGGAATATGGCTGTAAACTCAGATACCACCGTGTCAATCTCGGGTTACAATCCTTCATTCGATTAAGCCATGTTAATGGTGCATGGTCAGTTATAAGTGTGAACTTTGAGCCCAATAGGTAATACCGAAGTGTATGGATCGCCCACTTAACTGCCAGAGCCTCTTTCTCAATAGTAGAATATTTGGTTTCTTTGTCTTTCAGTTTCCTACTAATAAATAAAATAGGATGTTCCTTCCCCTTCACGTTCTGAGCTAGCACCGCCCCGATCCCTCGGTCAGACGCATCCGTCTGAACTATAAATGGTAAATTGAAATCAGGTGCATAACGTACGGGGTAAGAGCATAATTTGTCTTTCAAGGCGTTAAATGCTTCCTGTTCTTGGTGCCCCCATTGAACTCTCTTAGGACGACATTTACGCGTTAAGTCCGTTAGAGGAGCTGCAATGGATGCAAAATTGTGTATAAATTGTCTGTAATAACCTGCGAGCCCTAGGAATTGTTGCACCTCTTTCTTCGTTTTTGGTATAGGCCACGTTGACATTTTATCTACTTTCTCTTCTTGGGGTATAATTTTCCCATCCTCCACTATGAAACCCAAAAACGGTATTGACCTCCTGGCAATTTTACATTTTTTGGGATTAATCCTCAGACCCGCTATTTTTAGCCTATCCAGGATTAACCTCAGATGAGTCATATGTTCTGTCCAATCTGAACTAAATATCACAATATCATCGATGTAAGCTGTTGCGAAATTTTTATAAGGACTCAAAACTCGGTCCATTAATCTTTGGAAGGTCGCTCCAGCCCCATGGAGGCCAAAAGGCATTTTTTTAAATTGGAAAAGTCCCATTGGTGTGGCAAATGCGGTCTTCTCTTTGTCACATGACCGTACTGGAACCTGCCAGTAACCTTTCGTTAAATCTATGGAGGACAACACACCTGCCTCCCCCAACCTGTCTAGCATATCATCGATCCTTGGCATTGGATATGCATCAAATTTAGAAACCTTATTTATTCTTCTAAAATCTATACAAAACCTTATGGACCCATCCTGTTTTGGGACAACAACAGGGTGACTTCTCCACGGGCTATTGGAAGGTTCAATAACATCGAGGTCAATCATCTTCCTAACCTCCTCCTCAATTATAGGAATGAGATGCCTTGGCCACATCCGCCCTTGGTCCCTAATCACTACACCTTCCGGCGTGTCTATAGGATGCTCCGCCCATGTGGTTGTCCCTGGTTTGTCTGAGAACACATCGGCATATTGTATTTGTAACTTATGTATGTCTGCCATTTGTTCTGGTGTTAAGGGTTGGCAGATTTCTACAGTCTGGTTGTTATTTCCCTGGGGTATTTCTGGGCCTAAGTCATCCTGTTCTATATCAGCCCAAAAGGCTTCCCTGTCTTCCCACTTTTTCAACAGGTTGATGTGAAATATGCCCTTTTTCTTCTTTTTATCTGGCATGTCTATTTCGTAGTCTACGTCATTAACCTTATTTAATACTGTATAAGGGCCTTGCCACTGGGTAAGCAATTTGGAATGTTCTACGGGTAGCAATAATAAGACCTTCTGCCCTACCTCTAAGCTTCTCGGCCTCGCCTTGTGGTCATATCTGCGTTTTTGAGAAGCTTGTGCCCTTGCTAGGGCGTCATGTGCCAAGTTAGCCACAGTTCTTAACCGATCCCTCATCTCTATTACATATTTTACTGTGCAATCCGCCACATCCTCTCCTTCTTCCCATTTTTCCCTTATAAGGTCTAAGATGTTTCTCGGGTTTTGTCCATATAACAGCTCGAATGGTGAATATCCAGTGGAAGATTGTGGGACCTCCCTGATTGCGAACATCAAAGGTGCTAACATGAGGTGCCAACGCCTCGGATTTTCTCCTACTACCTTTCTTAACATTGTCTTTAGTGTCTTATTGAACCTTTCCACAAGGCCATTTGTCTGTGGGTGATAAACGGTTGTTTTAATAGGTTTCGCATCTAAAATCTTCCATAACTCTTTCATTGTCAAGCTCATGAAGTTTGCTCCCTGATCTGTCAAAATTTCTCTTGGGAAACCTAAGCGTGAGAACACCTGTAGTAGCTCCCTAGCTATCACTTTGGCAGATGTCGACCTCAAAGGGATGGCCTCGGGGTACCTGGTAGCGTAATCCACCAAAACTAGAACATGTGTATGTCCTCCCGCAGATTTACATAATGGTCCCACAATATCTAGTCCGATCCTATAAAATGGTTTGTCAATAATCGGCATTGGTCTTAGAAAAGCTCCTTTTTGTGGTTTTTGCTGTGTCATTTGACACATCTTACAAGTTTTACAGTAATTTTCCACGTCCCGTGTAATGTTTGGCCACCAAAATCTAGCAGATATTCTTGGTAACATTTTTTCCACTGCCAAATGACCAGCTAGAGGCAAGTCATGTGATAATGCTAAAATATTGGCCCGCCAGATTTTGGGAACTACCAATCTATCATGTCCCTTTTTGTCAATGTGGTATATCAATCCTTTTCTCATTTCAAAACCCTCTAGTCCCTGTATCACCGACCCTTCAGATGTCACCTTTGCCAATACATCTATTAAGGTGTCGTCATCCTGTTGCCACAGTCTCACCCTGTCTCGACGTGCCTCCAGCATTTCCGACCATCTGGTATCGTCTGTCGAGTCTGTCATGCAGCATTCTGTCTCCTGCATCGATACAATGTCATTACTTTTTTGCCAATCCCTCCCCAGAAGCATTTCCTTGGCTAAGTGTGGCACAATTCCTACTTTTAGCCTAGTAGTATGTCCCCATACTTCAACATCTGCCCAAACTGTGTTGTATTGTTTCACATCACCATGGATACATTGGACCAAAATGGCTTCCCCTGTTGGTTCGCCTTGTAACTTTTTTACCAATGTCTGGCCGCAGCCAGTATCTATTAACGCCTGCTTTATTTCCCCATTTACATTGGCCATAACCTCCCAATGATGTCTCTTCACATCTTTTCCCATGTCGTCTGTAAGTTCTTGTGTCGCCACCCACGCACAATCTCGATGTGGGCACTCCCGTTTTAGGTGATTTTTTGAACCACAGACAAAGCAAGAGAGTTTTCTTTCGGTATTTACTTGTTGAAGAGCTTGTCTTTCTTGTTGTCCCTGCATCGTGGGTCGTTGTTTGTTGATCTCTTGCCGACCTGATGCTCTGTCTCTGTATTCCGAAGCTTGGAATGCACGAGGTCCGTCTCTCGGTGATGACATCATCAACTTGTCGCGCGATTTGTCTCCTGCTGTAATCTCGCGAGAATTGTAGGGTCTTTCATTGTTAGAGCTATAATTTTCCAGCAGCCAGATAACCTCCTCGAGTGATTTCGGATTATTTCTTCGTACCCAGTTATTTACTGACACTCTGGCTGTCATGAGCAATTGCTCAATGACTATTTTATCGATAGCGTCATCGAACGTACAGGTGCCAGGTTGGAGCCATTTCACCACATTTGCCCTCATGCGTTGCGCGAGCGGTCGCGGGTGAGTGCCTGTTTGTAGCTTGAGCTCTCGAAATCTTTTCCGGTATGCTTCATCAGATATATTGCATGTAAGCAAGATAGTTGTTTTTACCTTCTCATAGTTGGCAGCGTCTTCTGGTCCCAAAGAGTCCACAATTGTCTGTAGTTCACCTGTTAGCCCAGGAGTTACCAGCAGTGCCCATTGATCTTTGGGCCATTTCGCCGCTGTCGCAATGCGCTCAAACATATGCAAATATGTTTCGACATCGTCATTTTCTCCCATTTTCTGTATTTTTGTTGGAAATATGGGTTGGGTGCTTCGTTGTTGTTGTTGGTCCCTTGGAGAATCCAACCCTCTGTGCGTGGTTAATTCTTTGTCTCTTTGTTCTACTTGGCGCATAAGATATCTCGTCTGTTCCGAGAGCATTTCCATGACCTTGTCTTGCCGTAGTAGTGCTTGTTTCAACCACACATTTTCTTCATTTATGGTGGTTGTGGTATTCCCTATACGTTGGGCGCCAATTTGTGGGGGTTCGCTTTCTGTCTCTTGACCGTTTACTGAAGAATCACTGCTGGACTTCGGAATTTCATGAAAAATAAACGAATTTTTATTGGACAAATTGAATCTCAATGGCTCAGCATCTTTCTGGTTACAACTTTCTCCAACGGGAGACAATATGGGTAACTCCAAACAAGGATTAACAGTACTCTCTAACAACAAATTTCCATTAAGTAATCTCTCCTTTCTTACTTGTGTGGTAATTTGTGCATTATTCCCGGTTGACCCTCGTATCGGCTCCCGCGATATGGGTATTGATGCACCTGGGGAATATTCCATCCCCAACCCGGGATCCATCCTACAGGGTTCGGATCTGTCCCTTTATTCTTATTCTTTATATCAGAATTATCAGGGTTCATATAACCGGGGGGATTAAAGACTGGTATGGGAAGAGGCAATCCTGTTTCCCCCTTTGTCCACACCTCCGTCTTCCTACTAACTCCCTCCCTAACGTCTTTAACCGTTCCTGCTCCTCTGGTCACTCCCCCCTCCCTTCCTATCTCGCGCCCTCTCTCGCGCCCTTCGGTTTGAGTACAAGCCTCCCGGAACAATACTCTTCTGACTCTCTCCTCCGTCTGCACTCCGACCTCTCTGGTCACTTTATCTCTATCTCGATCTACTTGTACTGTTGCATGCCCATAGAATCTAATCGGATAATCCCCGAACCTCCCTCCGACTTGTACCATCTTATCTTTCTCTATACGAGTCCCTCTCTCTGTCTGAACTCTTTTCTCCTTCGTCTCCTTCTTATACTCTACTTCACCCTCAGTTTGTATACTTATATCTTTAGCATTGATATCTAAACTTTCTATCCCTTCTATCAGAGCATCCCAGGTTACCACATTTCTAATAACTGCCACAAAGCCAGCAGTAACTTTTGAAGGTGTCCATCCTCTCATTGTATCTTCCATGGTTCTGAGCTTTGTGTCTTTCACATCACTGTCTGGTCTCATTCCCTCTAGCTCTCTCTTATCTCTGTTCTGTATATCTTCTCCTTCTGTACTCTCCTGGTCCTTGTCCGCGGACAAACCCACGCCTTTGATATCTGGCTCCCTCTCACACGGTCTCTAAAAGGTTCGCTATCACTGTTCTAGAGAATTAGTAACCCCTCCCAATTTAATCAGTCTACTCTCTATTCCTTCATCGAAGTCATTAATAAAGATATTGAATAGCACTGCACCCAGAACAGAACCCTGGGGGACCCCACTGGTCACCTCTCTCCATGCTGAAGAGGAGTCATTTATGATCACTCTTTGCGTATGATCAATCAACCAGTTACAAATCCATCTAACAGTAGCACTATCTATCCCATATTCTGCTAACTTCTTTGCAAGTATATCATGGGGAACCTTATTGAATGCCTTACTGCAGTGGTGGCCAAACTTTGGCCCTCCAGATGTTTTGGACCACAACTCACACAGTCCTTTGTCATTTGCAATACAGGCTTGGAATTCTGACAGTTGTGGTCCAAAACATCAGGAGAGCCGAAGTTTGACCATCACTGCCTTCCTGAAATCAAGCTAAACAAGATCCACAGCATTCCCCTCACCTACCAGGCCTGTAATTCGATCAAAGAAAGAGATCAAATTAGTTTGGCATGACTTGTTTTTGAGAAACCCGTGTTGACTTCTCGTAATCACAGCATTGCTTGTTAAATAATTACAGACTCTTTGCTTAATAATCTGCTCTAGAATCTTTCTAATAATAGATAGATATCAAGCTGTGGTGGTAATTATTTGGGTCCTCTTTTTTCCCCTTTTTGAAAATGGGAACAATATCTATGGGGACTTCCCCTGTTCTTTAGGAATTCTCAAAGATTATTGTCAATGATTCTGAAATTATTCCTCCAGTTCTTTTAATACCCTTGGGTGTAATTCATCTGGCCCTGGAGACTTAAATTCATTCAGGGTTTCAACGTATTCTTGTACTACTGTACTTCCCTACCTATTCTATGTGGCAGTTTCCAACCTACCTCATCTACGCTTCATTCCGACTGAACTGTTTTTTTCTTTTTGGAGAAAACTGAGGCAAAGAAGGTGTTGAGTAGTTCTGCCTTTTCCCTGTCACCTATTAGTTATTGGCTATCATCTCCACAAAGACCTTATCATTTCCTTTTGTTGTGGACATAACTAAAAAAACTCTTTTTACTATCTTTAATCTCTCTGGCGAGTCTAAGATGAAGCCAGACCAACTGTGTCCACTGACCATCAATTATGATGAGAGGAAATAAGCAGAAATCCCTAGGTTAAAAAGGACATAAGAACATAAGAAGAGCCATGCTGGATCAGGCCAAAGGCCCATCTAGTCCAGCTTCCTGTATCTCACAGTGGCCCCACCAGATGCCTCTGGGAGTGCACGAGAGTAGATCTCTGTCTCCTGCTACTACTCCCCTGCATCTGGTCCTTGAAGTACCCCAATTTTAAGCCTGGAGATTACGCATGTCCATCATGATTTGTAACCTGTGATGGACTTTTCCTCCAGGAATCTGTCCAATCCCCCTTTGAAGGCATCCAGGCTAGATGCCATCACCACATCCTGTGGCAGGGAGTTCCACAGACTAACAACGTGCTGTGTGAAAAAATATTTTCTTTTGTCAGTTCTTACTCTCCCAGCCCTCAATTTGAGTGGATGTCCCCTAGTTTTTTTTCCTTCCCGCCATCGGCTCTGTTTTTATGTTTTTGCTCTTATGTCATTAGTTAAAATGTTTAATTGCTGTTGTGTGTTTATTGTTTGATTGGATTATTTGTTGTATTTCTATATTGTTGTGAACCGCCCGGAGTTCCTTTGGGAAGACGGGCGGTATACCAGCCTTAAAATAAATAAATACATAAATACATACATACATAAATAATAGTTCTGGTATTTTGTGAGAGGGAGAAGAGCATCCCTCTCTCCACTTGATTCATGCCTTGCATTATTTTGTACGTCTCAATCATATTCCCCCTCAGGCGCCTTTTTTCTAAAGAGCCCCAAATGTTTTAGCCTTTCCTCATAAGGGAGTTGCCCCAGCCCAGTAATCATTTTAGTCACTCTCTTCTGCACCTTTTCCAGTTCCACTATGTCTTTTTTGACATGCAGTGACCAGAATTGTACACAATACTCCAGGTGCGGCCTTACTATTGTTTTGTACAATGGCATTATAATGTTGGCTGTTTTATTTTCATTCCCCTTTTTGATAATCCCTAACATGGAATTGGCCTTCTTCACCACTGCCACACATTGGGTAGACACCTTCATTGAGCGACACCAGCACACCAAGATCTCTTTCCTGATCCGTCACGGATAGCTCAGAGCCCATGCCACCTGCTACATTCCCTGGACATCTGTTTAGAAATAGGCTACAGGGCTCAGCAGATCCAGTTGAAGAACCAAGACAAGCTGCTGCAAAGCTACTGGGACCACGTAAAAGCAACAATTTGACTCCTGCCCAAAATCACGAAATTATGAAATCCTATTATGAAGCAAACCCAACAGCCTGTGGTTCTAAACAAAAAAGAATGATGGAAATTTGGAAAAGGGAACACTAAATAGTGACATAACTGAACAGCAACTAATGTACCAGAGAAGGTCAGTCATTTAGAGCAAAGTGTTTTCAGAACTGGAATGGCAAGGACTAGAAAAGGTGTCAAAACGAAAATCAACAACTATAGTATACTGTTGAAGACAAATAAAAGATAGAACAAGACACAATAGGGGTGAAAATGTCTCACTAGAGGAACAACGTGTGGAACAACCCAGAGATCATGAGTTGATAGAACGGCAGACATCACTGAGGGAGACAATTGGAACCAATATTAGCCAAAACAAAGATAAAGCTCTGCTTATGCTCACATTACAGCACCTTGTACATCAGTCATTGCAGAGACACAGCAATTCTGGCCCGGCAAGATTTCTACCATAATGCACAGCCTAGTCATATGGAGGAATCTTGAATATAACCATTTTCCCTAAGGCAGAAATGTCCAATTCACTTGCTAAGAAAAAATCCCAAGGAAGTCATGGGCAGTTGGGGAGGTGGGGAGTCAAGCAGAAGATGGAAGCAACTGATCATCCATCTCACTTTTATTTTTTTTAGAGTATTTTTACCCTGCCTTTCTCCTTGGAAAAGGACCCAAGGTGGGTTACAGTAATGAGGGACAATGTACAGTCCAGTACAATTAAGACATATTCAAGTTTGAGAACAGGGAATCGAGGGACAACTTACAGCAAGTGCAGCTCAATCAGGTTTTGAGCTCAAAACCCTACCATATCATGGACCAGTGGGAGCAGTAGCAGCACACATGGCCAGCAACAAACCCTCTGTTCTGTCACTGATTTGTTCAGAACGGTGGCCTGGAACTCAATGTTACAGAAAGACCCACCATCCTCTCCCCTTACCATGCATAAGGGCCAGAAGAGCAGTGCCCTGGACCCAGCAGAAGAAGGTGCTGTTTCGGTCCCCAGAGGCTTCCAGTGGCATAGCTAGGGGGCGGGGCGCAAGAGGGGACATCTGTCCCCAGGTGCAGCATCTGAGGGTGCCAAATTGGGCACCAAATGGCTCCCTATCCAGGAGCCACGGGAAGGCACATCATGGGCAATCTGCCAGGGCTGGTGTAGAAGACTCCCCGGCTGCCTTTCTCTCCTCCATGGTGTCTTAGCCCCTCCCCTTTGTCCCTGGGCGCTGAAAATCCTAGCTATGCCTCTGGAGGCTTCATGGCAGTTAAGAATGGTGTCTTGCAGCATGGGTGGGGGGGTCGGAGGGTGGGTGTCCTCTCTCTCTTCAGTCATAAAGGGGGGGTCAGGCAGGGGGAGCAGACCTTGCCAGTAGCTGCTCTCTGATGTGTGAGATGCATGTGCCAGTAGAGGTGGAGGCCAGAGGTGGAGGAAAAGGAAGCTGGCCAGCCCCGTTTTGGCAAACCCAGCAGACAAACGCCACACAAGCTCCCCTTTTCTGTTGGGTGTGTAATTGGCAACCCCGTGTGATGTAGTAGAGGAACATGTGACCGGCCAGGACTTGGAGGGGGGAGGGGCTGGGTATGAATCCCTGCTTCAACACGGAAACCCCTGAGGGGTGGATGGAATTGGTAAAACCACCCCGTACAGACTTTACTTATGCAGAAAGCCCTGACAGTGGCCACTGCACGTCTGTTCCAACTGGTTGAGGCAGAACACACAACACCCCTCTGAGGGGGGGATGCAAAACATTTTAGATAAACAAACAAACAAATGCCATCACAGACTCAGGATAGGGAAGAATTGGAGTTAGGGTTAGGGGTCTTTCAATAGGACCCCCTTTGAAGTCCCATTGGCCCCAGGAGGGTAGGGCCTTCCACACCTTCTTCTGAACCCAGGCTCTGCAGGCCTGACCCAGGAAGGTGGGGGTGATTGGCCTGCTCCAAAGGATATAAGGGGACCGTGTGGGAGAGTGGGGAGAGTGACTAAGTAGGACTCAAAAAAGCTGGCCTCCAATCCTCCCTGTGCCCTGGAAAATGGGGGGTGGGGGGCTTGTCCTGGTCAAGCCACCACTTGAATGTTTCACTTGCCCTTGAAAGTCCTCTGAGGGTCGCCCTAAGTGGGTGCTGAATTGACAGCTGGAAGGCACTCACAGATTGCACGCGGGCCATTCCTAGGTCCAAAGACCAGGGAAAGTGAATCGAATTGGTTAACACAGCCCATCTCGGCTTTGCCAAAACGGAGAGGAGGGAGGCTGTACGTGTGCGCGCGCGTGTGCACGAATGAGGCTTTTCGCTCCTCTCCTCCGAGGACAAAAGGCCTCATCCGACGACAAGGTGGGCGGCCCGCAGGTGACCCAGTCGTCACCTGGAGACAAAAGGCGAGAGGAAAGGGCGGGGGAGGGGGAGCTGTTTGCAGGGGAGCCTTTGTTCGAAAGACACGCAGATTTGAGTAGGTTTTATCGTCACTCAAAAGCCACAAGAATGACTTGACTCCTACGAAGGGCTCCCCCACAAAGCTCTCCATCCGCCGGGGCGCCGCAGCAGACCTCTCGGCAGAAGGGCGCCGCCTGCCTCCTCCACAGGGAAGCCTCGGCTTGCGGTGGATCGGGCCCAGGACCGCTGCCCGGGGGGGGGGGGGTCGGGTCCCCGATTTCGGCGGCGGGCAAGGGGGTGGAGTGAGGGCTGAGGGGTGGGTTCTGAAAACGGCGCGCGCAAAATTGGGGGGGGGGGAGTGGAGGGGCGCGGCCCCGCGGCGAAAGAAGGGCCGGGCGGGAGAGGAGCGAGCGAGCGAGCGCAGCGGCGCGGGTCGGGTTTCAGCTGAGCCTGCGCTCCTCTGCTCGCCCGCCCGCCCGCCCGATCCATCCATTGGTGCCTCCCAGCCAGGGCGAACCGAGCAGCGGCGGCGGGAACGGGCGGAGGGCGCCTCTCGCCGCCCCGGACGGAGCGCCAGGCGGACAGCCGGATGGCCAGGCGAGCGACCGGACGTAGGTGACCGAAGCGCCCCGGCGCCTGCCTGCACAACGCCCCGTCGAGGGAGTTGCTGGCAGGCTGGCTTTGTCCCGTGGCCGGGGAGGGGGCGGGGCGGGCCCCTTCGGCCGCCGCGCTCGAGACGTTGAGACCGAGCCTGGGGACGGAGCGATCGCCCCCGGGGGCACCCCGCCCGTCGCCGGACACCTGGCCGGCCCACTCGGCTTCTGCCTAGCGTTTTCCCGGGTTGGCGGGGATGCCAAGCAAACGCTC
This sequence comes from Phrynocephalus guinanensis, assembly GCA_037367245.1. Lineage (NCBI taxonomy): Eukaryota > Metazoa > Chordata > Lepidosauria > Squamata > Agamidae > Phrynocephalus > Phrynocephalus guinanensis. The sequence goes on along the minus strand of CM074736.1, from coordinate 139,763,807 downwards.
CTTTTTGTACTTCAAGGAAACGGAGGGGTGGGTGGGTTGGGAGGGGGGGTCGAGTTGCGTGCGCATTGCTGAGTGGGGGTCCTCGAGGGGAGGGGCTGCGCCTGGCTAGCATTTCACAGGCCGGGCTGGACCCGCCTCGCCTGCGCTGCTGCCCCTCCCGCGCCCGGCGCTGGGCAAATTGGAAGCAGCTGTGGCCATTCCGCAGCTGCTCCTGCTGTGGTCACTCCCCCCCCTCCCCGCGCGGGCCCCCGGTCCCATTTCTCTGCGAAGAACGGGGGCTAACCCCGCCAGTCCTTCTCCCGGCTGCGCCTGCTGAGGGAGGGGGCGACGGACCCTCGCCAACCAGCCCTCCTCCCGTCGCCTCCCTAACCTTTAGGTGCGCGGGGAAGAGAGAACGAGGGGCGCCGGGCAGGGCTGGCGGCGGAAGGGAGCCTGCCGCCCCCCCCCTTGTAAAAGGAGCAGACCTTCGTCGTGCTTCCGCGCCCGGCCCCTTCAGCCTTGTTGGCCGTGTGTGTGTGTGGGGGGGGTGCTGTCCTCTTCACAGGCCCCTGGGCTCCGTCGGGGGCGCCCTGGGCTCCGTCCCTTCTAGAGCCAATCCACGCTCGGGCCGGACATTTCCCCGCGTGAAAGGGGGCCGTCGGTGATGGAGAGAAGCGGTCCTCCCTCTCACTCACACCGCCGCGGGATCTGGCCAAGGCGCCGGGGGAGGTGATGGAGGGGTCGTCGGGGCTGTGTTTCACAGCCGGAGAGACACCCCCCCCCACACACACACACACCGTCCGACGGCGACCTTTTGCCTGTGCCCTTGAGGCGTGAAAAAGGTCTCTCGCTCGGCCGCGGCTTCCTCCTCCTCTTCCTCCGTCTGTGTCCGGAGCGGGTCCGCGGGCATCCGCGGTGCCCCGAGTAAGGCAGGCGCGCGCTTTCGAGCGAGGCCAAGTATGAGCTCAGGCTTTGCGCTGCGGCTTGGCCCGGCCGCCCGGAGCCCCCCCCTCCCTCCGCGCCCCGGAGAGGGAGGCGGCCCGGGGGATCTCCCTTGCCCTCCCGGCGCGCCCAGAAGTGTGCGTGTGTGTGTGGGGGGGGGACCCTGTTCCAGGGCGTGTGTGTGTGTGTGTGTGTGTGTCGGGGGAGGGGGAGGGGGGAGAGCCAGGCGTGCGCCGCCGAGCCCCCCGCCCCATCCCCTGCCGCCCTGCAGTGAGAAGGAGCTACGGCAGGGGGAGGGAGGGAGGGAGCGAGCGAGCGAGCGAGCGAGCGGTGGGGCCGGAGCCAAGGAGCCGGAGACAAAGGCGAGCGAAGGGAGCGAGCAAGCGAGCGCGAACGAGCGAGGAAAGGGAGCGGAGCACGCCAGCGGGAAAAAAAGGGGGTGGGGGGGGAGGGAGGCGGCGGGCCGCCGCCGCCGCCGCGGAGACAAAGCGGGCGGATGCGTGTATGTGCAGGGCTGGGGTGGGCAACTGGAAGCCGCCACGTCCGTGCCTGGCCGGAGGTAGGAAAGCCCTGGCGGGGAGGAAGGCGCTTGGGCTGCTCGGACGCGACCATACACCTTTCTGCCTCTCGCCTGAGACAGACCGGGAGAGCGGCGGCGGGGGAGGGGGAGGGGGCGGCGGGGGCGGCGGCGGGGGGGGAGCGCGGTCGGGGAGGGGGCGGCCCGGTGGGCCCAGGCGGAGAGGGGCGGTGTCCGCCTCCCAGGCCGGCCGGAGAGGGCGCTGCTTCCCTCCTCCTGGTGGATTGAGGGCGGAGGTGCCTCTGGCTGGACGTGGGCACTCAAGGCGCCCGAATTAGAGGCTGTCCAGTGTCCTGTCAGGAATGGCATCCTCCCCCTCCACTCCCAGTGCCAGATTCCCCCGGATCATCGTAGAAGGGGCTTGTGTGGACGTTGGGTGGGGGGTGGGGGAGGTCCAGCGGGGTAAGGGTAGGAAAGTCTCTCCTTCTCAGGCAACCGCTCCCCATGGCCCCCTGAGTTGCATCCATGAGTGTCACGTCCAGCAACAGACAATCGATGGGGGGGGGTGATAGATGAGGACTGGCGGGTTTCCCTCCTCTTCCCCTCTCCTGCTACCGTCTAGGTTCCTTCATTCCTGACCAGCTTTCTCATTTGCATTCCTGACAGGATTAAGGCTGGCGCTTAGCAGAGAGAGGCTTCCCTCTCCCTGCTGCTGCCAAGAGGAAGCCGCTTCAACAGCCCCATGGAGTCACCCTCCGTGGCGTTGCCAGCCCTGGCAGGACTGCTGTTCCTGCTGCTGGGGGACTCGGTGCTTGGGCAGAGCTCAGCCGTCCCAGGCACCCTAGATCTGAAGATAGACGAGGAGCAGCCGGCAGGCACCATCATTGGGGACATCAGTGCTGGCCTGCCTCCAGGCATCACCACCTACATGTACTTCATCTCGGCTCAGGAAGGGAGGGCGGGGTGGCCACCGACCTGGAGATCGATGAGAACACGGGCATCATCAAGGCGGCCTGCGTCTTGGACCACGAGACCCGCCAGCACTACAGCTTCATTGCTGTCACCCCGGAAGGGGCCACCGTGGAGGTCCACGTGCAGGTCACTGACATCAATGACCATGCACCCACCTTCCCTAAGCAGCGTGGCTCCCTCCAGATCCCTGAGCACACCCCACTAGGCAGCCGTTTCCCCCTTGAACCCGCCTTGGATGCAGACAGTGGCCTGCTTGGCACCCAGGGCTATGCTCTCAAGGGGGGGAATGTGGGGCAGGCCTTTGGCCTAGAGACACGTCGTGGCCCAGGTGGAGTCCTGCACCCAGAGCTAGTGGTGGGGAGCATCTTAGACCGGGAGGTCCGCGCCACCTACACACTGTTCCTGGAGGCCTATGATGGTGGTTCCCCACCAAGGAGCTCCCAGATGACTCTGGAGGTGCTGGTCCAGGATATCAACGACAATGCCCCTGCCTTCAACCAGAGCCGCTATCACACGCTCATCCCTGAGAACCTCCAGCCCGGGAGCAGCATCATGCAGGTGTTTGCCTCCGACGCAGATGAAGGGGACAATGGGGCCGTGGTGTATGAGATCAACCGCCGGCAAAGCGATCCCGAGCAATACTTCACCATCGATGCCCTCACCGGCGTGATCAAGCTCAACAAGGGACTGGACTATGAGCAACGGAAAGTGCACGAGCTGGTGGTGCAAGCGCGGGACATGGCCCTGCACCCAGAGGTCTCCACTGCCTTTGTCACCATCCAAGTGCGGGACTTCAATGACAATCAGCCCACGATGACCATCATCTTCCTCAGTGAGGATGGCTCCCCTCGCATCTCAGAGGGAGCCCAGCCGGGACAGTTTGTGGCACGCATCTCTGTCTCGGACCCTGATTACGGTGAGTACGCCAATGTCAATGTCTCATTGGAAGGCGGGGAAGGGAAGTTTGCCCTGACCACCAAGGACAACATCATTTACCTGATCTGCGTGGACCAAATGCTGGACCGAGAAGAGCGGGACTCCTACGAGCTGCGCGTGACAGCTACGGATGCAGGAACGCCACCACTGTGTGCCGAGTCAGCTTTTGTGCTCCAGGTGACCGATATCAATGACAACCCACCACTGTTTGATGCACAGGAATATGAACAGAGCGTCCCTGAGGTGGTGTATCCTGGGAGCTTTGTGTTGCAGGTGACGGCACGTGATAAAGACCAGGGTGCCAATGGGGAGGTACGGTACAGCATCCTGCACACCCCCCACACTCATTCTCACTGGTTTGCCATTGACCCTGTCACGGGCATTGTCACCACGGCCTCTTCCTTGGACTATGAGATCGACCCCCAGCCTCAGGTGACTGTATTGGCCACAGATCGGGGCAAGCCGCCCTTGTCTTCCACAGCTGTCCTTCGGGTGGCCCTGCAGGATGTTAACGATAATGAGCCTATCTTTGAGAGGAACTTCTACAATGTCTCCTTGAAAGAGGATGTGCCTCCTGGCACCTGCTTCCTCCAGGTGAGCACAGTACTGGGAGAGAGCTCTGAGCAACTTGTTCTGTTTGGGAGGAGTGGGAAGCCACTGAGGGCACCAAGGCTGCCTCGTCCAAAGGAATTGTGGCTTTATTATTATTATTATTATTTTGTCCATGGCAGCAAAAACCAAGATTCCCAAAGTGATACATCTGTGAGCCACGGCCACTTCATCAAAGGAACTGTATCAGAAGGGGTCATCCAAAATGTTGGGCATAAAGGCAGTTTGTGTTGTTGGGGAGGCTTGTAGGGAGTGAGGCGAGAGGGAAATGGGAGCCTGGAAGTTATCTGGTGGGGACAGTTAATTATAATGAGCATCCACAAAATGGTTGTTGGTGACACAGACCTTCTGGAACTCAAATGTGCTAGTTAACTCCTGGGGTGTGATAAGAATTGGGTGTGCTTGTTCAAGTTTCTTGTGACATACTAGAGGTTCTTCAATCATGATTTTTTCACAGCCTCTTCTTCCAATGTTGTTCTAAAGCAACAACAACAACAAAACACATTTCAGTGCTTCAGGCTGTTCAATGAACTAGCCATCCTCATATTTGGCCAGTTGTGAGCTACGTAAATTGCACACTCTGTAGGGATGAAATGGCAATTTTACACAAAAGCATAATTTACAGAAGAAAACCACTCTTTTCACACAAAACATTCTTACCAACAGAAGGACTTTGTGGCAGTGGTAGGAAAGTCCGTGGCATCTCCTTGCTGTTGAGGAGGACAATTTGGCCGTTTCCTGTTTTCATGTGGGAACAGCAGAGAGATGAAGGTCTGCTTCCTTATATGTAGAGTTTGGGTTGTTTCTCATCACAGAATGCCAAGGAGGAGGTGGATGAGAGGAGGTACGGCGTCCTGGGCAACAAGCAGTTGACCGAGTGTCTCATATTGGTAGAACCTGGCATGGCCTTTGAAAGAGGCGAGGGTCGAGGATGGCTTCGCATGCAGCTGTGCTGCATCACAGGGGGTCTCCTACACCACAAGGATGCAAAGCACTGGGGCCAGACCTTGCTCTGGAGAAGAGGCCAAGGACTCAGCACAGGATAAGGAAGCCTCGTCTAGCCAGAGATTGGGTCCCAGAGAAGACGCTCACCAGGAACTCCAGTCTCCCCTGTTTTCAGTTTCCCAGATGTACCTCTTGGCAGAGCCTCACCACAGAAACATTCCGTCAGTGTAGAGGTGCCCTGGGTTTTGCTTGCAGGGGGCCCTTTGTTTGGGGGGTTTGGGGGGAGACGGTCCTTGAAAGGGACGAAGGGGAGCCTTCATTTTAGAGGCAGCCTGTGCCCGCCAGTGGCTCCCTCCCTCCCTCTGGATGGCACCAAGGCAGGCCCATTGGCTGCTTTTAGGTTCCAGGGGGTTGCCTTCTGGCGCTAGGCTTGTAGCCTCAGCCCAGGCTGCCGTGAAGAGCAGGTGCTTGTCCCGTCCTGCCCTGTGAGGTCTGAAAGGGCAGCGTGCTTCTCCTGAAGGGCCTTCCCAAGAAGACCTCTGGGCTGCTCAGTTCTCAGGGTTCAGCAGACGCTGTTCATCAGTTCTGGCCCTCACTTCAGGAAAGGGCTGGAATAAGATGTGGCATTTCGTGCAAGGCACGTGGAAGCCAAGGGGATGGCAAGGATCAGTCCTGTTCGTTGTGTGTCCTAACTTCTGGGGTGCTGGCAGTGTGTGGACATGTCACGCAACCTGAGATATTTCGAGCATTAAAACCCTATCAGGAAGCAAGAGAAGTTCCTTCACAGGAACAGAAAAGGAAGACGTGCTGCATATTCTATCTTTATTCCAAGGTGTTCTTATGTGGCCCTTCAGGGTCGAAACACCAAGTGCGGTTTTTCCTTCTCATTCATCTTGGCTTCGGTTTCTTCAGTCCCACCCCCAGCTTTTTTGCTTTCCCAAACAAGCATGGAATGTGCATGTCGTAATTGTTTGTCTCTTGCTTTGTTTCCTCTGCATCAGAATGCGGGCAGGGATGGGCCCCGAAGTTGCCCTGTATGGAACTGCCGTTCTGTGGAACAGCTTTTCCTGTTGGCTGGCGGCGGCGGCGGCAGCTCCCTGTCTCCCTGAGAGACTCCTGCTGCTGCTGCTGCTGCTGCTGCTGCTGCTGCGGTCTGTGCTGGGCCTGACGCGAGAGGCCCAGGGCAAGCCCCAGCTCTCCCCGCACGCGCACAAGCATTGGCTGCAGACCCAGGCCCGGGACCTCGTCATGGCCTGCGGTCCAGTGGCTTTCTCCAGGTGGGAAGAAATGCACCTGCACACATTGCACTTGCCTGCTTTGTTTGTGTCCCTCTTTGAACGGAGGTGGTTGCCTTTGAGCCTAGGAAAAGATGTTCATCAGAGTCAGAGACTCCAAGGAGGTCTTCAAGCCCAGCCAATGGGCATTTATGGCCCTGTCCCTCACTCTGCCCATGCCCTTCATGGAGTTCATAGTAACCCAACAAAGCTTGTGTTATTCAAGGCATCTGCATCTTCACTAGATGATGCTACAGGGCTCTTTGTTGGTTTTGCTGCCAGAGATGACTCAGCCCGTCCCTTTGAAACCATCTCTCAAACCACTTACACCACTGAGTTAGCTTAATGTAATTACAATCCAGAAAGTGCTGCTTTGGGAGAAGGCAGGGCCCATGACCGTCTTCCAAGGGAAGCCTGAAAGGCCCAAGTCAAACAAAGCTGCAGAAGAACCTTTGAGGTCTGCTGGGGGGGGTTATGGGGAGGGAGGGAGTAGAGCGGACCTGTGCCTGCTTCACGCAACCAGCACTACAAATTAACATAAGAACATAAGAAGAGCCATGCTGGATCAGGCCAAAGGCCCATCTGGTCCAGCTTCCTGTATCTCACAGTGGCCCCACCAGATGCTTTTGGAAGTGCATGAGACTAGATATCTGTCTCCTGATACCACTCCCCTGCATCTGGCCCTTGAAGTACCCTGGTTTTAAGACTCTGGAACCCACCGCGCCCAGAAATTTTGCAAAGATAAAAGCCAGCCAGAACAACACAGGGCAAAACAGCCGGTGGGAAGTGGAAGAAAGGAGCCCCCTGGGGGGAGGGGGAACTGATGCCCCAGGGAAGGGCTGTCCGGTGGCCTCCTCACCTGTGCCTCTCCTGCCTGCCCCTGGCCAGGACCTGGTGATGAGCGGGGCCCTGGTCAGCCTCTGCAACAAGTACGGGGAAACTCCGCTGGACAAGGCCAAGCCTCCGCTGCGGGACCTGCTGAGAGGTGAGCTGAGCCTCCCCACAAAACCCCACTGGCCAAGAGGGCCTATGCCCCCAGAGAATGCCGCCCCCCTCCTCTTCCTCCTCGCAAGCCAGCCTCCAGTGTTGGCAGGCCTATCCTTCAGGAATCTGTCCAATCCCCTTTTGAAGGCATCCAGGCCAGAACATAAGAAGAGCCATGCTGGATCAGGCCAAAGGCCCATCTAGTCCAGCTTCCTGGATTTCACAGCGGCCCCACCAGATGTGTCTGGGAGCACAGAAGACTAGATCTTTGTCTCCTGATACCACTCCCCTGCATCTGGCCCTTGAAGTACCCCGGTTTTAAGCCTGGAGATGATACATCTCCATCATGGTTTGTAACCTGTGATGGACTTTTCCTCCAGGAATCTGTCCAATCCCCTTTTGAAGGCATTCAGGCCAGATGCCATCACCACATCCTGTGGCAGGGAGTTCCACAAACTAACAACGCACTGGGTGAAAAAATATTTTTCTTTTGTCTGTTCTTGCTCTCCCAGCCCTCAATTTGAGTGTATGTCCCCTAGTTCTGGTATTTTGGGAGAGGGAGAAGAGCTTCCCTCTATCCACTTTACTCATGCCCTGCATTATTTTGTACGTCTCAATCATATCCCCCCTCAGGCACATTTTTTCCAGAGCCCCAAATGTTTTAGCCTTTCCTCATAAGGGAGTTGCCCTAGCCCAGTAATCGTTTTAGTCGCTCTCTTTTGTACCTTTTCCAGTTCCACTATGTCTTTCTTGAGATTGGGTGCGGCCTCTTCATAGTGCTTGGGGGATGAGCTTCGTAAGAGCATGCTTAGCACAGGGAGCATGGGTGCAGAAGAAGCGCGCGCGCACACACACACACACACACACACACACACACACACACACACACACACACACACACACACACACACACACACACACACACCGCCACCGCCGCCACCTCCATCTGGACTGTGCCCCAAATGTGCCAGGTGACAACCTTCCCCCTTCCTGCTGGCCTCTTCCTTCCTTCTCTGCTCAGGGTGCTTCCAAGATCAGCTCAGTAGGGAAATGTCAGGCCACATTTTCTGAAAAGAGAACGTGGCTGATTCTAAGCTGTGTTTTTGGATGAGTGAACTGTAAAATGCCTTTCTGGCCAAAGGGACACCCCCTTGCCCCCCACCCACCCACCCTGAAAGCAAGAGCACTGGCTCGAGCCGAACGGCTTGGGCTCCTCAGGAGGAACGCTGCAGGACTGCACCAGCTTGCCTGGCTTGGCTTTCTGGGGCCTCTTTGACCCAGCAGGCCCGCCAGAGGGTCCTTGCACAGCATCCGTGTAGAACACCGTGGAATGGTCAGCAGAGGCATTGGGTTAATCAGCCACCAGAGCCACTCCTGTGACGGAATTCAGCGGATCCATTCAGAAGGTCATACAATTAGAAGCAAAGAACAAGGCTCCTAATAGCAGTCTAGCAAGAAGCTGCCATGAGTTTCCCCCTAGGGGAAATAAATCTCTTGGTCAGCTTTCTCCCTTTCTGATCAATCCCTCCAACCTTTGTCTTGGCCTTTTTTTCTTTTCTACTGGGCACTGGGATTCCTAAGGGCAACCCTGCAGATGCTCTCCAGGTCCCAGTGTGCTCCTTTTTTCATTGTCACTCTGGCACTGCTCGTGAGGTTGGTGGCACAACTGGTTGACTGTGTGATAGGAAATTTCCCTGTGCAAGGAAAGGTTTTGGTGGGAGAGAAAGAATCCAGAACACCAGCTGCTCCTGTAGCTGGAAATTGTGAGAAACAAACTAAGGACTGGAGGATGATGCTCAGGTCATTGTATGTGACAACACCAACATGTACAGTACCTAAATGTGAGCTGAAAACACGGTTACACCTTAAAGCTGAACAGGTGTGTGCTTCTGTGGCTCACAGTCCACTTTCAGTTTTCACACTCCTGAAGAAGCCAGCTGATCACAGATCACAATGATCACATTGACTAAATCTGAAAGTGTTCCTAAGCATACACGAACCCTTGATTGGACTGTCAGTGGATGGCATGCCTTGCTCACCAAATTTGCTTGTTGGATCCAAAGCATGGAAGAAGAGGAAAAAGTTTAACTGAAGCCCTTGGGCTGCCCAAGCAGGAGTTTGTGCAGTAATTAAACAAAGCTGCACAACGAAGCAGAGAAAAAACCACAGGTCCAGTGAAGTTCTGCAGGATCTCTGCCCCTCGTTCCATGCAGGGTCAGAGCTTTCAGACCATGACGGGCAGAGCTCAGAGTGAGCGGGAGACCCAGAGAACTGGTTGTCAGAGGACTCAACATCTGTGCCTGCCTTTGCCCCAAACATGGCCAGGAGCAGATTGTGGTACTGTATGGATCATAAACTGTCAATATCTAACATTGAGCCAGTGTTGTGCAAGTCCATGGCCACGTGGCCGGCATGGCTGCAAGGAAACTCTGTTTTTACCTTCCTGCTTTTTATGGTGGTACCTATTTATCTACTTGCATGTACATGCTTTCAAACTGCTGGGTTGGCAGGAGTTGGGGTAATCAGCGGGAGCTCGCTCTGCTGCGTGGCACCTGGGATTCGAGCTGCCAACTTTGCAGCCGACAGTTTTAAGAGCCTTAGTCCGCTGAGCCACTAACATTATGCTATCTAACATTAGAGTATATTAAAAATTGTAGTACCAAATTATAATATAAACAACATTCCTGATGAATTTAAAGTCCATATAAATAAACAGATGTGCATTATTAAAGGCAGTTAACCGTGAACTGAAGTACCGTGGAGTGCCACCAGAAATATTCATAAAATAGAATCATGATGCTGGAAGTCTCCAAGGCCAATGGAGTCCGACCTCCTGCTCAATAAGACAGGAATACAAATCAAAGGAGATGTGCCAGGTGGTTGTCTAAATTTTCTCTTGAAGGCCTCCAGTGTTGCTCACCGCCTCTTGAGGTCATGGGTTCCATTGCCATACTGCTCTAAAAGTTCAGAAGTTATTCCTGATATTCAGCCGAAGGCTGGCTTCCTGTAACTTCCCTAGCATTATTAGGGAAGAAAGCAAAAAGACAATTCTTGTAACTATTACCACAACCAGTGTAAAGAAACAGAGAAGAACAAGGGGAGGGGGGCAGGATATCTGTTCCAGAAAATCCAAGAAATCAAAGGAAATTCAAGCCAAGATTAAGAATGCTGACTCAGCAACAGAGACGCACACTACCTGATCAGGAGAAAATAAAGTGGAAACAATATACTGAAGATCTATACAGATGAGAAAAAAAGATGACAGACTCCTTTGAAAAAGAAGCCCATGATGAAGAATGTGCAGGTCTAGAAAGTGAAGTGAATGCTACTCTGAAAGCACTGGGAACAAATATATCACCAGTGATAGATGGACTAGAACTAGATCTGTTTCAATCCACAGAGAATGAATCTGTAAAAATCTTAACAAGAACACGTGAACAAATATGGAAAACAAAACAATCGGCCAAAGACTGGAAATGCTCAATGTACATTCTAATCCCTAAGAAAGGAGATACCAAGGAATGCAGTAGGATTATTGCTTTAATTTCTCATGCAGCCAAAGTGATGCCCAAGGTGTTACAACAAAGTCTGTTACCTTATATGGAATGAGAAATAGCTAATTTTCAAGCTGGATTCTGAAAAGGAAGAGGCAATCAAGTTCATATTGAAATTTCCACTGGACAGCACCAAAAACGTTCAGAAAAAGATCCATCAATGTTTCATACACTACAACAAAGCCTTGACAGTGTAGCGACCATGAGAAACTAGGGGTTATTCTGAAATAAGTAGGTGTTCCTCAGAACCTCATCGTCCTTATACATAACTTGCGTTGTGGATAATATCATTATACTGTTAGGACAGAATAAGGAAAGACAGAATGCTTTCATAGAATCATAGTAAAGTGACGCTAGAATGGGCCTACAAGGCCATCAAGTCCAACCGCCTGCTCCATACAGAAATACAAACCATAGGATTCCTGCCAGGTGGTTGTCTAAATTTGTCTTGAAGGCCTCAAGGTAATTGTTTCCACTGCTGTACTGCTCTAACAGGAAGTTTTTCCTGTTATTCAGCCGAAAGCTGGCTTCTCTTAACTTGAGCCCATTGTTGCATGTCCTGCACTCTGGGATTATCTAGAACAGGTCCTGCCCTTCCTCTGTATGACACCATGTCAAATATGTGAAAAGTGCTATCATATAACCCATCTTCTTTTCTGTCTAGGCTAAACATCCCCCAGTGCTTTCTTGTAGGCAATTGTCTCAGATCATAAAGATACAAAGACCTTTGCTCCTTATCAGTTCAATCTGCATGCAGAACATAATCATACAGAAAAGAATTAGGAAAGATAATCAAGCATAAGGTTGTGTCACTGGAGACCAAGATAATAGAATCACAGAGTTGGAAGTGACCTCAAGGGCCACCCAGTCCAACCCCCTGCCATGCAGGAACCCCCATCACAGGACCCCCGACAGATGCCCATCCAGCATCTGTTTAAAAACTTCCAAAGAAGGAGACTCCACCACCCTCCTTTGGGGCAGCATATTATTCCACTACTGAATAACTCTAAACCGTCATGAAGTTATTCTGAATGTTCAAACGGAATCTCTTTTCCTGTAGTTTGAAACCATTGCCCCGAGTCGTAGTCTCTGAAGCCATGGAAAACAAACCTGTTCCCTCTTCAATGTGATATCCTTTCAAATAGTTAAACATATATCCCCTCTCAGCCTTCTTTTTGTAAGGCTAAACATTCCCAGCTCCCTAAGCTGCTCCTCATAAGACATTTCTTCCAGGGCTTCAACCATCCCAGTCGCCCTCCTCTGGACCCATTTGAGTTCCTCGAAAGACATTTTTTCGAGACCCTCAATCATCTTGGTCGCCCTCCTCTGGACCTGCTCATAGTTGTCAACACCCTTTTTAAAGTGAGGTGCGCAAAACTGGACACAGTACTTCAGGTGGGTCTGACCAGAGCAGAACAGAGTGCTACTATTACCTCTCTTGCTCTAGACCAGGGGTCCTCAAAGTTTTCAAACAGCGGGCCGGTCCATCACTACCCAGACACCGCTGGGGGCCGGATCACAGTCCAAAAGCAGCTGTGGAGGTTGGCTTGCTCACAGAACAGGGGGTAGGTGGGTGGGTTGCAATTGGTCCCAGGGGCCGGATTCAGGACCTTGGGGGGCCGCATCCGGCCCCGGGGCCTTAGGCTGAGGACCCCTGCTCTAGACTCTATGCCTCTGTTGATGCAACCAAGAATCACATTGACTTTCTTAGTCGCTGTGTCACACTGTTGTCTTTCTGATCAGCATGTATGGGTATGAAAGCTGAACAGTTAAGAAAACTGACAGGAAAAAAATGATCTGTTTGAAATGTGGTGCTGGAGGAGACATTGTAGACTGCCAGAAAGATGAAGTACTGTAGGTCCTAGGTCAACTCAAGCGTGAACATTCTCTGGAGGCATAATGCTGAACCTGAGACTGTCCTGTCTTGGGCAGATAATGAGAAGGGAGGTTTGCCTGGAAAACACAAGCATGTGGAGAAAGGTGGGAGGTAGCAGGGAAAGAGGAAGGCCAAACCTGAGGTGGACTGACTCCCTCCCAGATCCAAAGGCTTGAGAGCTTCCAAATGCTGGGCTGTTGAGGAAAGGACATGCTGGAAATGACTCCTTCAAAGGGGCACACGTCGCAACAACACCTGCCCACTGCCGTGTCATCCTGCAGTCTTGACTCTCACTGCAGTTTTGGGCATGGGCTCTATTGGTCTTCTTTGCGGTAAACCTTTTCCTACACAGTTGTTGCTGATGTGTTGGTCAAAAAGTGCTTTCCCTTGGGCAGCTTATACTGAAGGCCTCCTGCTGAGGGACTGGGGTGAGCCTTTCTCCTGAGCATCCTGCACGTCCTTTATTAGGGATGCTGCAGACCTGGCCTGTTCCTCCTGCACCCCAGCCTTCCCCTCCTTGCAAGTGGGGGTGTTCCAGATACACCCGGCAGGGGCCCTTTGCATCCACACTGTGCCTCGCCCTCCTCTTTCCTCCCACCCACTCGGCTGACATGCTGGATGTGAAGCCAGTCCCCCCCTCCCTCCAGCACCTTCAAGATGCTGGCCAAAGAGGATGGTGGCTTGTAGAGGTACATCCATAGGCTTGCTTCTCCCCCCCCCCCCGCAGTGTCCCTACAGGCAGGCCCCTCCCATGGCACTCTCTGTGCATGGCTTTTGTACCACCCCATTTGTGCAGTCGCTACTCTGGGCAGTTTACAAGTTAAAACTTAAACATCCCACAGAAATCCCCACATAGTGGAGAGAACTGTCTCTGGCAATGGTAGCAGAGACTGTTAGATTCTCACTGCAACTGGTTCCTGTCCGCAGCACGGCTGCCTCCTCCTGGCCCCACTACAGCCCATGGCAATCCACCACATGGGATGCAACTAGGGCCTGCAGCCCTCGGGCCTGACCCACGTCATTCAAACTCACCACCGCCAAGTCTCCTAGACCCCCCTCCCCCTTCATCTGGTACTCATGAGCTGACTGTGGCAGAGGAAGCAGGGGGTCAGGATCAAAGCTGAATTTCAGGGCACATTGGATGCTGTCCCTTCCCGTGGGCAGGCTTGGCATCGGTGGGGCAGGGACACTCTTGGTTGCATGGCCTATCCTGGAGAACAGGGCAGGGTCCTGTCTGGCAGCCCCCCCCCAGGATGCTGAGGGTGGGGCAAAGGAGAGGGGTTCCCCGTTGAGGAAAGAGGGCTAGGCCCCCGAGAAAATGCCCTCTTCCTGGACACAGGGCAGGTGCTGCTGCCTTGTGTGGGTGAAGATGTTAGAATTTTTTGAAAAGGTCAACAGGCACATGGATTTGGGCGAACCGGTGGATATAGTCTATCTGGATTTTCAAAAGGCTTTTGACACAGTCCCTCACCAAAGGCTGCTGAGAAAATTGCACAGTCAGGGGATAAGAGGGCAGGTCCTCTTATGGATTGAGAACTGGTTGAGATCCCGGAAACAAAGAGTAGGTGTCAATGGGAAATTTTCACAATGGAGAGAGGTGAAAAGCGGTGTGCCCCAGGGCTCTGTACTGGGACCGGTGCTTTTCAATCTGTTCATAAATGACCTGGAGACAGGGATAAAACAGTGAGGTGGCCAAGTTTTGCCGATGACACAAAACTTTTCCCGTGTGGTAAAAACCAGAGAAGATTGTGAAGAGCTCCAGAAGAATCTCTCCAAACTGGGGGAATGGGCTGAGAAATGGCAAATGCGTTTTAATGTAACTAAATGTAAAGTAATGCATATTGGGGCAAAAAATCCAAACTTCATCTATCAACTCATGGGCTCTGAGTTATCCGTGACGGATCAGGAAAGAGATCTTGGTGTGTTGGTGGACAGCTCCATGAAGGTGTCTCCCCAATGTGTGGCAGCGGTGAAGAAGGCCAATTCCATGCTAGGGATTATCAAAAAGGGGATTGAAAATAAAACAGCGAACATTATAATGCCTTTATACAAAACAATAGTAAGGCCCCACCTGGAGTATTGTGTACAATTCTGGTCACCGCATCTCAAGAAAGACATAGTGGAACTGGAAAAGGTGCAGAAGAGAGCGACTAAAATGATTACTGGCCTGGGGCACCTCCCTTATGAAGAAAGGCTAAAACATTTGGGCCTCTTTAGTCTGGAAAAAAGGCGATTGAGGGGGGATATGATTGAGACATACAAAATAATGCAGGGTATGAGTAAAGTGGATAGAGGGAAGCTCTTCTCTCTCTCCCAAAATGCCAGAACTAGGGGACAAACACTCAAATTGAGGGCTGGGAGAGTAAGAACTGACAAAAGAAAATATTTTTTCACCCAGCGCGTTGTAAGTCTATGGAACTCCCTGCCACAGGATGTGGTGATGGCATCTGGCCTGGATGCCTTCAAAAGGGGATTGGACAGATTCCTGGAGGAAAAGTCCATCACAGGTTACAAACCATGATGGAGATGTGTAATCTCCAGGCTTTAAACCAGGGTACTTCAAGGGCCAGATGCAGGAGAGTGGTATCAGGAGACAGATATCTAGTCTCATGCGCTCCCAAACACATCTGGTGGGGCCACTGTGAGATACAGGAAGCTGGACTAGATGGGCCTTTGGCCTGATCCAGCATGGCTCTTCTTATGTTCTTATGTTCTTATGGAGGTGAGCAGCCCTCGGCCTCTTCCGAGGTCAGTCAGCCGGTCATGATGGCCACTGGGGCCACTGCAGAAAGGGGCACACTGCTTCCAGCTCCCTGCTTGGCAAAGCTTGCATTGGACTCTGAGGGAGAGGGAGGACGGGGAAGGGGGAGAGAGAGAGAGAAGGCTGCAGGAGAGGCCTTAGGGACATACTAGCTGCTGCTGGCCCGGAGGGTCAGCCCGCCCGCCTGCCCGCCCTGCGGCTGCTGCTCTTCTCAGCTCCGGCAGGACTCCCTTGTGACCTGGCCCGTGCGGGCCGTGCTCAGTAGCCTTCTGCTGCTCCGCTCTCTGGCTGACCCTCCGAGGCCAGCCAGCCGCTGGAAGTCATCGCTGCTGCTGCTGCTGCTTCCTGAAATAGCCCTGCTGCTGGCTGCTGCGCCTTGGCTGCTTTTAGCTGCTGCTCCCCCTCCGCCACTCTGCCAGGGCTGCGGTGGGGGTGGGGGGTGGGGGTTTGGGGTGGGGGAGAGCGCTGCAGAGCAACAGGCTGGGTGGGAAGGGTGCGTGGGACGGCTGACCACACTGGCGCCAGCACTCCCTCCTCTCTGGGCCTGAAGCAGAGCCAGATGTGGTGCTGTGGCTTTGTGCACATCTGGAGAGGAGGGCCGCCTCTTGGGCACAGGGCCACCCGGGGCCTGTGAGTAGGCCTGGCTAGAGGGCGGGCAGGCAGGCAGGCCGGCCAACTGGCCGACTGTGTGGGAAGCTGTTCTGCGGGAAGGAGGCCTGCGGTGGTCTGTGGAAAAAAAGATGCGTCCACTTTCCTAGCTGCAACCAAAGTTTTTTTAATTATTGTTTTTAAAAACATTTTTACCACACCTCTCTCCTTAAAACAGATCCAAGGCAGCTTACATCCTTAAAAGACAATATTTAAAGCTAGCAACAATAAGTTTGCAAATACTGTAAAGGATCAAACAGTATAACTTTGAGAAATAAAAGCAATACTAAAAGCACCTTCAAAGCTGTACGGCACAACCATCCATTTATAAATCCCTCTCAGACATCCAGTCATCGAAGGAATGCTTGCCTAGAGAGACAGGCCTTTGCAGGCTTGTAGTGTGGAAGGAGAACAAAGATGGGGTCACCCTAGCTAGCCTCTTGTGGGAGGGAGTTCCAGAGGCTAGGGGCAGCAACAGATGTGGTAGGACCCAGTGAAAGACCTCTCCTGATCATTGTAATGCCTGAGCAGGGTCATGGTGGGAGATGCAGTCTTGGAGGTGCCGTATGTTTCATTGTATAAGTAAGGGGAAATGTCTGTGCGTCTTATAAAGCGAATACAGTAGTCCCTGCTACATAATATATCACATATTTTCATTTAGAGAGAAGTTACCTGCATGGAGCCTCTCCCGTCCTTTGCTGCAGCCAGGATTCCCCAGTCAAAAACCACCTCCTTGGCAAAGAGGTCTCCTCCACGGAGCTTCTGCCCTCCCCCCCCCTTTTGTAGCCTGGATTCCCCTGCCATGACACCTAAGGCTAAACTTTTTTCATGTTTTCCTCCTCTAAAAACTAGGTGCACCTTATAGAGCGAAAAATATGGTGACTTGGAACCAAGCCAGTAAGAGCATTATAGGTGAGAACCAGCACAAGGTTCTAGTGGCCTGCCAGTGGCGATAGTAATCCCCTGGAGGGCAGGAGCCTCTCTAGGTGGCCCTCGGGCACCTCCGTCAGAAGCCCCCTGTGTGGATGGTCAGTGAGGGCAAGGAGGCCGAATTCTGTCGCTGCCCTGCCAGCGCACTGCCTTTTGCTGGAGGCTCTATTTACTCTGCCACTTCCTGCCAGCAGCAACCAAGAGCCACCCAGCCAAGAGGTGTTGCCCCCCCCCCTGGCCAAAGAGCTCTGGACTCACCTCCCACCTTAGCTAAACCTGTCCCTTTCCTCTCTCTCTCTCTCTCTCTCTCTCTCTCTCTCACACACACACACACACACACACACACTCTTGATGCCAGTGTTTGTGTGGCCCCTGCAGTTCCAGGATGCTGCCAGTTTCGGGTAGGAATCTGCTTGCCATCACGATGTTTAGCTCTGAAACCGGAGCCCTGTGGGCAGCAGGTCCCAAGGCAAGGACCAAAGTGCCAGGAAGGAGACTGGAAGGTGCCCCTCCCTCCCCTCCCCTCCCCTCCCACGCTTGTTCCTTTTGTAGGAGCTGCAGAGGCACCTTCCCCCCCTCTCCCCGCTGCCTCCTGCTGGCCTTTCCACCGGGCTGATGCCCAACATGGGCACGGTGGGGGTGAACAAGTGCTGCAGAAGCTTCCCCCTGGAGTCCCAGCTGCTGCCGGTGGTCCTCCCTGCCTGCTTCCATCTGAGGCAGATTGCTCAGCTGCCTCCCTGCTTGGAAACTGGGCCCCTTGCTGTTCCGATCCACACAGGGGTAATCTCAAGATGAGACTATGGTAGTGCTCTCTAGGTGGGGCTGCTCTTGGGGCTACTGTGGAAGCACCAGCCGGTGCAGAATAAGGGCGTTTATACACGACCCCTAAGCTCCGCCGCAAATGGCTGCAAGGTCCGGACCTTAAAAATGTTTACCCCATTACCCACCAGCTCCGGACTTTGCAGACAATTAGTGCGACCCCCGCCCACTTTAGCGCGACCAAACAGCAGTTTTTCTTGTACCTGGTCTTTGATGGTGACAAATATTTGATCCGGTGTAAGGATAGTGAGTGCGGGGCTCTCCTGGCTTCTGTTTGTTCTTTTTTTGCACCCCGCCCCTTTAAGAGATCTGAATGCTGCCAGGAACAAAACGGCATTCTTTTCTTTCTTTTTTTTCTCCCTCCCTCACGCAGCCAGCAACCAGGAAGTTGCGGAGGGGGGTGGGGACAGAGAAGAGCGACAAACCCCTAAAGATCTCTGTCCGAATATTAAGTGGCCAGCGGATTTTAGGGGTCGTGTAAAAAAGGCCCTATAAGTCAGCCAGATTGCGAACGAGGGAGGAAACACCCACACGTAGCCCCCACTCTGGGCCACCCTACGTGGCCTACCTAACCATGTGGCTTCTGCATCAGCTTTTGAGGTGAGGACATTAACATTGCAACGGCCTAAATGGTTTTGGGACCTTGGGACCTGGCAGAAACGCCTCTTCCAGCAAGAACTACCTGTATCACCTGCTCTTCCAGGTAGGGCTGGTTGAGGGTCCTAAGCCCGAGAGAGAGACCCAGAAAGAGAAAACCTGGCCTTCTCAGGGCTCATTCTGTGACTGTAGAATACTTACTGCCTGAAAAATTCACCTCCCCCCCCCCAACTCGGAACCTTTGTTTAAATGGTCCTTAAAAAACATGGCTGTTCAAGTTTTCCCACAACCCGTGACAGCTTCATGCATATCATTCTTCAGCTAAGAATTCACCTCCACATCTGCTTATTTTTATTTGTATGATTTGTACTCAATTATTTTTTTTCTGTTTATCTGCACAATGCAAATCACCCAGAGTGGCCCTCTAATAAATAAATAAATAATGTAAATAAATAGATTTTGGGGTAAGCATTTCATGAAAAGAGCGCTTCTGTGTCAAATCCTGCATTTGGTGGAAAAGACGAGGCTGCCTGCAATTGTGAGGGGCTGCTGATGTTCTTTGCCTTCCCCTTTGCCTGGGCCACGTGGCCCAGACTGTTCCGGTGGCCAGCGTTGCAGAGACCTTGGTTGGGCTGGTGGTCCCTGGCACGCCATGGTGGGCACCCTGGCCGCTCACCCAGTTTCTCTGGCCATGTGCATCACCCCAGTGTTTGGTCTTTGCTACACCCACAGGTCACAGCAACCGATGACAGACAGTGGCTCTCTGGGGGCCCTCTCCTACTCGCTTGGCACCGGTCTGAGCACCGCTAGCCCTTCCGCATTCAGTCTTGGGGAGGAGACGGGCCAGCTCTGCACAACGAGGGACCTAGGGACCGTGATGAGGGACACCTCCACCTATGAGTTCACTGTCACAGCCATCGATGGGGTGAGTGACTGGCCGTAGTGGAAGGGGCCCCCGTGGCTGGGACAGAAGGCCACGAGACTTTCTGAGGGGTCGTTTTTGTTGGGTCCTTCCAGCCACAGATTCTGGGGGGAGTCCTCCGGTAGGAGCAGGGGTGTGGGGAGAGGCAGGGGCGGGATTCTGAGGGACACCGCCTGCCCCAAAGGATGAAAGTGGCTGGGCCAGTGATGAGGGCCAGCCCCAGCCATGGGGCCATCCTTAACCCTAGCCATTAGGGTTGGCCTGCTGTCTGTTGCCAAAAGCCCCCAAGGGCTTGTGCTTCCCCGATTCCCTTGATCGCTACTCTTAGGGGGGCAGCTAAACCCACGGGCCAGCAATGCCAGTGGACCAGCCCCCACTGCTTCAGAGCACTCCCCCCCCCCCCGGGCTCGCCAAGCCTCCTGCCACCCCCCCACCCCCCGCACCCTCTCCTGCGTTCTCATTCTCTCCTCATTCTCTCTCCAGGGTGGGCTGAGCTCCATGGCCTACATTAAGGTCGCCCTTGGAAGACGTTCAACGACAACGCGCCCGCCTTTCTACCCCCTGGACTACGCCACCCAGCATCAGCACCCAGAGCCAGCCGGGCTCTGCCGTGCTGCGGGTGATGGCTCACGACAAGGGACGAAGGGACGAAACGGGGCGGGTGGCCTATTTCCATTGCAGCTGGAAAACAACCCCACCCCTTTTTGCCATTGACCCCGACACCGGTGGGCAGGAGAGAAAGTTGGGCAGAGTGGCATTTGGCTGGTGGAGTGGGTGGCCCTTTGAGGGCAGGCGGTGTGGGGAGGGGGTAAAGGGCAGAAAAGTAACCAGCCCCTCCCCCCTCCCATGCTTTGGGTGGGTTTTTCTGTGAGCGTAGGGGCCACTTGCCTCCACCTCCCACGGGAGAGGTGGTTATTTGGTGGCCCAGGGGCACGGCCTGCCAACTGGCCCTTCTCCTCCCCCACCCCCCGTGCAGGCGCCCTCTCCTTGCTGAGGAGCCTGGCATGGAAGGCCAACTACGCTGGTGCAGCTGGAGATCGCCGCTCACATGATGGAGGGGGCTGGTGGCCCAGGCGAATGCGCAGGTCAACATCAGTGTGGTGGCGGGCACCGTGTCTCCCCACGCTTTGAGCATGCCCAGTACTACTTCACCCTCCCAGAAGACACTCGGCCAGGAAGCAGCATTGGTGCTGTGTATGCCACAGCAATCCCCCAGGTACACCACTATGTTCCTCCCCAGGCCCTAATTCCCCTCCCCCACTCCCCAAGGAGGCCCACGGGGCTGGGCTCTGTGTGGGCAAAGCGGGGGGCGGTGTGGGGCGGGCAAAGCAGTAGGTGTGCGCTCTTTTCGTCCTTCCCTCCTCCACCCCCCCTCGCGAAGGATCTGGCCCTTCCGTTCCCCCGCCCATTGCTCAACA
The DNA here is from genome assembly GCA_037367245.1 of Phrynocephalus guinanensis. Classification (NCBI taxonomy): domain Eukaryota; kingdom Metazoa; phylum Chordata; class Lepidosauria; order Squamata; family Agamidae; genus Phrynocephalus; species Phrynocephalus guinanensis. The sequence continues at coordinate 139,743,124 of CM074736.1, read as the reverse complement.
GGGGCCGGGGGAGGACTTGGAGACCCTTTCCCAGCTCCACGAGGCCTCTCGTTCCTTCCAGGCCACACGACCCCTGTCTTCTACTCAATTTCATCGGGAGATCCCCCAGGGCTACTTTTGCCATCAAACCCAAGCTCCGGGGAGCTGCACACCAGCCTGGCACCTTGACCACGAGACCCAGCCGGCCCTCCTGCTGGAGGTACAGGCCCGCAGTGGCTCCCGCCAAGCCTACAGCAGATCCCGGGTGTCTAGATCGTCATCTCCGACGTCAACGACAACGCTCCCGCTTTCGCCCCCGTTGCCCTCCGGACTCTGTGCTGCTGCCGGCGGAGGGCTGCCGGGCACGGTGGTCTACACGGTGCTAGGCAGAAGACCGAGACGGTGGCCTCAATGGGCAGGTCCACTTTGAACTCGTTCCGGGTGGGGTGGCCGCCTTGGCCGCCGAGCGCTTGATCAAGGGAAGGTGGGCTGGCTGGTGGGCACCTTGCAGCCAGGCGCCGCACACCCTACAAGCTGACCATCTTATAGGCCCAGGATGGCGGGGGTGCCCCGACTCAGCGCCACCTCTTACCCTCCTGGTGCATGTCCAGGGCTGAGGATGAGCACGGCCCCGTCTTTGACACCCTCACCTACCGTGTTGGAAAGTGCGCGAGGGGCTGCCGGTAGGCAACTCCTTCCTGCAAGGTGCGGGCACTCGCCCAAGATACCGGTGCCCAGCTCACCTACCACTTGCGCGCAGAAGGGGATGCTGCCCGCTTCAGCGTAGCCCCCGACACGGGGGTGCTGCATGTGACGCAGCACCCTGGACCGGGGGGCAGGTGCAAGAACATTTACGTGCTGACTGTCCTGGCCATTGCCGGGGAGGGAGAGGCGCGCCAGACAGGAAGCAGCACCGTCCGGGTCACCATCACAGACGAGAACGACAACAGCCCCGGCGAGCTGAGTGAGAGGAGCGGGGTAACTTCTTTGCAGTAGTGGAGAATAGGCCGCCGGGCTAGTAGCGTTGGCCGAAGTGGCTGCCAGCCGACCTAGATCCCGGGCAGAACAGCCGCCTGACCTACCGCCTGATGCCGCCAGAGGGCAACTTCCTCATGCTCATATGCAGACAGGTGAGGGAGAAGGCTGTGGGGAGGGAAGAGGCCCTTTCTCCCATCATCCCCCTTTGGGCTGGGGAGGAGGGGCACATTGGCGGCGGGGTGGGTGGGGTGGGGGGCCGCGTTGCCATCTCCCTAACGTGACCGCCGTGCACGTCCTCCAGGAGAGCTGAGCATTCGGAAGAGCCTGGACAGGGAAGCAGCAAGCCATGCTACCAGCTTGCATGTCCTGGTGCAGGATGGGGGAACCCCGCCACGCAGCACCACCGGGACGGTGTTTGTCACTGTGCTGGATGAGAATGACAACGCCCCCACCTTCCTGCATGTGGCCGAGGGTCGGGAGCTGCTCTTGCAGGTATGACCGGCCGAGAGTCCTTGGCTCTCGCCAAGGCACCCTCTTTCCTTGCCTCTTGAGGGAGGGTGAGGGTGAGGGTGGCCGGGGGCTGGCTAGTGGAGGGGCCTGGGGCATGTGCCTGTTTCCTTTCAGCCACCCTCCCTCCTCCTCTCCTCTCTCTCTGCCCATCAGGTTCCGGAGGAGAAGCCGCCGGGGCTCCTCCTGGCTTCTTGCAGGCCAAGGACCCCCGATGAGGGCGAGAATGGGACTGTCTTCTATGCCCTGTCAGGTAAGGCAGCCCGTTGGGCCGCTGCAGGTGACCGACCCCAAGTGAGGGGCCCCAGGTGGTGGCCCCTTGCGGGCACTGCCAAGCCAAAATCAGACACATTCTTTACCCCACTTTGACTTATGCATACCCATAATTAATCTCCAGAGCAAGCAACAAGGAGAGCGTTGTGCACCCTGAGGAATGCACAGAATAGTCTGCATGGCCAAACACCTTTCATGGTCCAGTAGGATAACTACGATTGGGTATATAGGAACGGGGCTGCACCTCTGCTGGTCTGGGGGCCACTGCTCATAGCTTCAGGATCCTCTGGAATCGTGGAAGTGACATCTTTAAAAAAAAAAACAAAAGGGGAAGGAATCATTGAATCTAAAAACACAAGAATAGTGAAGTTTGAAAACAAGGCCATTGAGTCCAACCCCCTGCTCCAGGCAGGAATGCACGGAAGGAAGGAGGAAGGAAGGAAGGAAGGAGAAGTTGTTGGGGTGTTTTGTGGGGGGTTGCCAAAGGGGGACCTGTTGTGTGTGTGTTGTGTGTGTGTGTGTGTGTGTGTGTGAGAGAGAGAGAGAGAGAGGAGAGAGAGAGGAGAGAGAGAGAGAGAAAATTCCACTCACAGAGGGAGAGGATGTGCTAGCCCCTCTTCCCTCTGCTGTGGTCCCAAATCACAATAACTGCCCTCCCTCTCTGCCCACAGTGGCTACTACTGTCCCAGGTGTGAGGAGGATGTCCTCAGGTGCCGTCACAGGCTGCCTTGCCACCCTCTCCTTTCAGGCCTTTACACATTGAGGGCTCTCCGTTGACCGTCAGACGAAACACCAGCCCTTTCAGCCAGTCAGAAACCAAGGACCTCTCCCCAAAGGGTGCAGTTCAAGTTGCCAAGAACCTTCCTGGGTTTTACATGAAGGGACCCCCCCAAAAAAAACGCCCCATAGCGAGAGGAACGCTGGCAGTGGCCATGGGCTAGAAAATGCCCTCCAAAGGAGCCATGGAGAAAGAGAGGGCTGCCAGGATGCCTGGGCCAGCATTCCCCAGGCAGGAAGAGCCATAGCCCATTGGGGTTGCCCTGAGGGGCAAGCCCCCCCAGGTCTTCTTTCTCCCCAGAGTGGCCAGGCTGCTGGTACAAAAGTAGCTGGATCCTAGGAAGGCCGCGCCAGCCCCCCTCCCCCCTCCCCACCTTTTAAAAGGCAACCACGGGTGGTGGGCCTGGGAAGCACCCCAGGTGGCTACTCAAAAGGCCTGCCAGGCTTCCTCTCCCTCCCGTGCTGCCATTTCCAAGGATGACAAGGATGCCTGGCGGTCCTCCCCCACTCTCTCTCTCTGGGAGGGCAGGAAAGCGCCTCTAAGCTGGCCCCCCCATCTAGGGGGGCGCCCCAGGCCCCCCCTGTAGCCAGGGTGGCCCAACCGCTGGGGTCCTATGAAGGTAAAGGCCCCTGTGGCTCCTGTGGCTAGCCTTGGGTAGCACTGGGGGCAAGCAATAGAAAGAGCCCCGTGCACCCGTGCTCAAGAGGGATGGGGAGGCCGTGTTTCCTTGCCAGGGGGTGGCCCTGGTGCCTGGACTCCTTGTTGGGACCTTGGGGTGGGACGCCGGGCAGGGCCTGCTGTGAGAGAGAAGAGTAAGGAGAAAGAGAGAAACGCTCAGGTGGCTTTGAACAGCACAGAGAGGCAACGAGGAAAGAGGGGACTTCCCTGGGGAAGCCAATCACCTTTTTGTCCTCCTTGGTGGCCAAGGAGTGGATGGCACGCCGATACCCCTCTTTTGGGGGCACCTTCTCTGCTCCTCCGCCCACCCCTTGCGGGCTCTGGGGATGGAGGCGGCAGCCCCTGGGCGTCCCTCGGCTGACTTTGCTGACCTTCTGCAGGCTTTCTCCTTTTACAAGGGGGAAAAAGGGGGGTAAAAAATATTCAATAAATGAATAAATAGATACCTTCTCCACTGCACGTGGCCCTCCTTTCTTTCTCTCCCGGCAGGGGCCTGGGCCGAGCGCTAGTTCTCCCTCCACGTGGCCACTGGAGAGCTACGCACAAGCACCAATCTGCGGCAGGCGGAGCGGAGCGAGTACGTCTTCTCCACCAGTGGTGGCAAGCGACGTGGGGCCAACCCCCGGAGCACACACAGCTGCCGTGCGCATCCAGGTACTAGTCCAGGTTCTCCCATCTGCCCTGCAGCCGCCCTCCTCCCTCACCTGTCCAGCAGACCTCCATCCTCCTGTGTTCAAGGGCCACTTCCCTCTGACTCTAGCCGCCTAGGTTCATGTCCCCCCCCCCCCCACCACTGCCACCTTCTTTCCGGACGGCATCCTAAATCTCTTCTCCTCCCCCTCTGCAGGTGGTGCCATGCCCGCCCGTGTGCTGCCCCCGGCCCGATGCCACTGTGCTGATTCTTCGTCCCAGGAGGGACTACAGCCTGGCTCTGTTATTGGTTTGCGCCTGCTCGCTGCCAGACACCCTCTCTGGGACAAGCGACCTACATGCTGGCTGGGGGCAGCAGCCCGGATGGGATGTTTGTGGTGGATGCAACCACAGGAGAGATTTATGTGTCCCAGGAGCTGGATTATGAGGCAGGTGTGCGACACACCTTGCACGGTGAGCGTGGAAGACACCCTGCAGGGGTACCCTAGCCAGCGCCTGGTGCTGGTTGAGATTCACGTGCAGGATCGCAACGACCATTGCACCCAGCTGGCCCCAGGACCCGATCACCGTGGTAGTGTCTGAGGGTGCCACCCCCGGCACCTCCCTCCACACCTTCCAGGCCCTGGACGGGACGGTCCAGGGCCCAACAGTCAACTGCGTTACAGCCTCCTGCACCAGGAAGCCGCCCGCCCGACCTTCCGCTTGGATGCGCACAGTGGGGAGCTCAGCCTGCAGGGAGCCCTCGACAGAGAGGCACAGTCTGCCTACCTGCTGGTGGTGCAGGCCACGGACCAGGCTCACAACGTGAGTCAGCGCCATTTCAGCAGCCGTCACCGTGCATCGTGTTCGTCGCGGATGAGAACGACAATGCCCCCGAATTCCTCTCTCGGTCAAGAGTGGACATTGCTGAGGACCAGCCCATAGGCTTCCTTCTGCTCCAGGTGATGGCCAGGGTGATGGCAGGGGACCTGCGACCTGGGAGAGAATGGGCGAGTGAGCTACACCCTGAGAGCCGGCAATGCGGATGGCCGATTCCACTGCACCCTGCCACAGGTGAGACGGCAGAGAGGAAGGGAGAGGAGGTGGCCACTACCCCTTCTCCAGGAGAGCCTCTTTTCCCTTCCTCTACGTGCCACGACCAGACCACGGGGCACTCTGTTTAAAAGGATTAGTGAAGGAGAGCATTTTACTCCATTTTAAATAGGCGGAACTGTTTTTTATTCTGCATTAAGAGAAGTAAACAGTGAGAGTGTTCTGAAAACAAGAAGCAGATATTCTTAAAGTGGGGATTTGGTTGGTTGGTTGGTTTGATTGATTTAAAATGTTTTTACCCTGCCCTTTTCCTTGAAATGACCCAAGGTGGCTTACCTCATTACAAGGGCAAAAGTGAAAAGTGAAAAAACAATAAGCCTACAAATATTTAAAAGAGAATTAAACTAGTCCCCATATTTAAAATGGTAAATAAAATCAATACCAAAACACACTTGCAAGCTACAGAGCAGAACAATGCAGTTGGGAAGATCCCTCTTAGGCAGCTGGTCACTCTGGGAAAAACCTACCTGAAGAGGAAGGCCACCCTTGCCTGCTTGCAGAAAGGGGCAGAAGAGGGGGCCAGCTGTTCATCTGAGGGTCTCAGATTTCTCCCCCTGCAGGAAGGAAGGTAATTCTTAACATGGATTGAAAGCAGGCACAGCTGAAAAAAAGATGACTAAAGTCCGCTGCAAAGTGCTCGCAAATGCGGAGCATACAAGTGTTTTCCTACAAGCAGCAGACTTTAAAAAAAATAAAGTGTGACCATGTGTAAAGGGTTCGATTCTCTCTAACACAGTTTCGATCCATAAAAAGAGTCCTGAATCCACTTTGGAATAAACTTCAAACGAGGAGTTTTTATTTAAATTAAGATTAACAGAACAAGAACATAAATTATCTTCAGGCACTTGTGACGTTTCTTGAGGCCTTGGTTACATCAACATTAGTATATCTGTGAGATTCTCAGATCAACATTAGTAAACATTGTCTCTTCTAACAATATTGTAAACGGAGTTCCTCCATTTGAAGGAGGATTCAGAAATAAGGGCGATGGTGCATCCCCCGACCCATACACTGTGTGCTGCAGCACGGGTGTTTGGCCCATTGGGCTACTGGATTGTTGGATCTGCTTCTCGGCCATCCCTGACTATTTCTCTCTTGTCTGCCTGGCCACTTCACGGGTTTCACATGTACTGAGCAGGTAAATTCATCAGTCTCTTTTATCCTCTGTCTCTCAGCTTCATATTTCTTCTCCCTCTCCTCCGTTTGCGTGCCTGCTTCTCTCAATGACTTTCCCCAACTGTCATTTCTCTCCCCGTGTTCTATCCATCCAGCCACTACCTCCTCGCGCGCCACCCAAACCTCCTCGTCCTCCTCTGACACCCATAATGCCTCTCGTTCTCTTTCTCCTGTCACAGCTCCCGATTCCTTATTTGATTCACTAACTGGCTCTATGATTACTATTTTCTCTATATCCGCTAATAAAGTCTTAACCTCTCCTTTCTCGATCTTGTCTTCCTCTTGATGTGTTAGACCAGACCACACCATGCCCACTTAAGTGCGACCCAGCACATTTTACAAGTACCTGGTCTCGAGGTGGTAAAATCCTTGTCACTGTTCCGATGCAGATTTTAAACTGTTACTCGAGTCTGTGGGAACATGGAAAATCCACACCAAAACCTTTTTGCCTCCGTTATAGTATCTTTACTGTGGGGTTCTCAGTTGTGGGATCAGAACAGTTGCAGATTTTCAAAACGCAACCATGGGAACATCCGATCCGCGACATCAACTACGTGACCACTCCAGGGGTGGACATGTGATCATCTTGCACCCTGATTCTGTCTTCTGCAGTGTTCTCTGTAAATTTGTGAAGCATGCTCCCTATTCTTGCATTAAACCAGAGCATGGCCCTATGGCCTGCCCCCTGCCCACTTGCCACTCCTTTTAGGATGACAGGGAGCTGCAGTATCCTTCTGGGCTCTATAGGGTAGGACTTGGAGGCAATTCAAGGGAAAATTCAGAAGGTGACTATCATAGTCATAAGAACATAAGAACATTAAGAAGAGCCATGCTGGATCAGGCCAAAGGCCCATCTAGTCAGCTTCCTGTATCTCACAGTGGCCCCACCAGATGCTTTTGGAAGCGCATGAGACTAGATTATCTGTCTCCTGATACCACTCCCCTGCATCTGAGCCCTTGAAGATTACCCATCTCCATCATGGTTTGTAACCTGTGATGGACTTTTTCCTCCAGGAATCTGTCCAATCCCCTTTTGAAGGCATCCAAGCCAGATGCCATCACCACATCCTGTGGCAGGGAGTTCCATAGGGACTAACAACGCACTGGGTGAAAAAATATTTTCTTTTGTCTGTTCTTACTTTCCCAGCCCTCAATCGGAGTGCATGTCCCCTAGTTCTGGTATTTTCTGAGAGGGAAAAGAGCTTCCCTCTATCCACTTTACTCATGCCCTGCATTATTTTGTACGTCTCAATCATATCCCCCTCAGGCGCCTTTTTTCCAGACTAAAGAGCCCCAAATGTTTTAGCCTTTCCTCATAAGGGAGGTGCCCCAGCCCAGTAATCATTTTGGTCGCTCTCTTCTGCACCTTTTCCAGTTCCACTATGTCTTTCTTGAGATGCGGTGACCAGAATTGTACACAATACTCCAGATGGCGGCCTTACTATTGTTTTGTATAATGGCATTATAATGTTGGCTGTTTTATTTTCAATCCCCTTTTTGATAATCCCTAGCATGGAATTGGCCTTCTTCTCACCGCTGCCACACATTGGGTAGACACCTTCATGGAGCTGTCCACCAACACACCAAGATCTCTTTCCTGATCTGTCACGGATAACTCAGAGCCCATGAGTTTCATAGATAAAGTTTTGATTTTTCGCCCCAATATGCATTACTTTACATTTGGCTACATGAAAACGCATTTGCCATTTCGTAGCCCATTCCCCCAGTTTGGAGAGATCCTTCTGGAGCTCTTCACAATCTTCTCTGGTTTTTACCACACGGAAAAGTTTTGTGTCATCTGCAAACTTGGCCACCTCACTGTTTATCCCTGTCTCCAGGTCATTTATGAACAGATTGAAAAGCACCGGTCCCCAGGAGAGAGCCCTGGGGCACACCGCTTTTCACCTCTCTCCATTGTGAAAATTTCCCATTGACACCTACTCTTTGTTTCCTGGATCTCAACCAGTTCTCAGTCCATAAGAGGACCTGCCCTCTTATCCCCTGACTGTGCAATTTTCTCAGCAGCCTCTGGTGAGGGACTGTGTCAAAGGCCTTTTGAAAATCCAGATAGACTATATCCACCGGTTCACCCCAAATCTACATGCCTGCTGACCTTTTCAAAGAATTCTAAAAGATTTGTCAGACAAGACTTACCCTTGCAGAAGCCATGCTGATTTTCTCTCAGCAAAGTTTGTTCTTCTATGTGTTTTAAGATTTTCTCTTGGATGAGGCTTTCCACCATCTTCCCTGGGACAGATGTAAGGCTAACTGGCCTGTAGTTTCCCGGGTCCCCCCTCCTTCCTTTTTAAAAAATTGGTGTGACATCTGCTATCCTCCAGTCCCCCGGCACTGTGGCCGTTTTAAGAGGACAAGTTGCATATTACCGTTAAGAGATCTGCAATTTCATTTCTCAGTTCCCTAATAACCCTTGGGTGGATGCCATCTGGGCCCGGGGACTTGTTAATCTTCAATTTATCAATTAGTCCTAAAACATCTTCTCTTTTAAACCTGTATTTGATTTAATTCTTTAGTCAAGAGGGGCCGTTCAGGCAGCGGAATCTGCTCAAGGTCTTCTTTCGTGAGAAGACAGATGCAAAGAACTCATTTAATTCCTCTGCAATTTCCAAGTCCTCCTTAATCACCCCCTTTTCCTCCCTCACCATCCAGAGGGTCAACTGGTTCTCTGGCAGGTTTTCTACCTCTCACATATTTAAAGAAGCTTTTATTATTACCCTTTATATTGCTAGCCATGCGTTCCTCAAAATCTTTCTTTGCCTCTCTTATCATCTTCTTACATTTCTTTTGCCAGAGTTTGTGTTCCTTTTTATTTTCCTCATTTGGGGAGGATTTCCATTTACAGAAAGACCTCTCCTTGCTCTTTAGAGCCTCTCTAACTCCACTCGTTAACCATGCTGGTGCCCTATTGGACTTAAATGAGCTCTTTTTTCTTTTGTGGTATGCACTTGTGCTGGGCCTCTGTTACCGTTGTTTTTAAACAGGTTCCATGCACTCTGAAGAGATTGGATTCTTCCAACCTTCCCCTTCAATTTCTTTCTAACTAGTTTCCTCATCTGAGGGAAGTTTGCCCTTCGAAAAGCAAGGATTTTTATATCTGATTTGCTTGACACTCTTCCTCCAACATGAATGGCAAAGGAGATTGCAGCATGGTCACTGTTCCCCAGAGGCTCAGTGACATTCACATCCCTGACCAGATTCCTGAGTATCAGACAGTATTAGATCCAGAGCTGCCTGTTCTCGGGTGGGCTCCATGACAAGTTGCTCATAGGCACAGTCATTCAGCAAGTTGAGAAACCCAGTTTCTCTTTCTTGCCCGGAGCTCGCATTGGCCCAGTCGATGTGGGGATAATTGAAGTCCCACACGATTACTATCCTGTGCTTCTGAGACACCTCCATGATTTGTCTCCTCATTTCAAGGTCCCCCTCAAGTTTTTGATCTGGTGGGCGATATCATACCTCAAACTATCACATCACTCCTTGGACCTGGTAGTTTAACCCACAGTGATTTCTATGGTGGAGTCAGACCCTCTGTCAATCTCCATTCTGCTGGATTTTACCCCTTCTTTTAACGTAGATGGCCCACTCCCCCTCCAACCCGCCCCTCTCTATCCCTTCTATAGAGTTTATAGCCTGGGATTGCTGTATCCCACTGGTTCTCTGCATTCCACCAGGTTTCTGTTATGGCTATTATATCATTGTTATCCCTAGCTGCCAAATGTTCGAGTTCTCCCATTTTTGGTCGGAGGCTTCGAGCATTGGCCTAGAAGCACCTGTACAGTGGGTTCTGCAACAACATCTGCTGCTTTGTTCTTTCCCCCCACAGCTATTATTTTCAGTAGATGAACTATCACATTCCATTATTCTCCCAGTACTAATACCTGCTATGTCATCTCTATGTGATTCTCTTCCCTTTCCAACCTCATTCCCTGTGGATGAAGTGTTCCAAACCGGATGCCACACAGCTCCTGTCGGCTTTCCCCCAGTTATCAGTTTAAAAGCTGCTCTGCAGCCTTTTTGAGGTTGAGTGCCAGCAATCTGGTCCCATCATGATTCAAGTGCAACCCATCCCTCCTGAACAGGTTTGGCTTGTCCCAAAATGTTCTCCAGTTCCTGACAAATCTAAAGCCCTCCTCTCGACACCATCGCCTCATCAACGCATTGAGGCTTCTGAGCTCTGCCTGCCTGGCGGGTCCTGCACTAGGTAGCACTTCTGAAAATGCTACCTTGGAAGTCCTGGACTTCAATCTCCTTCCTAACAACCTGAACTTGGCTTCCAAGACTGACCGCTTGGCCTTCCCAACATCATTGGTACCAACATGTACCATGGCCACTGGCTCCTTCCCGGTTCTCTCTAACAAACTATCTAGATTTCTCGTGATGTCTGCAACTTTTGCACCTGGCAGGCAAGTGACCATACGGTTATCATACGCGGGCCAGTCAAACAGCCCTAGCTGAACTGTTCAAACCCAGAAACTTACCAGTGCTGTCTTCTTTTTCTCTCTCTCAGCAGTTAGCTCTGCTTGGATTCACACCCAGGCTCAAATGCTGAGGCTCAAATGCTTCTTCAGGGGGAAAACACTTTAGTGTAACTCCACCCCCAAGCTATGTGGAAGGCTTAGTCCAGGTACTCTGGGCAGCCTCTGGCTGCAAGGAAGGGCGCCGGGTCCCAGCTCACCACTCAGAGCACCAAGTCCCAAAGTCACTTGCGTGGGCTGGTGTGCAAGCTCAGGCGCTGGGCAGGTAAGCACAACACCACAGCCAGAATGACAGAGCGAGATTGGCGAGACGATTCTAGCTTCAGAGAGGCAGGCAGGCAGGAGCAACAAGGCTTGGCAGCGCAAGTAGGCAGGGCAGGCAGGACAGGATGTTCACCACAGCTCAGCCCAAGAGGCAAGTTCTGGGAGGGAGAGCCGCTCCTCCAATAGCACACCCCACCCACCTGCCAAACCAGTCTTCTACCAGGTGGAACTCCAGAAGGATCAGGCAGTGCTTACATAGGCATGGCCCTGACTGGGCACTACAAAGAGCTTTCTGGCCCTGATCCTACAAGTGCTGCGTGTTAGATCATAAAATCCTAGAGCTGGAAGAGACCTCGAGGGCCACCCAGTCCAATCCCCTGCCATGCAGGAATCCCCATCAAAGTGCCCCCAACAGATGGCCATCCAGCCTCTGCTTAAAAGCCTCCAATGGCCAAAGGAGACTCCACCACCCCTCCTTTGGGCCAGCATCTTCCACTGCTGAACTGCTGTAGCCATCAGGAAGTCCTTCCTAATGTTCAAATGGAATCTCTTTTCCTGTAGTTTGAAACCACTACTCTGAGTCCTAGTCTATGAAGCCGTGGAAAAGAAGCCAGCCCCCTCTTCAATATGACATCCTTTCAGATATTTAAACATAGCTAGCATATCCCCCCTCAGCCTTCCCAGCTCCCTAAGCCGTTCCTCGAAAGACATTTTTTCGAGACCCTCAATCATCTTGGTCGCCCTCCTCTGGACCAGTTCAAGGTTGTCAGCGTCCTTTTTAAATTGAGGACTGCAGAAATGGACACAGGACTCCAGGTGGGGTCTGACCAGAGCAGAATAGAGCGGTACTATCACCTCCCTTGATCGGGAAACTATTTGAAGGACCTCCCATTTTCTAGGAACCCTCTCCAGGCATGTCCTTCGGGAAGCCTCTAAAGTGAGAGAAAGAGGCTCCGTAAGCATGGCCACAGTGGCCCTTCCAGCGCTCCCTCTGGCCCGGCGGGCTTACGTTCTCTTTGAGAGGTGACGAGTTCCCATTCCACGGGCTTCCTTCAGTGGAACAGGCACCTTCTAGCTGCTTCCAGGTTCCAGCTCTGCTTGGGCAAGTCTGGACTTATTTTAGAGAGAAGGTCAAGGTGAGCTAAGGTTGAGCGATTCTGCTTGCTTGCTTGCTTCCTTCCTTCCTTCCTTCCTTCCTCCTTTCTGGGCAGGCGGACCTCCCGTTAGTTGCTTGTGGTCTCTCCTCTGCCATGTGCTGCTTCCCTGGTGGCCCTAACCTGGCTGGTGGGCCTGAGCAGTGGTGGTCCCCTGGACCTGCTCCCTGGCAATAGCCCCCCCCCCTTTCTGGTTCTCTCCTTCCATCTCCCTTGTGCAAAAGCCTCCTTTAAATCCAGCAGCCCTCTTCCCTTGGCCTGCCTCTCTTACTCCTCCGCAGGACATCCCCTGAGTATTCTGACCCTGGGATCTTGGCCACAGAGCAAGCCCTTCCCTGGGGGTGAGCAGGAGGCAGCTTCGGAAGGCCTGTTAGGGTAGAGCCTCCTTCCCTTCCCTTCCCTTCCTGCAAATGAGGCCTGGGGGGGGGGAGGACTCTTTCAATCAATGCTGGCTTTAAACAAGATAAAGCAACTGGGGAAGAAGAAGAAGAAGAAGAAGAAGAAGAAGAAGAAGAAGAAGAAGAAGAAGAAGAAGAAGAAGAAGAAGAAGAAGAAGAAGAAGAAGAAGAAGAAGAAGAAGAAGAAGAAGAAAAGGAGGTCTTGTTTGCATAATCAATTAGAGCCCACATCATAAGACAAAAAAAAGAAAGGAAAAGGAAGGAAATAAAAAATATTAAGCTTATCTCTTGTCCCCTGGCTGGCCTCTTCCAGCAGCAAAGCTACGACAACAGTGCAACTAACTCTTGGGAGCTGTGGGCAGCAGTGTTGCTCTTGGGAGGCCAGGGCTGTCCTAGTTTGGTCTGCAGGAGATTTGAGCTCCAGACACAGCCTTCTAAAGTTCATTTTAAACTAAGGTCAGGGTTAGGGCCACAGTGCATTGAAGCTGTGTTTTTTATTATTATTGTGAATTGATGTTTGTTGTTAAAAGGAGGTGGGCTGTTTCTACAGGTGTGAGGAAAACTGTAAAAAAAAACATGTTCAATGCCAATGTGTTTGGAATCCATGGTTCTGTGTTGACCTGCTAAAGAAGTCCCTCTGAAAGTGGTCGAATCCTGCTGCATTTCTTGCAGCTTTGGAAGCCACAGTGGGTACAGTACTTTGTAGGCTGCCCCTTGAGTGGCCATCATCTAATTCATTGGTGCCAAACTTCGGGCCTCCAGATGTTTTGGACCACAACTCCCACAGTCCTTCGTTACTGGCAATACAGGCTTGGAATTCTGGAAGTCGTGGTTCAAAACATCTGGAAGGCCGAAGTTTGGCCACCACTGTTCTAGTTGCATGGCTTGTCATGTGACCAGTCACACAATGGGGGCAATACTGTAACAACACATTTGTTGGTAAAATGAAATTTTACTTCACGCTGGCCAGCCAAAATATTGTCCCTGGTGGAGTAACCCAAGAAAGCATCTCCTGACGAGAAGGTGGCCTCGCTGAAGCCCCCTTGTAGCTCCAGTACCTTGGGAAGCTTGTCTCAGCTATCCTTCCCCCCACACCCACCCCCCATATTGGTCATCCTTAGGCTGCCTCTCTCCCCACCCACCCCCAGCTCAGTTTCTTCTCGTTGCAGGGCACTATCCATCGTGCGGGCTTTGGACCGAGAAGAGGCATGGCAGCATAACTTGACCGTGGTAGCCACGGACCATGGGTCACCACGGCGCTCTGCCACACAGCTGCTCTTGGTCCATGTGCTAGATGTGAACGACGAGGCCCCTGCCTTTGAGAGAAGCAGCTATGAAGCGTTTGTGGCTGAGAACCTGCCGCCGGGCATTCCAGTCCTCCAGCTGCAGGCCACCGACCGTGACCTGGGTAAGCAAGAGCTTGGCCGTCCCCTTGAGTGGGCGGGGGTGGGCATGGCTCTTATGGGTTCTTCAGAGAGGGACTGGAGGGCGGGAATGGGGGGGTCTCACCTCTGGGCAGACCATGGATCTACAGACATCAGGATAAAGCCCAGCGGCTTCCCTGCGGAGAAGGCCCATGCTGGTCACTCTGCCTTTGCTGTGGGGCTATGGGTCATCTGCCTTCTTGGAATGGGAAAGCTTCACGCCTGGCCTGGTGTGTGTGCGTCGGGGGCGGAGGGAGCTTGAGGAGAGACGGGGAAGCTGTCGAGTGGCAGGAGGGTTAGCCCTGGGCCAGGAGGCCCTCCCCTGCTGAACCTTCTCCACCAGCCGATCATCAGCTTGTGGCTGTTGACATCATATGAAGCGGGGGAACACAACAGCGTGGTAGAGGTGTGCAATCCGGAAGGCACTTGCCAGGAGGACATTCCCACTCCACAGAGAGCCCGGTCAGGGTTAAGAGCATAAAAGGGTCCATGCTGGTTCAGGCCAAGAAGAGACCATCGAGTCTAGCTTCCTGTATCTCACAGTGGCCCCACCTAATGTGTCCGGGAGTGCATGAAACTAGATCTCTGTCACCTGATATCACTCCCCTGCATCTGGCCCTTGAAGGACCCCGGTTTTAAGCCTGGAGATGGCACATCTCTGGTTTGTAACCTGTGATGGACTTTTCCTCCAGGAATCTGCCCAATCCCCTTTTGAAGGCATCCATGCAATATTTATTTATTTATATGCCACCCATCTTCCTGAAGGAACTCCGGGTGGTGAACAAGAATCACATAAAACAATTAAAAACACACACCAACACTTCAAACCAATTTAAAAAATAATAATGCTTGGCAAGATGGCGGAACAGAACAGAACAAAACAAAACAAACCATAATGACTGCAGCCAATAGGTAAAATTGCTTCTTTTTAATGTGGCCCTCATTATTCCTAGTGAGTTTTGCTAATTTTTCCCCAACTTTCAAATGGGACACATGCTTTTTGTATCACCTCTCCCCCCCACTTCCTCAAAGCAACCAGGGATTTGTAGTCTCAATATAGCCAAATTGGGGGTGGGAAGGAGGAGGGGGGGGGGTGATGAACGACTATGCTGCTTTGTTTGATATGCTTCGTGTTAAACATATCTGGGACTTTGAAGCAGTCTTTACACCAGCCTGCCTCCTGACACCATCGTGTGGTGTTTTCCATCTCAGCGCCTGATAGACAACATCTTCTATCAAGACTGCATTGTTGGTACAATGCTTTGATAAAGATAGCATGGCCCCGAGGCATCTCAGAGGAGTGCGGGCTGGCAGCATGTGGCGATCCTTCCGCACGGCCCCTGAGCCTTCTCGGAGGAGCACGGGCCAGTGGCGTTGGGTGCTGCCCTGCACTCTCCATTGAAAAAGTATTGGCCTCAATGCATTTCTGGTCTATGGAAGTGAATGACAGCTGTCAGCCTTGACAGATTTAAGAAAGGATTGGACAAGTTCATGGAGAACAAGGGCATCAATGGCTATCATTGTGGATGCCTAAGGACAACCTCCAAGTTGGAGAGATAGGCAAGATATCTCTCAATGCCATTTGCAGGGAATCTTAAGCAGGTGAAGACATCTGCTTGGGAATACCCTGAAGCAAATGGTGAGCCCACCGCTGTGTGAGACAGAATGCTGGACTGGATGGGCTGTGGCCTGTTCCAGCAGCAAGGCTGTTCTGATGATGTACCCTCAAATGTTTGCTGTGCAGGGCTCTGTGTCCCATGACCCACATGCATGCCTCCCCCATGGGTCAGTTTGTGATGGGTGCGCAGGGATGGAAAAGCTCCGTGTGGGAGGGGGAGCAGAGGCCTTTGTGCCCGTGTGCATGCCCAGAGGGGACCTTGGTTGGGGCTCTTGTGTGCCAGCACAGGCAGGTGCCACCACCAGGGCCAGGCAAAAGAGCACAGCTTGTACAGGTCGTGCAGGCAGCCTTTGGCATTGCCTATCATCCTTGCTCTTTGAGCAGGTGGGGGTGTCTGCACTGCGCCTCAACGTAAGCATTGCGGGGGAGGCTAAAGGGGAATTGCAGAAGCACCCAAGAGCGTGGCACTGGGATTTGGGGCCTCTCCTATGCATTCAGGGCCCTCTGGGTGGGCAAAGGGCACCTCTGACTGGGTGGGTGGCTGGTGGGTGGGTGATTGGGGGGTCGTGAGGGGTGTGCGCAGCCTGCCATTGCCTCTCTCTCCTCTGACAGGCGTAAGCGGGCAGGTGACCTACGGTGGGATCTCTGGGGAGAGGACTTCTCCATCGACCCCCACACAGGACAGATCAGCACCAAGCGCTCCTTGGACCACGAGCAGTGCGCTGAGCACTTGCTGACAGGTGGTGGGCCTGGGATTGGGATCAGCCGTGGGGGGGGAGGGGGGTAGAGGAGGGTGGCATGTTGCTTGCCCAGGCCCTGGGGGCCAATAGCCACAGCGGGGGGGGGCGCTCTCGGGTCAAAGCAGCTGGTCACTCTGGCCACTCTCTGGCCACTTCTTCCTGCTGATTTTTGGAAATGGAAATGGGCAGGGTGTTCCCACCACACAAAAATTCCCAGAAAGTGCCTCAGTTGCTCAGCAGCCCCAGCCTGTGGCGGTTCCGAAAAAAGCAAGATGGCTGCCACAGCAGGCCTGAACACTCTTCAGAATAGTTGCCATGCCAGCCAAAGACCAAAATGCAAAGGGGCATCATTTGCATCAAGCTTGCAGGAGGCAGTGAGTTGCCCTGGGTGGTGTGTAAGGGAGGCAGACTGTGGATCATTGGGCACTGTGGACCAGCTTGTGCATGGCACCGTCTGTGGCCTCTAGCAATGGTAGCTCCTTCCCTTCTTCAGTGTATGCCCAGGATAAAGGCCTGCCCCCACGCCAGGCCAAGGCCACCGTCCGGGTGCTGGTGGTGGATGAGAATGACCACTCCCCGACCTTCCCCAGGCAAGTTTACTCCTTAGAGGTGCCTGAGAACCACAGCCACGTGGAGCTGGTTACTGTGCGTGCCACAGACCATGATTCTGGGGAGAATGGGCGCCTGGCTTACCAATTGACAGGTGAGTGATTCCCAGGACCGAGGGGGGGGGAGGGGAACAAAAGTGTCTGGAGGCGCTTAGACAAGGGGACAGAGCACCTGTAGGCCAGGTGGTGCCTGGGAGGCATGGCCAGGGGCCAAGCGGCGCTGCAAGTTTCTCCCTGCCTCTCACCACCGCTCGCTTGGGGGGGTGTAGGGGTGACGGTGCAGTTCGTGCAGTTCTTATCACTTCCTCTGAAACTTGCCAAAGAACTGAGAGTGAAACCAGTGCCGCTGAGCCCCCTTGACAGTTGGATTTGACCTGGAGAAAGGGCAGGGCGTTGCACGGCAGGTGGGCCCCACCTCCGGCCTAGCCCAACACTGCCATTCCCCCTCTCCCCCACCAACCCACCCCTGTTTCCTCCTCCCTCCAGCTGGAGACCCCGAGGAAGACTTTGTGCTGGAGCCCATCTCGGGCAAGCTCTCCACTGCGCGGGGGCTGGACCGGGAGCGTGTGGCCAGCTATGGGCTGACCATCCAGGCCTGTGACCAGGCCTGGCCCCTCTGCCCGCTGTGCCGACCTCGAGGTGCGCGTGCGGGTGCTTGATCTGAATGACAACGGCCCCCGTTTTGCACAAGAGGCTTATGCCGCCGAGGTGCCTGAGGACCTGCCGGTGGGTGCTCTGGTGCTGCAGCTGGAGGCCACCGACCCAGACGAGGGCACCAACGGCCGCCTGGCCTACTTCCTGGGCAACGAGTCCCTGGGGACCTTCCAGGTGGAGCCAGAAACAGGCCGCCTCACCAGCGCCCAGCGCCTGGACCGGGAGCACCGAGCCACATACACGTTCCTGGCCACCGCTGTGGATTCCTCCCCGCTGAACCCCAAGAGTGCCTCCGTGCAGATCACCGTCACCATCCAGGACGTCAACGACCACGTGCCTGTCTTCCCACGGAGCCCTCTCGTAGTCACCCTTCCCCGCAACACGCCACCCAAGCGGGTGGTGGCCACACTGCGGGCTGAAGACCACGATGCCGGAGCCAACGCCTCCCTCCTCTACCGCTTGGCCACGCCCACTCCAGCCTTTGCCATCAACACCTACACAGGCGCCATCCAGCTGCTGCAGCCCCCTGGGGAGCCTCGGCCCCCCGCCAGCGCACCCTCTTTGTGCTAGCAAGTGACCTGGGGGCGCCCTTCCCTGTCCTCCACCGGGGTGGTTGTCATTCACCTCCAGGACGAGGCCTACCGAGGACCGCGCTTCCCTCGCAGCACCAGTGAGGTGACTGTGCCGGAGAACGCTGTGCCAGGTATTGGCCATGGGGTGAACCGGGACCACCAGAATGGCTGGGGATTGGGGGGGGGGGGCGGTCTGTCTCCATCCCATACATTTACCACCACTTGCTTGGGACAGATTAAGCCATCCAACAGGGTGGCCATGCGTGAGGTACCTCCATGCACAAGGGAGCCCAGGATGCGTAACCAGGGCTGGTTCTCAGAAGCTGACCTAGAACAACATGGAAGGCGGTCCACTCACCCAAGCATTGCACCTCCTCGGGTGGGCTGCTGCTGCTGCTGCTGCTGCTGCTGATTCTTCTTCTTCTGCTGCTTCTGCTTCTAGTGCCATGTCCTTGTAGAAAGTTGGCAATCAGTAGCCTGAACTGCTTTCAATCTAAGGCTATTCTAAACAAAGCAGCTGTGCTCAATGCGGACCATTGGTTTAAGTTCTTCTTCAGGCAGAATGTTTTCCTGCGCCCTGGGCCATGCTTTCCTTCTATATTTCGTTGAAGGATAACCTGCAGTATTTCTTATTGCACCTTATGTGTCCAAAGCACTGCAATTTTCTTCTCTTTACAGTATTGAAGATTTCTAATTTTTTATTCATCCACTGTAATACAGCCACATGAGTGACTCTGGCTGTCTTAGTTACATCTGTACATCCACATTTTGAATGCTTCAAGTTTCATAAGAAAAGCCCTGCTGGATCAGACCAAAGGCCCATCGAGCTCAGCTTCCTGTATCTCACAGTTGCCCCACCAAATGCCTCTGGGAGCGCACGAGACTAGATATCTGTCTCCTGACACCACTCCCCTTGAAGGACCCTGGATTTTTAAGACTGGAGATTACGCACATCACCATCATGGTTTGTCACCTGTGATGGACTTTTCCTCCAGGAATCTGTCCAATCCCCTTTTGAAGGCATCCAGGCCAAATGCCATCACCACATCCTGTGGCAGGGAGTTCCACAGACTAACAACACGCTGGGTAAAAAAAAATTCTTTCGTCTGTTCTCGTTCTCCCAACCCTCAAACTGAGTTATGTCCCCTAGTTCTGGTATTTTGTGAGAGGGAGAAGAGGGTCCCTCTATCTACTTTACTCATGCCCTGCTTTATTTTGTATGTCTCAATCATATCCCCCCTCAGGCGCCTTTTTTCCAGACTAAAGAGCCCCAAATGTTTTAGCCTTTCCTCATAAGGGAGGTGCCCCAGCCCAGTAATCATTTTAGTCGCTCTCTTCTGCACCTTTTCCAGTTCCACTATGTCTTTCTTGAGATGCGGTGACCAGAATTGTACACAATACTCCAGGTGGGGCCTTACTATTGTTTTGTATAATGGCATTATAATGTTGGCTGTTTTATTTTCAATCCCCTTTTTGATAATCCCTAGCATGGAATTGGCCTTCTTCACCGCTGCCACACATTGGGGAGACACCTTCATGGAGCTGTCCACCAACACACCAAGCTCTCTTTCCTGATCTGTCACGGATAGCTCGGAGCCCATGAGTTGATAGATAAAGTTTTGATATTTTTTTCCAATATGCATTACTTTACATTTCCCTACATTGAAATGCATTTACCATTTGGCAGCCCATTCCCCAGTTTGGAGAGATCCTTCTGGAGCTCTTCACAATCTTCTCTGGTTTTTTACCACACAGAAAAGTTTCGTGTCATCCACAAACTTGGCCATCTCACTGCTTATCCTTGTCTCCAGGTTATTTATGAACAAAATTGAAAAGCACAGGTCCCAGGACAGAGCCCTGGGGCACACCGCTTTTCACCCTCTTTCCATTGTGAAAATTCCCCTTTGACACCTACTCTTTGTTTCCTGGATCTCAACCAGTTCTCAGTCCATCAGAGGACCTGCCCTCTTATCCCCTGACTGTGCAATTTTCTCAGCAGCCTTTGGTGAGGAACTGTGTCAAAAGCCTTCTGAAAATCAAGATAGACAATATCCAACTCACCCCAAATCCACATGCCTGTTGACCTTTTCAAAAAATTCTAAAAGGTTTGTCAGGCAAGACTTACCCTTACAGAAGCCATGCTGATTTTCTCTCAGCAAGGTTTGTTCTTTTATGTGTTTTTAAGAATTTCTCTTGGATGAGGCTTTCCACTATCTTCCCTGGGACAGACGCAAGGCATAATGTGTCTGTAAGGGTCCAAGTTTCAGCACCCAAGAAAAGTATGCTGAATACATAGGATCAAAGTTTCCAAAGAAGAAGACGTCTGATAACTCTCGGTTTATCAAGACTTTCCTCATTTTCTGGAAGGAATTTCTAGCTTGTTCAATTTTACAACTAGTATATGAAGACTAAATAATTCCTCCCAAGTTCCAAATGCATTCCTGAATCCAAATTGGGTATCTCCAATGCTCTCTTCGCACGTCTGATATATTCTTAAGTGCATGGATTTTAAAAAATAACTTCAGGATGTGACTCATTGAACTGACTGTCCAGTATTCATTTACAACTTTTTGCATTAGGTTTCTTTGGAAGTGGTATAAAAGTGGACTTGAGCCAGTCCTGTGGGAGGGTTCCGCTTCTATAGATGCTGTTGTATAACTCAACCAGAAGGGAAAGGGATTGTTCTTCCTTAAGCAATTTCAAAACTTCCATATATGTTTCATCAGGGCCTGGGGCCTTTGCCACACTTCAATAGTTTAATGGCATCTTCTACCTCTTCCCTCATGATATCTACGCCATCATCTAACTTGACACCATAGTGGTCAATACTTTTGTTATCCTTAAAAGAGATGTTCTATATATTCCCTCCACTTCTGTAGTTTTCTCCTCAGTGCTTGGCAAGGTATTACCATTCTTGCCAATAAGAGATTTACTTATATTGAATCTCTTATTCACTTCGCAGTTGTTTATATATTATAGGATCTCTATTTTGCATCTCTCTTCTACGATCTGTGAGGTCCAGAATTCCATCTGTCATCCAAGGTTTAATCTTCTTTCTCTTGACAGTCTTTAATTTTTCTTGGCACACCTCATTCATAGCAGCTTTTATTTGGCTCCAAGTGTTTTCACCTTCATTTACATCTGCTGTCTCCTTGATGGTTTTGAATTTTGTACTCAGGATTGATTGAACTTCAGTTCTCAATGCTGGGCCCTAAAGCTTAGAAATTGCAATTTGACTATTTGTCACCTTTGACTGACATTTCTCCATCTTAAGGTTCACTGTTGCTAACAAAAGATTGTGATCTGCACTAGGGTATGCTTTCACAGATTTAATTGAATTCCTAAAACGTTTATTATTCAAGATGATAGGGTGGGGGTGGGGAGTTGATTTGGGTGGTGGCCCCAAGGGTCAAACCATGGGAGAGCCAGGGATGAACAAGGGGGGAGAAGGCCTGCTGCTGCCCCTCCCTCCCTCCCTCCCGGAGCTTTCCTAGTGGAAGGACTTGGCCAGAGGCCCTTGGCCCACTGCCCACAGCACTGACCGCTTCCCTTCCCGATCCTTCAGGCACCACCGTCTTGAATATGCCAGCCACCCATACCGCAGGGGTCCTCAGGGCGCATCACCTACAGCATTGTCAGTGGCAACGAGCAAGGGTCATTCCCACATCCAACATAGCACAGGTACGATACAAGCATTATGGGCAGTCTGGACATAGTGGAGAGAGCAGGGTGGCATTGAAGCCACGTGTCCCATGGGGGCAAAGAAGCGGGCCACGGGCGCTGTACTTTCCAGCCTTCCTGTCTCCACCCATACGCTCATATTCTCCCATTCGTGAGACCACCACCACCACCCCCTCTCCATCTATGCAGACTTTCTTTGCTCTCTGCCTCAGTTCGGCTGGCAGCAGAAGGCGGGGAAGGGATGCAAGTCCCTCTGAAAACCTGTGGGGGGGGGGACGACGACAGGGGGACACACACGAGGGAAGGGCTGTATTGGAGGGATCTTCTTCTCCGTCGTCAACATCGCTGACGACCAAGAAAGTTCCAGAAGGGCGTCCCCTCTCTCTTTCATTCTCTTTCGCCTCCACAGGGGTGCTGTCTGTGCACAATCCCGAGAACCTGGACTTTGAGCGGAGCCCCCGCTTGCGCCTCGTCCTGCAGGCGGAGTCGGCCTCCTCCTGGGGCTTCATGGCGGTCAATATCCACCTGCAGGATGCCAACGACAACCAGCCCCGTTTCCAGCTGCAGAACTACGTGGCCTTCATCTGGGAGGCCCAGAGCTACGACGCGCCTGTCATCCAGGTGCCACCCTGGGAAGGGGTGGGGGTGGGTGGAGCCAAGGAGGGCCATGTGGCTGGACAGGGGGGGAGGGAGGGGGCCAGAGTGCTGCCCTTGGAGCAGGGGGAGATGGGGGGGGGGCGACCAGATGGCCAGAGGAGGAGGAGGGCTCCTCGGGAGGCATGGCTGAAGGGGAGCTGGGGATTGGGGGCCATATTGTGGTCACCACTGACTCTTCCCCTCCCCTGAAGGTTGTGGCTGATGACCTGGATCAGGGGCCAACATAGGCCAAGTGACCTACATGATCAATCAGACCTTGCCCATGAATGGGCTGTACCACATCCATGCCCAGACGGGAACCATCACCACTGCTGCCATCCTGGACAGGGAGATCTGGGCCCAAACAAGGTGAGCCAGGTGGTACTGCGGGATGGCAGTATCTGGAGGGACCCCAAGGGTCACCTGCAGGAAATAGGCCAATGAGGTGCCTGTGGCAGATGGGCGTTGGGCACTTGACGCCTCCAGCAAGGGAGAGGGAGGCAGTTCCACCCCTAGGCCTCGGTGGGGGAAGGGGGGGCTGGCTCTCATCCCCAGGAGGTCCTTCTAAATTTGCCCTAAGCTCTCCTTTCAACCAACTTGTTTTCCTCCTGAGGCCATAAGAAACATGCTTGCCACAAATCAGGTTGCCTCCCACCCTGCTGTGTGTTGGGCCAGATGTAACTTTGCCAAGTAATGGGCACATGTATGGGCTCGGGGTGGGGGGTTGCCCTGAACCCCAGTCCCCAGTTCCAGGACGGCAAGAAATGGGAGAGGGAGGGAGGGAGGGAATGGACCAAGCGCCGCATGCCTGGCCATGCCCAGCAGCCAAAAGCGAGGAGGCGCCCGCCCCCCCTTGCCTGAGATGCCCTGCCAGCTCACTTCCCAGCTGGGCAAAGGCGGCATCCACTGGTCTCCAGAAGCCACTGAGATGCCTTTAACTCCACAGGCTGATACTGACAGCAACAGACCGGGGGAGTCCCTCCCCTCGTAGGCTCAGCCACGCTGACGGTGGTGGTCATGGACGTCAACGACAACAGCCCCTACCATCCCTGCGCCGATGGAAGTGCGCGTGCCTGAGAGTAAGTAGAGAGAGAGGCCTGCGCGCTTCTGAAGGTTTCCATACATGCGATGATGGTCTGAATCCCTCTTTTTTGGGCAGGCAGCCTCCTTGGCTCCTTCCGAGGAGAGAACCCCCGCTCCCTTCTCCCCCAGGGAACTCGCACGGAGCTGCCTATATGGGCTTTGGTTTGTAATAGATAATGGATAATCCCTCACTTGGCAGGATCAGCACACAGCTGCTTGGAGCCTGCATATATTAAAAAAAACCACTCTGTACAGAGGAAAAGTTGTTGGTGTTCTCCCCTCTGTGTGTTTGTGCCAGCAGCTGATGGTCAAATAATTATAGGCAGGATAGAAATATTTTAAATAAATAAATGAATGTGTTATCTGCCACTCATGTTCTTGACTTATTACAAGACACGTTTTCTCTGACAAATAACTAGCTCTCACATCGTAACATTGCTGCATTCGTAAGCCCCCTCCTCCCAGCTCCATCTTTGCTCATGCCCGCCCTGTGTTTACGTATTACATGGCGGGCCCTATTATTATCATCCCTGTCATTGTCTCGTATGGACAGAGTCCCTGTCTGAGTCTCCCCCCCACACACACACACACTTGTGCCTGTGACAGGGCTGTTTCCCTCTCTGCTTATGTGTCTAGTAGTCCTTTTCTGACAGACTTTTAACGGGCACCCTGTCTTGGAGAGCTGCCTGGCTGACTCCGGGCTCTTGGCCCGGCCTTCCTCCTTCTGTTCCTCCAGGACGCTCTGCTTGGCACGGAGATCACCATGGTGACAGGCAATGATGTGGACTGTGGCCCCCAGCTTTCCTACCTGCTGGTGCTGGACAGCAGCGCCGCCGGAACCTTCAGCATCCTGCACTATGGCGGGCGCATCACCCTGATGGCGCCCCTGGACTATGAGCAGCGCAGCCGCTACACCCTGACTGTGCGCACCTCCGACTCCCAGCACGAGACGGAGGCCAACGTCACTGTGATTGTGGAGGACGTCAATGACAACGCCCCAGCCTTTGCCCAGGCTTTGTACCAGGTAACTGCCATTCTGAGGGGACTCTCTCTCAGAGACCCCGAGGGAATGCCCCCACCCCCAACATACGCACACACTGCCATGGCCTGGTATGGGGCCCACTTGGTCAAGCCCCTGGCCACCACTCGGCTTCTGTGGTGGTTCTGTGTCTTCCAGTCTCAGGTTGTTCTGAAGACAGGCTATAGCCCGTAGCTTACCAAGCTTGAAGTTTCTTTGAGGGTGTTGTTCAAATCCTCACTGCTTTTCTTCAGAATCTAGTTTGTCCATGTTTCTTTGCAGCAAGCTGCCTGTTGTTGTTATTTGTTCAGCTCACACACTTTAGTCCAAATAAGCTTCCCAGGGAGAGTTTCCACCTCTCTTTCAATGTTTCCAAAGTAAAACCCCGGGGGCTATTAAAATTCTTTCCAAGTAACTTTTAAAACAATTGTTATCAATGAGTATGACATACAGACATGCCTGCTGTAATTTACAAAAAAGGATAAACTTTGTGTTAGCGTTCAGGTTTCAGTCTAGCAATCGGGAGCATTCCCTGCCTCTAGGAGATCTCTTGCCCTCAAATCTTCATTTTTCTTTTCCACCTCAGGTTGCGGTTTATATTGGCAGGCTCTCAGTGCCCTGAGTCTTTCTCTTGATTTGGGTTATCCTGCTACTTGAAAATAGCGGCAAAACCAAAGAGAAGAGCAGAGGGGAAGGTATCCTGCTCAGGTCATCCTGTGCCACCCAGCAGCCCCCCCCCCCCCCCCGCATGAGTGACACTCTGCAGCAGAAGGTCCCATGAGCAGCCTCCATTCTCCGCTCCTGCTAACTGCGGGCGGACCCTTCCAAATGGGTCCCCAAGATTCATAATGCCTCCATGTCCAGAGGGACAGCTGTAATCACTGCTTTCTCCCAAGGAGGTGCCCTGAGAACAAAGGGTCCCCCCCCCCCGGCGCGTAGGGTCCGGCCTAAAGCCCTGGTGCTGCTGGCGATTGCCGGGGAAGGCGGCTCAAAAGGCAGAGAGCCCTGCTGCCCCTCTACAGCCCTTCCACTGGGAAGGAGCCAGGATGCGGCCCGCGGCCCAGCTCACCCCTTCCAGGCATACCCGAGTTTGGCCAGCTAGTGGCCATGCTCTGAAATGCATCCAGCAGCATGAGCAGCTGCTGTTGAGTCCAGAGGTCTAGCATTGCTCTCAGAACACTAAAAGCTGTCTTGGGCCTTCTCTGGGAGAAAGGTGGGGGTATAAATGTTTTAATAGGAAAGCCACCCCCCTCGAATGAGGAGCCGAGGTAGCAGCAGGACTGGGAGACTGAAAGAAATACATCCAGATCCACCAGCAAGGGATGGAGCCTCTCGAGAAGGAAGGGGCCCGACGGCGCTCTTGGTGGTTCACCTCCGAGAGTGGCCCATTCCCCCAGGCGTGACCCACCGGGCTCTCTGTCCTGCAGGTGCTACTGCCGGAACACACACCATCAGGCAGCTCCTTCCTGACCCCCTCAGTGCCACCGACCTGGACTCAGGAGCCAACGGGGAAGTGACTTACCAGTTGGCCACACCAAACCACATGGTTGCCATCCACATCAGCAATGGTAAGAGAGCAGGGGGTGGTCAGAGGCTTGGGGGAGGGGGAGAGGGACCAGAGAAGGCCTGGGGGGGAGGGGGGGGAAGGGAGGGAAAGGCCAACCCAGGTGCGCCTCCTCCACTTCCTATTAGGCTGTTCCTTAGGGGTCCAGGCACGTGGCTTGGTGGGACATGAGCCGGTGGCTGCTTGTTGCCAAACATGTTCCCACCGTTCTGCACAGCATCCTGCCTGTTGCAGGCACTCACGGGTCTTCCTCTGGCCCCACAGGGACCCTCTTCACCACCCAGCCCCTGAGGCTGGAGCCGGGGCACACCCCCCACTGGACTTCCTGGTGGAGGCTCGCGACGGGGGGCATTCCCCCGCTCTCCACCTGGGCCACCGTGCAGATCCAAGTGATGGATGTGAACGACCATGGGCCTCAGTTCCTGAAGAGCCACTACAACGCCTGTGTCTCGGAGGACTTGTGGCCGGGGGCCACCCTGCTCACCCTGGAAGCCACAGACGGGGATGTCACGCGGGACAACGCAGCCCTCGACTACACCATCGTCAGTGGGAACAGCGGCCCGCACGTTCCAGCTGGAAGGCCAGGTTGGCGGCACCAGCGCCTTGGTCCTGGTCGAGCCGCTGGACTTTTGAGGCCCGTGGCCATCTACAACCTGACGGTGGCCGTGTCTGACCGGGGTGTGCCCCAGCACAGTGCCACGGTACCCGTAGTACTCTCAGTGCTGGATGTCAACGACAACCCCACCCACCTTTGGGCGTGCCGCCTACCACGTGGCTGTGAGCGAGAGCACAGCGCCCGGGACAGAGCTTCTCCGCGTGGCTGCCCACGACCCGGACTCGGGTCCCCACGGCCACGTGCACTACAGCATCAGCTCCGGCGACCCCCAGGGACTCTTCCAGCTTCACCTGTCCACTGGAGCCTTGCGCCTGGCCAAGGCGCTGGACTGCGAGGCCCAGGCCCTGCATGTGCTGGTGGTCCAGGCCTCCGACGGAGCCAGTGGACACTTCGCCCTGGCCCCAGTCACCGTGGAGGTCAAGGATGTCAACGACCACCTCCCTTTCTTTCCAATCGAGACTCTGAGCACCAGCCTGAGGGAGAACCTGCCCCCCGGGAGCCTGGTCACCACGGTGCGCGCAGTGGATGCTGACGCGGGGGCCTTTGGGGTTCTGCGCTACACCTTGCTGCCCACCCCGGGCTCAGAGGCCTTCTTCCTCAACGGCACCTCTGGGGAGCTCTCTGCTCACGTGCCTTTTGACTTTGAGCGCACCAAAGCCATCCAGCTGCACGTCCATGCAGGCGACGTGGGTAACGCAACAGCCACAGCCACGGTGCATGTCCTGGTGACCGGCGAGGATGAGTACAGCCCGGTCTTTCTCAGCCCCACGTTCCGCTTTGCGGTTCCCGAGGGGGCCCGCCGTGGGCAGAGCATCGGGCATGTGGTGGCCACCGATGAGGACGAGGGCCCCGATGGAGTGGTGCTTTACAGCCTCACCAAGCCCTCCCCTTTCTTTGGCCTCAACCAGACCAGCGGCACCCTCTACCTTCGCATGGACAGCCAGGTGCCGGCCAGTGGGGGGCCCCAGCCGGAGCCGCGGGAGATGGTGCTGGAGGTGCAGGCCCACAGCCCCCTGCCGGCCTCGCGCTCCTCCTTCGCCCAGGTCACCGTGGACGTCACCCACACCTCCTTCGGCCTGGTGCCCGACCTCAACCTGATGCTGGTGGTAGCGGTGGCTGCCTCACTGAGCGTGGGTGGTGGTGCTGGCTGCGGTGGGCCATTGTGCTGGTCCTGATCCGCTCTCGGCAGGCCCGGGGCCACAAGGAGGCAGGACTGACTCGCGTGCAGAGCGGCTCTCTGCAGAAGCTGGGCCACGCTGAGCCGGTGCTCTCGGAGGGGGACTCGTGCCTCTATCACGAGACGCTGCCAGGCTACAGCACGGACCCGGCGGGGCCCTATGCCACCCGGGGTGGGTCGCTGGACCCCTCCCACTCTAGTGGGCGGGGCTCTGCCGAGGCGGCTGAAGATGATGAGATCCGCATGATCAACGAGTGCCCCCGCATGTCCAGCGTCACCTCTTCCCTGCAGGAGCACCTGGTGGCCCGGGGCCCGACTCTGGCATCCAAACGGACGCCGACCGCCTCTCGGAGGTCTCCTGTGAACCTGCCACCCTGGATGCCTCCCACTGGTTTAAGAGCCGGAAGGGACCAAGCCTGCTGCTTCCCGGACAAGCCCCCCAGCTCTACCGAGACGGCGGTGGCGGTGGTGGCAGTGGCGCCAGTGGTGGCGCGTACATGGGTGCTGGCTGCGGCCTCAGCGTCCCCTCAGCCAAAGACTATGCCTTCCCCGAGGACGGGAGGCCCTGTGTGGACGGCTCCCTCACAGCCATTGTGGCCAGCGACGAGGAGCTGCGTGGCAGCTACAACTGGGATTACCTCCTCAACTGGTGCCCCCAGTTCCAGCCCCTGGCCAGCGTCTTCACGGAGATTGCGCGCCTGAAAGACGAGAGCTCCCTGCGCAAGCCCTTCCCCAGCAAGCCCAAGCCCCGCATCGACCCACCCCCCCTCATCACCTCGGTGGCCCATCCAGGGGCCAAGTCGGTGCCCCCCAAGCCAGCCGTGGGCCGCGCCTTCCCCCAGCTGCCCTCTCTGCGGCGCTCGCCCATCAGCCACGAGGGCTCGCTCTCCTCGGCCGCCATGTCCCCCAGCTTCTCCCCCTCCCTCTCCCCTCTGGCTGCACGCTCCCCGGTGGTCTCGCCCTTTGGGGTCTCCCAGGGGCCCTCGGCCTCCGCCCTCAGCACCGAAGAGTCTGAGCTCCGCATTTAGCTTGGGCTCCAGGCTCTTCCTCCCTCCCTCCCTCCCTCCCTCCCTCCGCCCCCCCCCCACTTCCTTCCTTCCCCACTCTCTTCCTTCCTTCCTGCTTTGGGGCAGGAAACCATCTCAGCACAGCCCAATTGCTTGTGAGGAGAGCCCATCCATGTGGAAGGGGACTCGGAGGGGCCGGTTCCCAGGCCACCGGGCTCTTGTCCGTCCGTTGGTCCATCTGTCTGTCTGTCTGCAGGAGTGCCCGGGTGGTTGGCAGCCCCTTCCAGAGCCCACTTGGTGACTGTTTGGGGGTTCTCTCTGCCTCGGCTCAGGAAGGGTGACTCTTAACTGCAGGCACTCTTGGGACAGAAAGGGGAGAGCAAAGGCAGCAGCGCCACCACCATCCAACCCACCCGTCCCGGCTCTTGGGCTCCCCCCCCCCAAATAACACTCCCAACTGCTGCTGGGGAGGGAAGGTCCTTGTGGGTGAACAGCGGCTTGGAGGGAACCCTTGGCTGTCGGGGGTCAAACTAAGTGGCCCCTTCAACCTTGCCCTTTCACACACACCCTCCAGCCCCCCTCCACTGCTGAAAGAGGTGCTGTGAGGGCCAGCTCAACCCAGCCAGCCCTGGCTCAAGAGGCGGCAGGGGGGGATGTGTACCAGTCTGGCCTAAGGATGGCCCCAATGCAGGACGTGCAGCCACTGTTTTCCTGGGGTAGAAAGGGGGGAGGGAGGGAGGGAACTCCTTTCCCTCCCCCCCCTCTCTCTCTCTCTCTCTCACACACACACACACACCACACACACCAACACCAACACCACACCAACACCAACACCCTGCTTCCCATTTCCCTATTTTCCAGGGAATTTCCCCACTCACACAGCATGGATTGCCCTGCCACACACATGAGGAGGGGCTGGTACCCCCCCCCACAGCACCCATGAAGAAGGACGCCTTCACAGAGCTCACTTGCTTTGGGACACCACCGGTCCCCAGGGTGGGGGCCACCTGACCCCGGGCCTCCGGATAGGGTGGCCGTGGGTCCAATTTCACGTCTCTTCAGGCACAACAGAGTTCAGCGTTTGACTACATGCCAGTGTTAGTCGTTTGTGTGTGTGTGTGTGTGTGTGTATGTGGCGGCGGCGGGGGGGGATTGTTTCCTGAAGCCATCCTTCAGCATACCAGTGCCAGCATGATGCCACAACCAAGTGCTTCCCACTTGGCATGAGTCCTGGGAGGAAGCAGGGGTCGTGTGTTAGTAACTAGAGCAATAATGAAAACTAGCCATTCGCTTCCCCACCGCCACCACGAGTAGGAACAAGTGCCTGTGCCGTGAAGCAGCCACGGCTGCCACTTCCACAGCTGGTGGGAGGCTTGATGTCTGGCCCCCAGCACAGTGTCCTGGGCCTGGGAAGCTGCCAGGGAGCCCGTGGGGCCAGTTGGGCTGTCAAACCTATTGCCTGGCTCTCTCACACGCACAGGGCATCCCAAGTGCCACAAAAGCTGCAGCCCAAGAAACGAGAGTGTGTCTACCTGCCTGCCTGCCTGCTTGCGGGGTGTGTATGAGTGAATAAATGTGCGTGAGAGAGAACACCGTATGGCAGGGTAATCGCGGAGGCCGCCAAGGCAGGGGCCAGGTACGGGGGGACTCCAGGGGCAGGCCAGGTCAGGAGCCTGTTCTCCAGGTGCCCCATGGGGGTGGGGGAGGCTGGCCCAGCAACGGCCTCCTCCGGGGACTTCCTCTCACAGAAGGGCCTGGGGGTGGACATTGCAAACTAGTCCCTGATGCCTTTGCACACCTGTGCCACAAAAGGTGGTCCCCCCCCCCAGTGGGCTGTCCAAGGCTTGTCTGCCTGCTGAAGGGCAGCGCCCAGGTCATGGATCCAGACCTTTCTGTAGATGTTTTTGGGGTGGGGTGGGGCAACACTTACTGCTTCCAACAGCTTCCAAAGTGGAAGCGCTGGTGCTCCGCATGCCTCCATCCCCCGCTGCCTCGTGCCATCCAAACCGGGGTGGGGGGGGGAGCGCTTTGTAGTGCAACAGAGCTGGGCAGCCACCTCCCCGGCAGAAGCAGAGAGGCCATCCACGAGGCGACGAGGTTGTGCAGATGGGCCTGCTTGGCGTGGTCAGGGCCTTTCTCCTCAAGACGTCCCTTATCTCACTTGCTCACACGTGTGCACAAAAGTCCTCCTTGCAGACCCAGTGCGGTGTTGCTTCCAGCCCCCGCCCTGGGTCCCATTTATTTATTGTAGCCTGTTTCTGTTGCCAGTGTCTTTCTGTCTCTTTTTAAACTCTTGCTGAGCAGCATGAACCTTGGGCACTACCCGCCCCGCTTTCATTTTGGAGGGGGCCAGATCCCAAGTGCCATTTTTTTTAAAAAATAATGCCTTAATAAACCACACCTTGTTTGTACAGACTCAGACTGTTCTCTGACTCGAGGTGATCTGGGGCGTAAGCCCTCAGGCAGACCGGTCTATCTGGCCTCCTCTGCTTTTAGGCAACGAGTGCCCTTCCTGAGGGGAGACTCCGGGGTGGGCATGCTGGGTGGGCATGCAGGGAGCCCGTGACCAGGAACCCTTGGCTGTGGAAGGCCCAAAAACAGCCTCCCAAGGGAGTTTTTCCCTCACCCATGTGGCTCTCTCTCTACTCTCCCTCCACTCCTTGGGCCCCTCCAGTGGGCCAATAAGGAACAAGGTGACGTGCCACGAAGCTCAGGGCTTGGAAGACACGGTTCGTGGCTTCTTAACCCATTTGCTTCCGGCAGCCAGGAATGTTTGTGCCAATGGCAGAAGTCATTCTCGTTACAGTTGGACACAGGGTGGTGTCCTCCCTCTGCTATGGCCACTGCCCGTGGGTGCTGGGGAGGGAGGCACGGGTGGGACTTTCACACGCCCAGGCCAGTGCCCATCTTACAAGACCATTCAGGACCAGGGGAGAAGCATAAATGGGGGGGGGGGGGCTACCCATCTGCTCAGATGGGAAGAAGCTGCTCAGTTGAGTAGCAAAAACGTTTCAAACGATAAATCCACTTGCTATGAATCCACCTCTGGATCCTCACTGGATGACAGAGAATCACAGAGTGGGCAGCCATTGGGAGGGGGAAAGTTATCACATTCTTTTTTATCCTGCAGTCATTCCCATTGGCTAAACTGCAACCCCCCACACCCCAAAAAAAACCATTTGTGACATTTTGTTGAGTGTAATCAGGATGGCTGCGAAGGGCAGTGGTGGTGGCTGTGTCACTGGAGGCCAAATTCAATGTAATCAATACAGTGACAATTTCTTAAATGAAGTACTTGTGGTAGTTCTTTTTAATATCCTTGGGTGTAATTCATCTGGCCCTTCGGAGACTTAAATTCATTTAATGCTGCCAAGGTGTTACAGTACTAGCTCTCTACCTATTCTATGTTTGCAATTCCCATCCTACTCATTACTCTTTGTCCCGGCGGATCTCTTTCTTCCTTTTTGAGAAAACAGGGGCAAAGAGGTGTTGATAGTTCTGCCTTTTCTTGTCATTCTGTTAGTAAATGGTTATCATCGCCACACACAGAGAGCTATCATTTCCTTATTTTTCCTTTTGCTGCGGGACATAATTAAGAAACCATTTTTACTATCTTTAATCTCTCTTGTGGCAAGTCTAAGGTTCATTTTGTTCTTTAGCTTTTTTACCCCCCCTGCATATATTAGTGATTGCCCATATTCCTCTTTGGTACATTCCCCAGTTTTCCAATTTCTTGTACAGGTACTTACTTGTTTTCTTTTATAGTTAGTGAGTTGAAAGTCTTTAATAAACCCACTGGCTGGGTTTCTTTAGACGTCTCCTATTTTTTCTTCTTGTTGGAACAGTTTTAGTTTGTACCATTAATATCTTGCTTTTAAGGAACTCCCATCCATCATGGACTCCCTTCTCTTTCAGTGTTTCAGTCCATGGAATTACAGCCAATAATTCCCTTAAGTTTTACAAAAATTGGCCTTTCATTAAAGTCCAGGATTCTTGTACTATGATCCCTTCGCTTGCTTGCGCTTTCCCCTTCCAAATGGTATAACAAATTCCAAGAGGGAATGATCACTTTTACCTAATGATCCCTCCACTTTGACCCTATTTATAAGGTCCTAAGATGGTTTTGCCTCTGGTTGTTGCCTCCTTACCTTCTGGACCATGAAATTGTCTGCAAGGGCCAGTAAGAAATTTGTTAGACCTTGCATTCTTAGCTGAGTTGGACTGCCAGATATATCAGGATTAGTTTAAATCTCACATTATACTGCTACATTTCTCCCTTATGACTGTAATGTTGCCCATCTGCTCACAGAAAGGCATCATCCCACTCCTCCTGCTGGGCTGGGGGTCTATATCTTACTAGAGAGATGGGCACGACCTTTAGCGGTATTTTTCCGTTTCCGTTTCCGTTACTCGGTTCCGTTACTCTACGGAAACGGTAACGGGAATTACTCCGCCAGACTTCGAGCTCGAAACCGACGAACGAACAATTTTTGGTCTGATTTGTCGTGCTCGTTCCTTGCATCGCGCGATTGCGCGATGCCACGCGGCACAGAAAAAAAGTTTTTAAAAGTTTAAAAAAACCCGGTTCCCGGCCAAAAAGCAGGCGGGAAAAATGCCTGCCGTGCCTCAGGGCACCTACCAGAGGGGTTGTTTCTGGAGGTCCCCGGCCTCCCCCTCATCCCCGTCCTGGGCTGCTCTGGTGGGACTCAGTCTCGCCGCGGCCGCCGCAATTAAAGCGCAAGCAAGCGGCACGGACGGCACAGGAAAAAACTTTTAAAAACTCTCCCCCACCCATTCCCGGGCCAAAAAAGCAGGCGGAAAAATGCCTGCTTGACTAAGGGCGCAGGGCACCTACCGGAGGGGTGGTTTCTGGAGGGGGGGGTCCCGCCTCCCCCCCGTCCTGGGCAGCCGGACTCGCGAGTCGCCATCGCCATGCCATGCGGTGCGGGCGGGGGATCCAAAAATGGGGCGGCAAAACGCAATATTGTTTTTGAAATCGTGGTCCCAAAAACACACAAGCACAACAGAAACACGCGAAAATTTATAAACTGCCAGATTTTTCACAGTAGCAGTGGGTTTTTTCTTGCAACAAAATGTCTCTCCTCTCCTCCTCTGTCCTCCATTGATTTTATTTTTATTTTATTTTATTTACACCTGCGCAGTGCGCAATGATGGGCTGGCCGAGTGGCCAGCCATGTGGGAGTGGACAACCATGCAAAATTTTTGGAGCCATCCCACCAGTCGCATGGCCACTTGGCCATGGAGACTTCTGGGATGTGCCAAAAAGCCCCCTAAAACCTGCCCTAGCCCTAACCCTAACCCTTGACTCCGTACCCATACGTCACAGACTGTCTTCTTAGTGGGTCAGAGAGGCGCACCAGAGGTGCAACCCACTAGCCCACCGTAACCTTACCGTCACTAGCCTAACCTAGCTCTTGCACTAAGCCACCTTAAAGCCAGATCTACTTGCTTGCATTGCACTACACGCAGCAAGTACAATTCCCTTCTGTGTGAGACATGGTGGTGCCAGGAGCCTTGTGAAGGGCGGGTATGACCCTATCACTCTCCACACTGGTCTCACGTCTGCACATTATGTTATGCAATATCCATATGGCTATTGCATAGCATTTTGCAGCAGCAGCAGGTGAGGAAGGGGAGACCCCCATGTAGAGGGGTCTCTCTTGGAGCTGCTTCCCCTTCCTAGTGGCAGGAGGCACCCACGGGTGCCTCCAGGAGCCCACTTTCCCTTTATAGCGGGCCAGAGGAGGCACCCACCCCACAGAGGGTGCCTCCAGGGAGCCCGCTACCCCCCCAAAAAAACAGTACTAACGACGGGGGGGGGGGGGGGGGGGGGGGGGGGGGGGGGGGGGGGGGGGGGGGGGGGGGGGGGGGGGGGGGGGGGGGGGGGGGGGGGGGGGGGGGGGGGGGGGGGGGGGGGGGGGGGGGGGGGGGGGGGGGGGGGGGGGGGGGGGGGGGGGGGGGGGGGGGGGGGGGGGGGGGGGGGGGGGGGGGGGGGGGGGGGGGGGGGGGGGGGGGGGGGGGGGGGGGGGGGGGGGGGGGGGGGGGGGGGGGGGGGGGGGGGGGGGGGGGGGGGGGGGGGGGGGGGGGGGGGGGGGGGGGGGGGGGGGGGGGGGGGGGGGGGGGGGGGGGGGGGGGGGGGGGGGGGGGGGGGGGGGGGGGGGGGGGGGGGGGGGGGGGGGGGGGGGGGGGGGGGGGGGGGGGGGGGGGGGGGGGGGGGGGGGGGGGGGGGGGGGGGGGGGGGGGGGGGGGGGGGGGGGGGGGGGGGGGGGGGGGGGGGGGGGGGGGGGGGGGGGGGGGGGGGGGGGGGGGGGGGGGGGGGGGGGGGGGGGGGGGGGGGGGGGGGGGGGGGGGGGGGGGGGGGGGGGGGGGGGGGGGGGGGGGGGGGGGGGGGGGGGGGGGGGGGGGGGGGGGGGGGGGGGGGGGGGGGGGGGGGGGGGGGGGGGGGGGGGGGGGGGGGGGGGGGGGGGGGGGGGGGGGGGGGGGGGGGGGGGGGGGGGGGGGGGGGGGGGGGGGGGGGGGGGGGGGGGGGGGGGGGGGGGGGGGGGGGGGGGGGGGGGGGGGGGGGGGGGGGGGGGGGGGGGGGGGGGGGGGGGGGGGGGGGGGGGGGGGGGGGGGGGGGGGGGGGGGGGGGGGGGGGGGGGGGGGGGGGGGGGGGGGGGGGGGGGGGGGGGGGGGGGGGGGGGGGGGGGGGGGGGGGGGGGGGGGGGGGGGGGGGGGGGGGGGGGGGGGGGGGGGGGGGGGGGGGGGGGGGGGGGGGGGGGGGGGGGGGGGGGGGGGGGGGGGGGGGGGGGGGGGGGGGGGGGGGGGGGGGGGGGGGGGGGGGGGGGGGGGGGGGGGGGGGGGGGGGGGGGGGGGGGGGGGGGGGGGGGGGGGGGGGGGGGGGGGGGGGGGGGGGGGGGGGGGGGGGGGGGGGGGGGGGGGGGGGGGGGGGGGGGGGGGGGGGGGGGGGGGGGGGGGGGGGGGGGGGGGGGGGGGGGGGGGGGGGGGGGGGGGGGGGGGGGGGGGGGGGGGGGGGGGGGGGGGGGGGGGGGGGGGGGGGGGGGGGGGGGGGGGGGGGGGGGGGGGGGGGGGGGGGGGGGGGGGGGGGGGGGGGGGGGGGGGGGGGGGGGGGGGGGGGGGGGGGGGGGGGGGGGGGGGGGGGGGGGGGGGGGGGGGGGGGGGGGGGGGGGGGGGGGGGGGGGGGGGGGGGGGGGGGGGGGGGGGGGGGGGGGGGGGGGGGGGGGGGGGGGGGGGGGGGGGGGGGGGGGGGGGGGGGGGGGGGGGGGGGGGGGGGGGGGGGGGGGGGGGGGGGGGGGGGGGGGGGGGGGGGGGGGGGGGGGGGGGGGGGGGGGGGGGGGGGGGGGGGGGGGGGGGGGGGGGGGGGGGGGGGGGGGGGGGGGGGGGGGGGGGGGGGGGGGGGGGGGGGGGGGGGGGGGGGGGGGGGGGGGGGGGGGGGGGGGGGGGGGGGGGGGGGGGGGGGGGGGGGGGGGGGGGGGGGGGGGGGGGGGGGGGGGGGGGGGGGGGGGGGGGGGGGGGGGGGGGGGGGGGGGGGGGGGGGGGGGGGGGGGGGGGGGGGGGGGGGGGGGGGGGGGGGGGGGGGGGGGGGGGGGGGGGGGGGGGGGGGGGGGGGGGGGGGGGGGGGGGGGGGGGGGGGGGGGGGGGGGGGGGGGGGGGGGGGGGGGGGGGGGGGGGGGGGGGGGGGGGGGGGGGGGGGGGGGGGGGGGGGGGGGGGGGGGGGGGGGGGGGGGGGGGGGGGGGGGGGGGGGGGGGGGGGGGGGGGGGGGGGGGGGGGGGGGGGGGGGGGGGGGGGGGGGGGGGGGGGGGGGGGGGGGGGGGGGGGGGGGGGGGGGGGGGGGGGGGGGGGGGGGGGGGGGGGGGGGGGGGGGGGGGGGGGGGGGGGGGGGGGGGGGGGGGGGGGGGGGGGGGGGGGGGGGGGGGGGGGGGGGGGGGGGGGGGGGGGGGGGGGGGGGGGGGGGGGGGGGGGGGGGGGGGGGGGGGGGGGGGGGGGGGGGGGGGGGGGGGGGGGGGGGGGGGGGGGGGGGGGGGGGGGGGGGGGGGGGGGGGGGGGGGGGGGGGGGGGGGGGGGGGGGGGGGGGGGGGGGGGGGGGGGGGGGGGGGGGGGGGGGGGGGGGGGGGGGGGGGGGGGGGGGGGGGGGGGGGGGGGGGGGGGGGGGGGGGGGGGGGGGGGGGGGGGGGGGGGGGGGGGGGGGGGGGGGGGGGGGGGGGGGGGGGGGGGGGGGGGGGGGGGGGGGGGGGGGGGGGGGGGGGGGGGGGGGGGGGGGGGGGGGGGGGGGGGGGGGGGGGGGGGGGGGGGGGGGGGGGGGGGGGGGGGGGGGGGGGGGGGGGGGGGGGGGGGGGGGGGGGGGGGGGGGGGGGGGGGGGGGGGGGGGGGGGGGGGGGGGGGGGGGGGGGGGGGGGGGGGGGGGGGGGGGGGGGGGGGGGGGGGGGGGGGGGGGGGGGGGGGGGGGGGGGGGGGGGGGGGGGGGGGGGGGGGGGGGGGGGGGGGGGGGGGGGGGGGGGGGGGGGGGGGGGGGGGGGGGGGGGGGGGGGGGGGGGGGGGGGGGGGGGGGGGGGGGGGGGGGGGGGGGGGGGGGGGGGGGGGGGGGGGGGGGGGGGGGGGGGGGGGGGGGGGGGGGGGGGGGGGGGGGGGGGGGGGGGGGGGGGGGGGGGGGGGGGGGGGGGGGGGGGGGGGGGGGGGGGGGGGGGGGGGGGGGGGGGGGGGGGGGGGGGGGGGGGGGGGGGGGGGGGGGGGGGGGGGGGGGGGGGGGGGGGGGGGGGGGGGGGGGGGGGGGGGGGGGGGGGGGGGGGGGGGGGGGGGGGGGGGGGGGGGGGGGGGGGGGGGGGGGGGGGGGGGGGGGGGGGGGGGGGGGGGGGGGGGGGGGGGGGGGGGGGGGGGGGGGGGGGGGGGGGGGGGGGGGGGGGGGGGGGGGGGGGGGGGGGGGGGGGGGGGGGGGGGGGGGGGGGGGGGGGGGGGGGGGGGGGGGGGGGGGGGGGGGGGGGGGGGGGGGGGGGGGGGGGGGGGGGGGGGGGGGGGGGGGGGGGGGGGGGGGGGGGGGGGGGGGGGGGGGGGGGGGGGGGGGGGGGGGGGGGGGGGGGGGGGGGGGGGGGGGGGGGGGGGGGGGGGGGGGGGGGGGGGGGGGGGGGGGGGGGGGGGGGGGGGGGGGGGGGGGGGGGGGGGGGGGGGGGGGGGGGGGGGGGGGGGGGGGGGGGGGGGGGGGGGGGGGGGGGGGGGGGGGGGGGGGGGGGGGGGGGGGGGGGGGGGGGGGGGGGGGGGGGGGGGGGGGGGGGGGGGGGGGGGGGGGGGGGGGGGGGGGGGGGGGGGGGGGGGGGGGGGGGGGGGGGGGGGGGGGGGGGGGGGGGGGGGGGGGGGGGGGGGGGGGGGGGGGGGGGGGGGGGGGGGGGGGGGGGGGGGGGGGGGGGGGGGGGGGGGGGGGGGGGGGGGGGGGGGGGGGGGGGGGGGGGGGGGGGGGGGGGGGGGGGGGGGGGGGGGGGGGGGGGGGGGGGGGGGGGGGGGGGGGGGGGGGGGGGGGGGGGGGGGGGGGGGGGGGGGGGGGGGGGGGGGGGGGGGGGGGGGGGGGGGGGGGGGGGGGGGGGGGGGGGGGGGGGGGGGGGGGGGGGGGGGGGGGGGGGGGGGGGGGGGGGGGGGGGGGGGGGGGGGGGGGGGGGGGGGGGGGGGGGGGGGGGGGGGGGGGGGGGGGGGGGGGGGGGGGGGGGGGGGGGGGGGGGGGGGGGGGGGGGGGGGGGGGGGGGGGGGGGGGGGGGGGGGGGGGGGGGGGGGGGGGGGGGGGGGGGGGGGGGGGGGGGGGGGGGGGGGGGGGGGGGGGGGGGGGGGGGGGGGGGGGGGGGGGGGGGGGGGGGGGGGGGGGGGGGGGGGGGGGGGGGGGGGGGGGGGGGGGGGGGGGGGGGGGGGGGGGGGGGGGGGGGGGGGGGGGGGGGGGGGGGGGGGGGGGGGGGGGGGGGGGGGGGGGGGGGGGGGGGGGGGGGGGGGGGGGGGGGGGGGGGGGGGGGGGGGGGGGGGGGGGGGGGGGGGGGGGGGGGGGGGGGGGGGGGGGGGGGGGGGGGGGGGGGGGGGGGGGGGGGGGGGGGGGGGGGGGGGGGGGGGGGGGGGGGGGGGGGGGGGGGGGGGGGGGGGGGGGGGGGGGGGGGGGGGGGGGGGGGGGGGGGGGGGGGGGGGGGGGGGGGGGGGGGGGGGGGGGGGGGGGGGGGGGGGGGGGGGGGGGGGGGGGGGGG
Organism: Phrynocephalus guinanensis; assembly: GCA_037367245.1. Taxonomy (NCBI): domain Eukaryota; kingdom Metazoa; phylum Chordata; class Lepidosauria; order Squamata; family Agamidae; genus Phrynocephalus; species Phrynocephalus guinanensis. The sequence goes on along the minus strand of CM074736.1, from coordinate 139,704,075 downwards.
GGGGGGGGGGGGGGGGGGGGGGGGGGGGGGGGGGGGGGGGGGGGGGGGGGGGGGGGGGGGGGGGGGGGGGGGGGGGGGGGGGGGGGGGGGGGGGGGGGGGGGGGGGGGGGGGGGGGGGGGGGGGGGGGGGGGGGGGGGGGGGGGGGGGGGGGGGGGGGGGGGGGGGGGGGGGGGGGGGGGGGGGGGGGGGGGGGGGGGGGGGGGGGGGGGGGGGGGGGGGGGGGGGGGGGGGGGGGGGGGGGGGGGGGGGGGGGGGGGGGGGGGGGGGGGGGGGGGGGGGGGGGGGGGGGGGGGGGGGGGGGGGGGGGGGGGGGGGGGGGGGGGGGGGGGGGGGGGGGGGGGGGGGGGGGGGGGGGGGGGGGGGGGGGGGGGGGGGGGGGGGGGGGGGGGGGGGGGGGGGGGGGGGGGGGGGGGGGGGGGGGGGGGGGGGGGGGGGGGGGGGGGGGGGGGGGGGGGGGGGGGGGGGGGGGGGGGGGGGGGGGGGGGGGGGGGGGGGGGGGGGGGGGGGGGGGGGGGGGGGGGGGGGGGGGGGGGGGGGGGGGGGGGGGGGGGGGGGGGGGGGGGGGGGGGGGGGGGGGGGGGGGGGGGGGGGGGGGGGGGGGGGGGGGGGGGGGGGGGGGGGGGGGGGGGGGGGGGGGGGGGGGGGGGGGGGGGGGGGGGGGGGGGGGGGGGGGGGGGGGGGGGGGGGGGGGGGGGGGGGGGGGGGGGGGGGGGGGGGGGGGGGGGGGGGGGGGGGGGGGGGGGGGGGGGGGGGGGGGGGGGGGGGGGGGGGGGGGGGGGGGGGGGGGGGGGGGGGGGGGGGGGGGGGGGGGGGGGGGGGGGGGGGGGGGGGGGGGGGGGGGGGGGGGGGGGGGGGGGGGGGGGGGGGGGGGGGGGGGGGGGGGGGGGGGGGGGGGGGGGGGGGGGGGGGGGGGGGGGGGGGGGGGGGGGGGGGGGGGGGGGGGGGGGGGGGGGGGGGGGGGGGGGGGGGGGGGGGGGGGGGGGGGGGGGGGGGGGGGGGGGGGGGGGGGGGGGGGGGGGGGGGGGGGGGGGGGGGGGGGGGGGGGGGGGGGGGGGGGGGGGGGGGGGGGGGGGGGGGGGGGGGGGGGGGGGGGGGGGGGGGGGGGGGGGGGGGGGGGGGGGGGGGGGGGGGGGGGGGGGGGGGGGGGGGGGGGGGGGGGGGGGGGGGGGGGGGGGGGGGGGGGGGGGGGGGGGGGGGGGGGGGGGGGGGGGGGGGGGGGGGGGGGGGGGGGGGGGGGGGGGGGGGGGGGGGGGGGGGGGGGGGGGGGGGGGGGGGGGGGGGGGGGGGGGGGGGGGGGGGGGGGGGGGGGGGGGGGGGGGGGGGGGGGGGGGGGGGGGGGGGGGGGGGGGGGGGGGGGGGGGGGGGGGGGGGGGGGGGGGGGGGGGGGGGGGGGGGGGGGGGGGGGGGGGGGGGGGGGGGGGGGGGGGGGGGGGGGGGGGGGGGGGGGGGGGGGGGGGGGGGGGGGGGGGGGGGGGGGGGGGGGGGGGGGGGGGGGGGGGGGGGGGGGGGGGGGGGGGGGGGGGGGGGGGGGGGGGGGGGGGGGGGGGGGGGGGGGGGGGGGGGGGGGGGGGGGGGGGGGGGGGGGGGGGGGGGGGGGGGGGGGGGGGGGGGGGGGGGGGGGGGGGGGGGGGGGGGGGGGGGGGGGGGGGGGGGGGGGGGGGGGGGGGGGGGGGGGGGGGGGGGGGGGGGGGGGGGGGGGGGGGGGGGGGGGGGGGGGGGGGGGGGGGGGGGGGGGGGGGGGGGGGGGGGGGGGGGGGGGGGGGGGGGGGGGGGGGGGGGGGGGGGGGGGGGGGGGGGGGGGGGGGGGGGGGGGGGGGGGGGGGGGGGGGGGGGGGGGGGGGGGGGGGGGGGGGGGGGGGGGGGGGGGGGGGGGGGGGGGGGGGGGGGGGGGGGGGGGGGGGGGGGGGGGGGGGGGGGGGGGGGGGGGGGGGGGGGGGGGGGGGGGGGGGGGGGGGGGGGGGGGGGGGGGGGGGGGGGGGGGGGGGGGGGGGGGGGGGGGGGGGGGGGGGGGGGGGGGGGGGGGGGGGGGGGGGGGGGGGGGGGGGGGGGGGGGGGGGGGGGGGGGGGGGGGGGGGGGGGGGGGGGGGGGGGGGGGGGGGGGGGGGGGGGGGGGGGGGGGGGGGGGGGGGGGGGGGGGGGGGGGGGGGGGGGGGGGGGGGGGGGGGGGGGGGGGGGGGGGGGGGGGGGGGGGGGGGGGGGGGGGGGGGGGGGGGGGGGGGGGGGGGGGGGGGGGGGGGGGGGGGGGGGGGGGGGGGGGGGGGGGGGGGGGGGGGGGGGGGGGGGGGGGGGGGGGGGGGGGGGGGGGGGGGGGGGGGGGGGGGGGGGGGGGGGGGGGGGGGGGGGGGGGGGGGGGGGGGGGGGGGGGGGGGGGGGGGGGGGGGGGGGGGGGGGGGGGGGGGGGGGGGGGGGGGGGGGGGGGGGGGGGGGGGGGGGGGGGGGGGGGGGGGGGGGGGGGGGGGGGGGGGGGGGGGGGGGGGGGGGGGGGGGGGGGGGGGGGGGGGGGGGGGGGGGGGGGGGGGGGGGGGGGGGGGGGGGGGGGGGGGGGGGGGGGGGGGGGGGGGGGGGGGGGGGGGGGGGGGGGGGGGGGGGGGGGGGGGGGGGGGGGGGGGGGGGGGGGGGGGGGGGGGGGGGGGGGGGGGGGGGGGGGGGGGGGGGGGGGGGGGGGGGGGGGGGGGGGGGGGGGGGGGGGGGGGGGGGGGGGGGGGGGGGGGGGGGGGGGGGGGGGGGGGGGGGGGGGGGGGGGGGGGGGGGGGGGGGGGGGGGGGGGGGGGGGGGGGGGGGGGGGGGGGGGGGGGGGGGGGGGGGGGGGGGGGGGGGGGGGGGGGGGGGGGGGGGGGGGGGGGGGGGGGGGGGGGGGGGGGGGGGGGGGGGGGGGGGGGGGGGGGGGGGGGGGGGGGGGGGGGGGGGGGGGGGGGGGGGGGGGGGGGGGGGGGGGGGGGGGGGGGGGGGGGGGGGGGGGGGGGGGGGGGGGGGGGGGGGGGGGGGGGGGGGGGGGGGGGGGGGGGGGGGGGGGGGGGGGGGGGGGGGGGGGGGGGGGGGGGGGGGGGGGGGGGGGGGGGGGGGGGGGGGGGGGGGGGGGGGGGGGGGGGGGGGGGGGGGGGGGGGGGGGGGGTGGGTTGGGGGGGGGGGGGGGGGGGGGGGGGGGGGGGGGGGGGGGGGGGGGGGGGGGGGGGGGGGGGGGGGGGGGGGGGGGGGGGGGGGGGGGGGGGGGGGGGGGGGGGGGGGGGGGGGGGGGGGGGGGGGGGGGGGGGGGGGGGGGGGGGGGGGGGGGGGGGGGGGGGGGGGGGGGGGGGGGGGGGGGGGGGGGGGGGGGGGGGGGGGGGGGGGGGGGGGGGGGGGGGGGGGGGGGGGGGGGGGGGGGGGGGGGGGGGGGGGGGGGGGGGGGGGGGGGGGGGGGGGGGGGGGGGGGGGGGGGGGGGGGGGGGGGGGGGGGGGGGGGGGGGGGGGGGGGGGGGGGGGGGGGGGGGTGGGGGGGGGGGGGGGGGGGGGGGGAGGGGGGTGGGGGGGGGGGGGGGGGGGGGGGGGGGGGGGGGGGGGGGGGGGGGGGGGGGGGGGGGGGGGGGGGGGGGGGGGGGGGGGGGGGGGGGGGGGGGGGGGGGGGGGGGGGGGGGGGGGGGGGGGGGGGGGGGGGGGGGGGGGGGGGGGGGGGGGGGGGGGGGGGGGGGGGGGGGGGGGGGGGGGGGGGGGGGGGGGGGGGGGGGGGGGGGGGGGGGGGGGGGGGGGGGGGGGGGGGGGGGGGGGGGGGGGGGGGGGGGGGGGGGGGGGGGGGGGGGGGGGAATCTTTATTTATGGGGGGGGACCGAACAAATTAAAATGCAAAATACATATGTGTAGTTTTAAAAAGATATAAGGATAAACCCATTACAAAATTTTAAGATGGTTAGAACAGTTTTAGGTAATAAAATGAATTGCACAAATATTGTTTGGGAGGGAAAAACACAATTATATGAAGAGCTAACAGAGGCCAAAGTTGTCTTCCTTATTCTTTGGGCAGAGAAAAGAAACTTAGCCACTGATTCAGTGGTCCCCTTGTTTTAGTAACTTAATAAATATTTTAAGTACCAGTTCAATTCAAGTTGTGGCCTAGTAGACCCCTCCCTGATGCTGTAGGACCTCGTGGTCTGGAGTTGACCGACATTTGCGCCTGTCTTGATTGTATTCATGAGCGGCAATGTCCGTACACCAGATTTGGGAGACCAGACTGGGCTTCAGGCTCAGGGCCCTGATGGAAGTCACCAGCCCTCGTTTAGTTAAAAAAGAATTTGGGGGGGGGGAATCCCCTCCCATTCTTGGGTGGGCCTTACATGCCCTGGAGTCACCTCCACCCTAACAGAGGTTTGCAATCTTATTTAAAACCTTAATAGGGTTTTTTTTAAAGGGAGGCCCCTGTTTATGCAGTGGTTTTACCTGTGCTGCCCTCTCATGATAGAGAAGGGATTTGAATAGAGCCCACCAAGGGCTGGCCTGCCATGGCTGCTGCCCCCTCTCCCAAGTATTTTCTTTTCTTTTGGGGTGGGTGGGATTTTCAGATACTGGGATTGTCTTTGTCCCTTGGCCATTTGAGGAAATGGTGACAGTGCTTCCCTTGGTTGTGTGTGAGTTGTGTGTGGGCACGTGTGGAAATTCACATGGCCCTCGATGAATCTTACGTGATGCCACCCTGCCCCCAGCCCTTACGTGACAACCGTGGGGGGGACCTCGTTCCAGCACCCCTTCCAGGTGAGCGCCGAGGTCACCGACTACATCAGCGGAGGAGGGTTCAGCAACGTTTTCCCCATGCCAAGCTACCAGGTGAGTCCAGTGCCCACCCAGCATCGCAGCCAGGGTGCTTGTCTGGCCAGGGGCACGCTGCTACCCACTCCTCGCCTGCCTCTTTCCAGAGGGGGAATTTCCCTCCAGAGCTTTGAGGGAATGAAGGGAGGGCAGAGGTTGCCTTCCGGGCTGCTGCCTTGGTGGGTGAGCCATCAGAGCTGGCCAGCGGCCCCTGGCTCCTGGGATGGCAGCAGGCACTCTGGTGGTCCCTAGGCCCGCATGGCAGGGCAGGGGCTGTGCAGGGTCCAGAGGTGGCCCGGGGCTGTACTCACTCACCCCCCTGGCTCCTCTCGGTTGCCCCTTGGCAGACGGCTGCGGTGAAGCACTTCCTGAGCACAGCCCCCAAACTGCCCCCCGCCTCTTACTACAACGGCACAGGGCGGGCTTACCCAGACCTGGCCGCCCTCTCGGACAACTACTGGGTGGTGACCAACCGGATCCCTTTGCCCTGGGTCTCGGGCACGTCGGTGAGTATGGCCCTTCCTCCTGCTGGCGGGTTGCCTCTCGGGAGCCTGGTGGTTCGGACGCCCTGCCGGGCCTCCTCCTTGGGCAGGGCTGGCACAGACTCTCTCCCCCCCCCCCTTTTGCCTTCCTTTCCTGTGCCAGGCCTCGACTCCAGTGGTGGCGGGACTCATTGCCCTGATTAACGACCGGCGCCTTCAGCGAGGGCTGCCACCATTGGGCTTCCTCAACCCGGCTCTTTATCACCTCCAGGAGGAGGGGCACGGCACGGCCCTTTATGACGTGAGCGGTGGGCCAAGGAAAGCTGGGCAGAGGAAGGCGGGCAGGAGGGCAGTTCTCAGGAGCTTGACCAGCCCAAGCGGGCAGGTCCTTCTCTGTCGGACTGGACTGACCTCCAGAGGCTTGGGGTGGGGGTGGGGGTGAGAATGGGGTTCACGTGGGTTCATACTGTCACACGTCCTTGCTGGGAGAGGGCTGCCACACTTAGAAGGGTGTGTGTGCGGATGCGGGTGCATGGGGGGGGAGCATTCCAGGCATTTCCTGATCTTAATATGTTCTCCTTCTCCCTTCCTTCCAGGTGACGCAAGGGTGCCACCTCGCATGCTTGGATGCCACCGTGGAGGGCCAGGGATTCTGTGCTGCTCCTTCTTGGGATCCTGTCACAGGCTGGGGGACACCCAACTTCCCAGCACTGCTACGTGCCCTGATGCCCTAGTGGCCTCCGTCCGTGGGTGTGGCTGGAACCCAGTCTCTTTGTGCTGCCACCCCAGGCACTCTCTGCTGGGGTCAGTGGGCAGGGGGTGGGGATGGAGCCCCTGAAAGGGCTTCCTTGTGTGAGTGAGGTGAGGGGGCCTGGCCTGTGTCTGATTGAAGGGGTGGGTGTGGCAATGGGCCCCCAGCTGGGGCCGGGACTGGTTTTGTCCTTTTGTTTTGGGTCAAAGTGACCCCTTTCCACCTGGGGAGCTCAAGATCTGTGTGTGTTTGTGTGTGTGTGTGCATGTTTGGGGGGGATGTGATTGTGTGATGGGGAGCCAGCCACTGGCCCTGTGGAGTGAGCCAACCTCCTCCTGCCTCTGCAAACAGAGTTTTCCAGAGTGTTGCCTGGACTCTCACCCTTCTTTCTGGCTATGGACACACACACCCCGGCTGCTGTCCAGCAGCCACACCTCTGGCCCCATGCTTGTTGTCTGGGGTGTGCTCGCCCCCCCCCCACGTCAAGGGCAATGGGTCCTCTGGCAGCCCCTGTCTACTGGCCCTCTCCTTAATCTGTAGGGGGCGAGGGTTAGGGTTAGGGATGGTCCCAGCCTGTCCGTTACTGCCAGGGATCACCTGCTTCAAGGAGCATCACAGCAGGTGTGTGGCAAGTGTGCACAGAATAAGGTCCAGGGGGGTGGGGGTGGGGGGAGAGTTCAGCCAAGGCCTCCCTGTAAGTGCTGAGCCTGGAAGCCCATCCCTTCCTGGTTTGGGGCTTTGACCTTCTGCAACTAGCGGCCTCCAACTGTCACTGTGGAAGAGCTGGCAGCGGTGCCAGTGCCCAACACTGGCGGAAGGATGACCTAGCCAGTGGGGGGTGGGGCTCCTCTGGAGCCTTGTCAGGGCAGCGGGGGGGGGGGGGGGACTCTAGGGCAGGGTGTGGGGTGTGGGGGTTGAGCGAGGAAGCCTTGAGGTGCTGGAGGTGGCTGCCTTGACTGGAGCTGCCTGGGGAAGGCAGGGGGTCGACGGGCAATAAAGGCTCTAGAAGAGAATCATTCCGGCTCCCTGTGGTTGTGTGGACGGTGCGCCTGTGACAGGAGTTGGCCGGGCAGGAGAAGGAGCTGTGGAAAGGAAGGAGAAAGAGACCCGCTCTGCCAGGGTCCGGCTGCCCCCTCCCCCTCCCCTGCACTCGGCATTTCCTTGACCAGCAACGGAAGAATAGCAGCACCCCCCCCCTCACACACACCCTTAACCCACTTTGCAGTGGAAGATCTGGGTGGGGCGGGGGTGTGGGCAAAGGATTCTTTCTAAGGAATGGGACAGCTGCGGCCTGGATCCTGACACCCAGAGGGGGAAAGGGGAAGCCACTGGCCCGCTCAGTGGCATTGGGAATTGGCCACCCTAGGCCTGAAGCAGGGGCTAGTGGAGGTTGGGGGGGGGGCGCCGGATTCCCCACGGGGCCTCTGGTGGAACAACCTGTGTGGCCCTTGGGCAGCCTGCACCGTCCATGGAGAAGGGAAGGGTCCCACACGGCTGAGCATCTTCTACCCGGAAAACCCTGAAAAGTGTGGCCATACGTCTGAATTGGCTTGATGGCACATTAGGATTATGGTGAGGGGGCTGCCCTGCTGCTCCTCCTGCCTCCCTTTCCTTTGACCTTCAGACATATTTTATTTATTTATTAGATTTATATGCCATGGCCATCTAATCAGAAGACTACTCTGGACAGTATACAAGGTAAAGAATACAAAATTATAACTCACCCACACACTCCATATTTTCCGCTCTACAAGACAAACCTTACCCTAAAGTGCACCTAGTTTTTAGGGGAGGAAAACAAGAAAAAATGTGTAGTCTAAGCCGTTTCATAGCGGGGGGGGGAAGGGGGGGGGAATCCTGGCTGCAAAAGGGGAGACCGGCAAACGAGGTGATTGGGACTGGGGAATCCTGGCTGCAAGGAGGGGGGCCTCCTCCTCCCCCGACCGCCCCCCCCTCCCCTCTCCTTCGCCGGAGCGCCCAACCCCCCCTCCCCCATCCTGCTGCTGCTGCTGCTGCTGCTGCCGCTGCCCGGGTGGACTTCCGCTCCGGGGCGGCAGGGGGCGCTGCTGCCGGCCCTCCCCTTCCGCCTCTTTTCCGGCGGCGGGCCGGCCCGCGCGTGCGCAGAAGCCCCCGCCGCTCGCCGGGACTCCATGAACGCCAGCGGGCCCGCCATCAGCGGCACCAGCACCGGCGTCGCCGTCGTCGTCGTGGAGCCCGAGGCCAGCCCAGCGGCGCCCGCGCCGAACCCCGCGCCCCCGCCTCCTCCTCCTCCTCCTCCGCCCCCCGCCGCCGCCGCCGCCGCCCCCGAGGGGGCCAAGGGGAGCCCCGGGGTGGCGTCGGGGCCGGGGCCGGGGCCGGGGGGGCCGGCGGGGGTCTTGGCGGCGTCGTCGTCGTCGTCGGGCGGGGGAGGCGTCGTCGGGGGTGAGCGTCCGCCCGGGGTGGGGGGGAGGGGTTAGGGGGCCCTCCCTTGCGCCTGGCCCGGGGTCCTCACCCCCCTCCCTCCCCGCCCCCCCCTTCCCGCAGGACCCTCCGCCTCGTCGATCCTGTCGGCGGCCCCCCCCAGCAGCAGCAGCAGCAGAAGGGACCCCGGCCGCCTCTTCCTCGTCGTCGTCGTCGTCGTCCTCCTCCTCCATCATCGCCGCCGCCGCCGCCGCCTCTTCCTCCTCCTCCTCCTCCTCCTCCTCCTCGGCGTCGGTGCCCAACGGGGTGTTCGGGGCGCCCGGAGGAGCCTCCAACGGGGAGGCCAACAAGCCCGCCGCCCTCGCCGCCGCCGCCGCCGCCCCCGGCTCCGGGTCCCCGGCCGCCCCATCGTCGGGCTCCCCGTCGGGCTCCAGCGCGCCGCTGGTGGACTTCCTCCTCCAGCTGGAGGACTACACGCCCACGGTCAGCGGGGAAGGTGGGGGAGGGGGAGGGGAGGGAGGAAGAGGGGGTTTCCCCCCCCCCGCCAAGGGCGCTGACCCTAAACCCCTCGCCCGCCTGCTTTCCAGGTCCCGGACGCGGTCACCGGCTACTACCTGAACCGCGCCGGCTTCGAAGCCTCCGATCCGCGCATGTGAGTCGAGGAAGCGGGTGGCTCGGAGGGAGGGAAGGAGACCCCCCCCCGGAGTTTCGGCAGCGCTGCAATTGCCCAAGCCCCCAGGGATGGCCCCAGGTTGTGGGCAGGGGGGAGGCGCCTCCTGCGGGCCTCCAACTACCAGACTGCAACCCTTAACCCCCCCGCCGCCGCCGCCTCCCCCCCCTCCTCCTCTGCAGCATCCGCCTGATTTCCTTGGCTTCCCAGAAGTTCATCTCCGACATTGCCAACGACGCTCTGCAGCATTGCAAGATGAAGGGCTCGGCTTCAGGCAGCTCCCGCAACAAGAGCAAGGTGAGGGGCCCCCTCCCCAAAAGCTGAAGGCCCGCACCTCCCCCACCCTTTGCCCCCGAGGAGGGGGTCCCAACCACCCACTTCCTTCCTTCCTTCCTTCCTTCCTTCCTTCCTTCCTTCCCTCCCTGTAGGACAAGAAGTACACACTGACCATGGAGGACCTGGCACCAGCCCTGGCAGAATATGGCATCAATGTCAAGAAGCCCCACTACTTCACCTGAAGCCCCCACCACACTACCACCACCACCACTTCAGCTTTCCTGTTTCTGTGGTGCAGGCAGGGGCACTGGACTGCATGCCCCCCTTCCAGGAACAAGTTGGCTGCTCCACCATTAAAGAGCTCTGCTTCTGGGCCCCTGTCTTCTAGACCATCTGTTCTGCTGTGGAACAGCAGGTGGGCTGGGATAGGTGGGGTGGCGGGGGGGGGGAGGAGCTAAATCTATTTCCCACCCCAGGAAGCAGCAGCAACAAACTGTGTTGTCATCTGCAAATACGCCGTCTTCTGGACATGCTTTTGGGAGAGCCGTAGCATTGCTTGCAGGTCGTCTAGCTATGTCTGTGCACCTGCAGGGTCTCTGGATGCTTAACTCTCGGAGGTCTTGCGCAGCTTGTAAAACAGGGCCAGTCCAGCCCCAGAAACTTCCCCATGGAGGATAAAGGGGGTGGGGCGGTATCCGCTGGAGCTAACTGTGGCTCTCAGGAGTCTGAGTTGCCAGGCAGAGATAATTGGGGGGGGGGGGAGCACCCAGGAGCCTACTATCCTGCCTCAAAAGGCTGATGTCTTTGGGTTTGGGGGGGGAAACAAACCATCTATTTTAGGTCTAAATTTGGAGTTACAGGAGTATAACAGTAGTGGTTTATCGGACCTTTAACTGCAGAATATAATTTATTGATTGAGTAGTGCTTTTAAAGGAGCAATATACACCCTTTGTGGTGTAGGGTTTTTTTTACGGCTTGTATGGGTGGGTTGTAATCTGGGGCTGCATCCTGCATTTAGCTAGCTGTAGCTGTTGCAGCAAAGGAATAACAAATTTCCTTGTGCCGTCAGGGAAATTCCAATTCACGAGAACCCTTTTCCAGGGATTTCTAAGGACCGTATAGGCAGCTTGGAAGTGGTTTCCCCTTGTCTTATTCTGGTGGTTCTCTAGGGCTGTAGAGCTTGCCCACAGCTGCCCAGGCTGGCTCTTCTGGTAGCCCTCTGCCTTCTGAGCCAGCTAGTTGAAAGAAGGAGAGGGGGGGTTGTACCCCAGTTTGCACGAGCAATATATAAAATGCAGATATTCTGCTGGACAGTACAGTGCAGTTCAGTTTTTTTTGGGGGGGGGGGAACTCTCTTATCAAGTTAACTGCGCAAGTTGTGCTTCCACCTTGCATAGAGAAGGGGAGCGTTGATTAGACAAGAGCAATGGGCTCAAGTAACAGGAAGCCAGTTCTTTTGCTCAAAATTCTTAAAAAAAGACTCGTGTTACAGAGTCACAGGCAATGGAGCCCATGACCTCAAAGGGAGGTGGCGAGTGCTCCAATGCTGGAGGCATTCAAGAGAAATCTAGGCCACCACTTGGAAGGTGTCTTCTGACGTGCATTCCTGACTCCGTGGCTTTAGAGGCCCCTTCCGCAGCCATCATTTACAGATTCTAAGTAATTCTACTTTAAAGACAGTTTCCCAAGTTGGGGTTTTGAGGGGTCCCACTACAGAGTGGCTAAGTTATTTATGTGCAAAGTTGGTCACTTTGAGCCTGATTTCCACCACAGTTCTCTCCAGGGAGGTGTGGCTATGGGTTCATCCACAGGGAAACTGGACTAGATGGTCTCTTGGCCTGATCCAGAATGGCTCTTCTCATGTTCCTATGAGAATGGTATCATGAAACAGCCTCTGCTTTGCATGAAGAATTGGAGGCCAAGTGCAGAAAACAGCTCATGTCAATCCTTGCCCTTCCAGCGGCACCTGCTCCCCACACCAGCGTAAAGAGGTGCTCAGGAGGATACGTGCCCACCCCCTCTCCCAAAGGTGGCATGCTCTGCCCACAGAAGGGGAACTGGACAGATGGCAGACGGGTCAATCCAGTTTAAAGGAGCTTCCTCCACCTGGAGTGGTGGCAGTATTATAGCTGCTACAGCAGGGGCTGTCCAGGGCAGGGGCCTCTCCTGCAGCTTCCTTGGGCAGCAGTGCCCATAATCGAAACTGCCTACGGGGGGGGGGGGGGGTGGCGGCAGAAAGTGAAAGTCAGACTCAGGCAAGGATTGGGACTGCCTTTCACACAACCCTAAGTCTGTTCTTGTGGGCAAGGTTTCTATCGGGAACAGCCAGGAGGAGAAGGGAACCAGATAGAGGGGTGAGTATGGTAGCAGGACACACACAGGCACAAATTTGCATGGCTGTTGTGAAACCACAGCACTGCCCTGAGCATGAAAAATGAAAAGCAAGAAACCGGATGGGTTGGCCGTGTCTGTCAGGCAGAGGGCTGCAGCTCTGCGGACCCGTCTCCAGCTTTGGGACCCCCTCAAGACTTGCTCCTGCCACCACCCCAACCCCTCACGAGCTGCAGCGATGGCAATGCCTTTAATAGCATGTTTATTATTATTTTCACCCCATGGCTTTGTTCAGGGTTGCACTGAAAATATATGAACCAAGTGGCAGAGAGGATGGCAGGTGCTGGAGTGTAAGGAGCCTGTAATGGGTGGGGGGGGGCATAGGCGGGTGAGGGTGGCACTGGTTACACATAGCAGTTCTCAAGGCAGTAGCCGTGGTGGCACGGCAGGCGCTTAAGGAGCTGAGGCAACTGGGGACCCCTCCTCTACTGCAGGGAGGAGGAGGGGGGCATCAAGGCAGGACATCCACCTGCGTACCGTAGCCTGCCTGCCCCATGAAAAGCCCCTCCCCAAGGCACTTGTGGCAGCTGGGGGGAGGGGCAGCAGCGCCGCACCAGCCCCCTATTTCTCCTGCATCTTCTCAAGAATGGGGACGATCATGTCAAACTTGGGGCGCTTAGCGGGGTCCTCATTCATGCAGATCTTCATGAGTTTGCAGATGTGAGGCGAGATGCCTGGCGGGATGGTGGGTCGCAACCCTTCCAGGGCCACCTGTGTGTGGAAAGACACCGTGAGCACCGCTGCTGCATCTGCCTCCCCCCCCCCCGTAGGAGGGTGGGTGCATGCATGGCTGCCCCCTCCCAACTACTTGCCTTCATGCCAATTTCCATGTTGGAAAGGTCAGCGAACGGCACCTCTCGGGTCACCAGTTCCCAGAGCAGCACTGCAAAGCTCCACATGTCAGCTGAGCGCCGGTTGATCTCCTCCGACTTCTTCTGCAGAGCTGTGGGCAGGAAGTGGGGGGGGGAGAAGGGGAGGGGCAGCTTGAGGAAGGGTGCAAGACCCTCGCTCCCCCCTCCCCGGGCAGCAAAGGTGAGGGAAGGGCCTTTGCGAGGTGGGGTACAGTCGGGGCTGCAGCTCCAGAGAGAGGAGAGCACCGTCCCGATCCCCAAGCCCTCCCTCAGCAGCCCTCCCGCTCTCCGGAGCAGGGTAGGCCTTGCTTACCCTCGGGAGCCACCCAGGCTGGCGCATACATCCTGCCTGGGCACTGGAAGGAGAACTTCACGTCCGCCATGCTGATCCGGCCCGTCATGTCCTCATCTATCTGTTGCAGAATAAATGATTCTTCAGGAAGGATGAGCCCCACGGAGTCCCGCCCCTCCCCCGGCACCCGCAGGCCTGCTCGCTCACCATGATGCTGCGGCTGTTGAGATAGTGGCGGGCGATGAGGGGCTCCAAGGTGTGCAGGAAGGCCATGCCACGGGCCACGTCCAGTGCAAACTTCACTGCCTGGGCCTGGTCCACCACAAAGTCTGCATAGGAAAGGCAGGAGGGAGGGGCTGACGGGGCCTAGGGAGGCACTTGGGGTGTGTGCGCGCGTGTGTGTTTGCTGAGGGACCTTTTCAGGAACAGGAGGCAGCAGCAGAGAAGGAGTAAAGGAAGAGCAGGGTGGGAGTGTGAGGTTGGCAGGTGTGTGTGTGTGTGTGTGTGTTTCGAGGGCAGGCTTCAGGACAGCTACGGACAACCCCAGTCCTAAGCAATTGTTTCTGGAACTGCTTTCTTGCCCCCGTGCCTGGTGGCAGGGGCAGTTTCAGACATGGTGTGTGTGTATGTGGTGGTGGTGGGGGGGAAGGCTGGGGGGGAGCATGCGGCAGAGAGGGGGAGGTGCATGCACTCCCCAGACCTGGCCAGCTGTAAGACTCACTGGTGCCTTCATGGAGGACGTTGTAGAGGGAGCCATAGGGCATCCAGTGGGTGATGATGATGGGGTGGGGTGCTGGCGGTGACTGGCAGGCCCCCAGCACTGGCAGCACATTGGGGTGGGAGAAGATCCTGCAGAGACAAAAAGGCCACAAGGTCCTCCTCCGCAGACTGCCGTCCTCCCAGCAGGCTCGCCCCCCCTCACCCAGCCTCTCTTGGGATGTGGTTTTCCTACCCCTCCCCAGCCTCTCTTGGGATCTGGCGGGGGCTGTGGGGGCGAGGGGGGGGAGAGGCATGATCCTGGATTGGCAGGCAGGACCCAGGGGCCGCAGCACCCCATTCATTTGTGAGAACCACTGCTGGTTGGTCAAGGCAGGCAGGATGACAAGCACACATGGGGGGCGCTCCCTCCCTCCCCTCACCGGAGCTTGGGGTACTCCTCGTTGAAGTCTCGGCTCTTTCGGGTGGTCCAGTCGCGGATCTTGAGCACCTTGATGACAATGTCGTTGCCCTGCCAACGCCCCTTCCAGAGCTGAGGGGGGGAGGCAAGGGGTCAGCCTGGGGGGGGCATTGGGAAGGGAAGGGGACAGGCGGGGTAAGGGTGTCAACCCCCCTCCCCCCCAAACACACACACACACACGCACGCACACACACTGGGCAGGGGGAGGGTTAGGGTTAGGAGGGGCCCCTCACCTCTCCCGAATGGTTCTCGTTGAGTTTGTGTCCCAGGCTCAGCTGCCGAAAGTCGATGCCAGACAACTTGTTCAAAGTCCCATTGCCTTAAAAGAAAGACCACGAGGGTTGCATTCAAAGCCCCCTGAGTGGAAGACGCCCCATGGCCAAATCCTGACACACACACACACACACACACACACACACACACACACCTGCCAGCCAGCCATCAAGAGGAGGAGAAGCTCACACAAACACACACACACACACACACACACACACACACACACATCCCCCTGCCAGCCAGCCATCAAGAGGAGGAGAAGCTCACACACACACACACACACACACACACACACACACACATCCCCCTGCCAGCCAGCCATCAAGAGGAGGAGAAGCTCACACACACACACACACACACACACACACACACACACACACACACACACACACATCCCCCTGCCAGCCAGCCATCAAGAGGAGGAGAAGCTCACACACACACACACACACACACACACACACACACACACACACACACACACACACACACACACACACACATGTCCCCCTGCCAGCCAGCCATCAAGAGGAGGAGAGCGCACACACACACACACACACACACACACACAAACACATCCCCCTGCCAGCCAGCCATCAAGAGGAGGAGACGCTCACTTACGGGGCCGGGTGCGTGTCGTGCCTTTCCAGAAGGTGTCCTTGTAAGGAATGCGGGTGAGGCTTTGGCCCAATTTCTCTGCTCGCTCTGGGGAAAGAAAGGAGGAAGAAGGGCTGGGGGGAGGAAAGAGGCAAGCCACACACACCCAGCCCCTCACTTGTTCCCCCCTCCCAGGGCAAAGGGGCCTCCCCGCCCGCACTCTTAGGGAGCCTGGGGAAACAGGGCATGGTTTGGCCCCATGGAAAGCAAGCCTTGTTCCTTTCCATGTTACCTTCCCAACCCCTCATAATGGATTTTTTCCTTTTCTTTTTGTGTGGTCTTTGCAGCTCTAATGTTCTCTTTTAATATTCAAAGATGCCTCTTTGAATCCCCCTCTTCTTAACTTGAATATTTCTTAAATATTCTGGGCTGTATAATGTCCCTCATCATCGAACGCCACCTTGGGTCCTTTTCCAAGGAGAAAGATGGGGTGAAAATGTTGTAAGAAAGTAAATAAATAAATAAAATAAATAAACAAACAGATGGGGTCCATCCCATCTGTCTGGCACTGGGGCCTTTAGGAGGGCTCTCAAGGCTACCCCCCACCCGCACTCCATGAGTTCCCATGGCTGAGTAGGGAGTTGAACACGGATGTTCCAGCATCTGGGCCCATCGCTTCGTCCACTCCACCACGCTGGGTGCACACGTCGGCTCCTCAGCCCAAGCCAGAGGGAATTGGTCATGAGGGGAAACAGCCCAGGGCCCACCGATGCCTCTCGAGGGTTAGAAGCCCTTGAGCACTGCTTCCACACGCAGCACCACGGCTGCCCCTTTTGTTCTTCCCCCCAACCCCTAAGAGAGAGAAAAAAAGGAGCCAAGCCCAGAATTGGAGCAGTACAGGATGGCTGCGCTGGAAGGGTTCCCAGCAGCCATGGTGCCCCAGGCCTTGAAGGTCATCAAGAGAGCCCTTGCCCTCTGAGAGATACCTGCCCCCCTCCCCCTCCTCGTTCTGCCTAATGGGATGTCCAAGGAAGGAGAGCCCAATTCCACCCCAAGGCACGCTAGCGCTACTGCTGAGCAGCTCTTGCTGCCACCAAGGGCTCCCTTGCCTTCCGTCAACATTGCCCTTCTCCTTATTGAACCCACGGCTTAGAGGTCCCACCCTCTGGAGCGGCAGAAAACAAGGTGGTCCCACCTTCCGCAGGATAGGCCTGCCAACACTGGAGGCTGGCTTGCGAGGAGGAAGAGGAGGGGGGGCGGCGTTCTCTGGGGGCATAGGCCCTCTTGGCCAGTGGGGTTTTGTGGGGAGGCTCAGCTCACCTCTCAGCAGGTCCCGCAGCGGAGGCTTGGCCTTGTCCAGCGGAGTTTCCCCGTACTTGTTGCAGAGGCTGACCAGGGCCCCACTCATCACCAGGTCCTGGCCAGGGGCAGGCAGGAGAGGCACAGGTGAGGAGGCCACCGAACAGCCCTTCCCCGGGGCATCAGTTCCCCCTCCCCCCAGGGGGCTCCTTTCTTCCACTTCCCACCGGCTGTTTTGCCCTGTGTTGTTCTGGCTGGCTTTTATCTTTGCCAAATTTCTGGGCACGGTGGGTTCCAGAGTCTGAAGCCTGCATTGGATAAAACGCGTGCAGGGAGGGCGGGGGATCTAGGCTGGAGCTCCAGAGCAGCAATGTCACAAAAGGCAATGTACATCAATTAGCCAGATAAATAAACCAACGGGCCAGCCAAGAAACGTGGCTGCAGCAGGGGGGTACCTTCTGGGGGGGAGGGTGGGGGGGGGGGGGGGGGGGGGGGGGGGGGGGGGGGGGGGGGGGGGGGGGGGGGGGGGGGGGGGGGGGGGGGGGGGGGGGAGGGGGGGGGGGGGGGGGGGGGGGGGGGGGGGGGGGGGGGGGGGGGGGGGGGGGGGGCTGGGGGCCCCAGGAATCTCCCCCCCCCCATACACACACACCGGGGGGGGGGGGTCTCTGGGGGGGGGGGGGGGGGGGGGGGGGGGGGGGGGGGGGGGGGGGGGGGGGGGGGGGGGGGGGGGGGGGGGGGGGGGGGGGGGGGGGGGGGGGGGGGGGGGGGGGGGGGGGGGGGGGGGGGGGGGGGGGGGGGGGGGGGGGGGGGGGGGGGGGGGGGGCCCAGGGGGGGGGGGGGGGGGGGGATCATGGGGGGGGGGGGGGGGGGGGGGGGGGACTGGGGGGCTGGGGGGGGGGGGGGGGGGGGGGGGGGGGGGGGGGGGGGGGGGGGGGGGGGGGGGGGGGGGGGGGGGGGGGGGGGGGGGGGGGGGGGGGGGGGGGGGGGGGGGGGGGGGGGGGGGGGGGGGGGGGGGGGGGGGGGGGGGGGGGGGGGGGGGGGGGGGGGGGGGGGGGGGGGGGGGGGGGGGGGGGGGGAGGGGGGGGGGGGGGGGGGGGGGGGGGGGGGGGGGGGGTCCTCTCTTCTGCAAGGGGGGGGGGGGGGGGGGGGGGGGGGGGGGGGGGGGGGGGGGGGGGGGGGGGGGGGGGGGGGGGGGGGGGGGGGGGGGGGGGGGGGGGGGGGGGGGGGGGGCAGGGGGGGGGGGGGGGGGGGGGGGGGGGGGGGGGGGGGGGGGGGAGGGGGGTCTGGGGGGAAGGAGACCGGGGGGGGGGGGGGGGGGGGGGGGGGGGGGGGGGGGGGGGGGGGGGGGGGGGGGGGGGGGGGGGGGGGGGGGGGGCGGGGGGGGGGGCTCCTTTGCAGCCAAGGGGGCAAGGCTGCTCTTCCACAGGGGGGGGCCCCTGGGGGGGGGGGGGGGGGGGGGGGGGGGGGGCCCCTTCAACAACCCTCCCTTCCCCCTTCTGGGGGGGGGGGGGGGGGGGGGGGGGGGGGGGGGGGGGGGGGGGGGGGGGGGGGGGGGGGGGGGGGGGGGGGGGGGGGGGGGGGGGGGGGGGGGGGGGGGGGGGGGGGGGGGGGGGGGGGGGGGGGGGGGGGGGGGGGGGGGGGGGGGGGGGGGTCCAGGGGGGGGGGGGGGGGGGGGGGGGGGGGGGGGGGCACTGGGGGGAAGATGGGGGGGGGGGGGGGGGGGGGGGCGGGGGGGGGGGGGGGAGGGGGGGGGGGGGGGGGGAGCGCTTAGCTTCGGGGGGGGGGGGTGGGGGGGGGGGGGGGGGGGGGGGCAGGGGGGGGAGCCCATCCTGGGGGGGGGGGGGGGGGGGGGGGGGGGGGCTCCAGGGGGGGGGGGGGGCCAGCCCGGAGGGGGACCCTTCCGTCCCCCCCCCCCCCCCCCCCGGGGGGGGGGGGGGGGGGGGGGGCGGGGGCGGCGGGGGGGGGGGGGGGGGGGGCGGGGGGGGGGGGGGTCCTGGGGCCGGGGGAGGGGGGGGGCGGGGAGGCCACCCCCTCCCCTCCCCCCAAGAAAGAAGGGGGGCTCGGGGGGGGGGGGGGGGGGGGGGCTGCCCTGCCCCCACCCCCCCCCACCCCAGGGGTGCCCACGGAGCTTCTCCGCCGGAGGCACAAGGAGGGACCCGCGCTGATCAGCCTACCGCCTTTCCCCGGCCAGCGGCCGCTTCCCCTTCCTTTGACGGACCCCCCCCCCCCCCGCCAGGGGAGCCACCGAGCGAGCGAAGGGGGGGGGGGGACCGCCACGGGCGCCGCCCGAGCCGGGGGGCCCGTTCGTGGGGCGGGTGTGGCTGCGGGGGGGGCGGGGGGGGGGGGGGGGGGGGGGGGGGGGGGAGGGGGGGGGGGGGGGGGGGCTCTGGCGGGGGGGGGGGGGGGGGGGGGGCGGGGGGGGGGCCGCCGGGGGGGGGGGGGGGGGGTCCCGGCCCCCGTCGGTCTCCAAAGGGGGGGGGGGTGGGGGGGGGGGGGGGCTCCGGGGGGGGGGGGGGGGGGGGGGGGGGGGGGGGGGGGGGGGGGGGGGGGGGGGGGGGGGGGGGGAGGGGGAGGGGGGGCGGCTGCGAGAGATGGTAGTGGCGCGCCGTCAGAGAAACAGGACGAGAGAGTGGAATACCCCGCTATTGGCTGGGTGCCGCTTGTGTCGTGGTCTCTCTCGGCAGGGCCCGTGTAGGTTGGCTGTAGGCAGCGGCGTAGGCTTTTGGCGTTTTTTCTTGAGAGATGGGTGCAGGGTGGGGCGGTGGATAGGGTGCACGTTCCATCCCCGGCGCGCGGAGTGGTGTGGGACAGTATCGAACGGGGCCGTGGAGTCTGGTGTATGCGGTACTGGGCGAGGGCGGTTGTGTGGAGGTGGTTGAGTTATTGGCTCATGGCTTTTGCTGCCTCGGGAGTTATCAGTGCGCCCGACGTTGTGCTACTTTGGCGGGTATCGAGTACGTGGGAGTGGATGGAGGGTAGCGCGTGGTGCGTGGCGAAATTGGGTCCATGTGGGAGTTGCGGCGTCCGGGGGAGGGGCTCGGTGGCGGGTGTGGGCCGGGCTGTGGGTACGGTATTGTGGTGGGGAGTGTGTGGGGGGGTGGGTTGGTGTAGGATTGTGTGTGGGGCTGGGGTCTGAATGCGTTACGTGGGGGCGGCCGCGGCGGTGCCGCTGGCTGTTGGGGGGCGCGGGTATGGCTCGCGCGCATGAGGGGGGGAGACACGGCGGGGAGGTAGGGGGAGGCAAAGGGTGCGCAGCGGGGTTTGGGGGTGTGAGGGAGGAGACGGGGGGGCGGCGAGTGTCGACTTATGTGAGCTGTCCCCTAGTGGGCGTGGGGGGGAGCGGGCGGCGGCGGGGAGGGGGGGGGAGGATGGGGTGGGCGCGCACCGAGGAGCGCGCGGCTAAGAGTGTGGATGGACGGTGGGCGGGAAGTGGGGTGAGGTCTGGGGAGGGCGGGCTGAGGCGGCCGGGCGAGGGCAGGGGTGCTGGTGCCGAGGCAGCGGAGCTGGGGGAGGACGCGGGGGGGGGGGCGGAGGCGGCGGGCAGGAGGGCGGGCGCCGGTGGGGACCGGGGGGGGATATTTGGGCGTGGCGAGGCGCCGCGGAGTTAGGGTAGCGGGCGGTTGGGTGGGGAGGGGGAGTGGGCGGGGCTGCGGGCGGGGGGAGGAGAGGGGAGTGGGGTGGCATAACGTTGTGTTGAAGGTGGTGTTGCGTTGGGCCCAGTGGGTGCTGTTTGGTCGGTGGAGGTGTGCCAAGGTGAGCGGGGGGGTGTTCGTGCGGGGTGTGGCGTTGGTCGGCCGCTCCGCGGATGCGGGCGCGCCCTGGGCCGTGTAGGGCGTGGTGGGCGGGGGTGGCGGCGGAGGTTGTGTCGCGTGCGCTGGCGTCGCGCGGGGGGCGCAACCCCCCCCAAGGTCCTGATCGTGAGGTGATTGGGGGGAGTGGGGGGGAGGGTGAGTGGGATGTGGGCAGGACGTGCGGCGCTAGGACGTGAGTGAGGGGGGGATAGGTTGGTGGGCCGCGCGTACGGGAGGCGGCTGCTGGAGGGAACGGGGACGGGGCGGCTGCGGAGGGTGGGGGCGGGGGGGGAGTGTGGGGGAGAGTGAGGGGAGGGATAGTTGGAACGGGCGGGGCGAGGGGCGAAGGGAGTATGGGCGGAGGGCGCTGGAGCCCGCGGGTGGGCAGGTGAGATGAGTGGTGGCGTAGGTGGTGCCCGGGGGCGAGAGTGAGCGCCGGGGGGCGGCGTCCGGGGCGTGGAGGCGTGGCTCTTGTATGTTGGGGGGCGGGGTCTGACTGTGAAGGTGGAGACTTATCTAGGGGGGGGGACGCTATGAGGGCACGTAGACACTTGTACGTGCGAGACGTGGGGAGCCGGCGCTGTGGGCTCTGGGTGGGGGGCGGGCTCGCGGTGCGTGATGAGGCGCTGAGGGTATTGCGACAGGCAGATGGACACAGAGTATAGGCGGCGTGTGCTAGCGGTGGGGGTGGCCGGGCGGGCGGGGCCAGTCGCGGCATACAGCGATGGAGGGAGCGGAGAGTAGGGGTCCTGAGGTGGCTATTGGGGGGGAACAGCCGTGCGGGGTGTCGGCGTGTGGCAATGTGGGGGGCGCTCGGTGGCACGCAGGGCGGGGGGCGGGCGCTGGGTGGGGCGGGGAGGGGTGGGGGGGCTGGGGGGGGGGGGGGGGGGGGGGGGGGGGGGGGGGGGGGGGGGGGGGGGGGGGGGGGGGGGGGGGGGGGGGGGGGGGGGGGGGGGGGGGGGGGGGGGGGGGGGGGGGGGGGGGGGGGGGGGGGGGGGGGGGGGGGGGGGGGGGGGGGGGGGGGGGGGGGGGGGGGGGGGGGGGGGGGGGGGGGGGGGGGGGGGGGGGGGGGGGGGGGGGGGGGGGGGGGGGGGGGGGGGGGGGGGGGGGGGGGGGGGGGGGGGGGGGGGGGGGGGGGGGGGGGGGGGGGGGGGGGGGGGGGGGGGGGGGGGGGGGGGGGGGGGGGGGGGAAACAGGGGGGGGGGGGGGGGGGGGGGGGGGGGGGGGGGGGGGGGGGGGGGGGGGGGGGGGGGGGGGGGGGGGGGGGGGGGGGGGGGGGGGGGGGGGGGGGGGGGGGGGGGGGGGGGGGGGGGGGGGGGGGGGGGGGGGGGGGGGGGGGGGGGGGGGGGGGGGGGGGGGGGGGGGGGGGGGGGGGGGGGGGGGGGGGGGGGGGGGGGGGGGGGGGGGGGGGGGGGGGGGGGGGGGGGGGGGGGGGGGGGGGGGGGGGGGGGGGGGGGGGGGGGGGGGGGGGGGGGGGGGGGGGGGGGGGGGGGGGGGGGGGGGGGGGGGGGGGGGGGGGGGGGGGGGGGGGGGGGGGGGGGGGGGGGGGGGGGGGGGGGGGGGGGGGGGGGGGGGGGGGGGGGGGGGGGGGGGGGGGGGGGGGGGGGGGGGGGGGGGGGGGGGGGGGGGGGGGGGGGGGGGGGGGGGGGGGGGGGGGGGGGGGGGGGGGGGGGGGGGGGGGGGGGGGGGGGGGGGGGGGGGGGGGGGGGGGGGGGGGGGGGGGGGGGGGGGGGGGGGGGGGGGGGGGGGGGGGGGGGGGGGGGGGGGGGGGGGGGGGGGGGGGGGGGGGGGGGGGGGGGGGGGGGGGGGGGGGGGGGGGGGGGGGGGGGGGGGGGGGGGGGGGGGGGGGGGGGGGGGGGGGGGGGGGGGGGGGGGGGGGGGGGGGGGGGGGGGGGGGGGGGGGGGGGGGGGGGGGGGGGGGGGGGGGGGGGGGGGGGGGGGGGGGGGGGGGGGGGGGGGGGGGGGGGGGGGGGGGGGGGGGGGGGGGGGGGGGGGGGGGGGGGGGGGGGGGGGGGGGGGGGGGGGGGGGGGGGGGGGGGGGGGGGGGGGGGGGGGGGGGGGGGGGGGGGGGGGGGGGGGGGGGGGGGGGGGGGGGGGGGGGGGGGGGGGGGGGGGGGGGGGGGGGGGGGGGGGGGGGGGGGGGGGGGGGGGGGGGGGGGGGGGGGGGGGGGGGGGGGGGGGGGGGGGGGGGGGGGGGGGGGGGGGGGGGGGGGGGGGGGGGGGGGGGGGGGGGGGGGGGGGGGGGGGGGGGGGGGGGGGGGGGGGGGGGGGGGGGGGGGGGGGGGGGGGGGGGGGGGGGGGGGGGGGGGGGGGGGGGGGGGGGGGGGGGGGGGGGGGGGGGGGGGGGGGGGGGGGGGGGGGGGGGGGGGGGGGGGGGGGGGGGGGGGGGGGGGGGGGGGGGGGGGGGGGGGGGGGGGGGGGGGGGGGGGGGGGGGGGGGGGGGGGGGGGGGGGGGGGGGGGGGGGGGGGGGGGGGGGGGGGGGGGGGGGGGGGGGGGGGGGGGGGGGGGGGGGGGGGGGGGGGGGGGGGGGGGGGGGGGGGGGGGGGGGGGGGGGGGGGGGGGGGGGGGGGGGGGGGGGGGGGGGGGGGGGGGGGGGGGGGGGGGGGGGGGGGGGGGGGGGGGGGGGGGGGGGGGGGGGGGGGGGGGGGGGGGGGGGGGGGGGGGGGGGGGGGGGGGGGGGGGGGGGGGGGGGGGGGGGGGGGGGGGGGGGGGGGGGGGGGGGGGGGGGGGGGGGGGGGGGGGGGGGGGGGGGGGGGGGGGGGGGGGGGGGGGGGGGGGGGGGGGGGGGGGGGGGGGGGGGGGGGGGGGGGGGGGGGGGGGGGGGGGGGGGGGGGGGGGGGGGGGGGGGGGGGGGGGGGGGGGGGGGGGGGGGGGGGGGGGGGGGGGGGGGGGGGGGGGGGGGGGGGGGGGGGGGGGGGGGGGGGGGGGGGGGGGGGGGGGGGGGGGGGGGGGGGGGGGGGGGGGGGGGGGGGGGGGGGGGGGGGGGGGGGGGGGGGGGGGGGGGGGGGGGGGGGGGGGGGGGGGGGGGGGGGGGGGGGGGGGGGGGGGGGGGGGGGGGGGGGGGGGGGGGGGGGGGGGGGGGGGGGGGGGGGGGGGGGGGGGGGGGGGGGGGGGGGGGGGGGGGGGGGGGGGGGGGGGGGGGGGGGGGGGGGGGGGGGGGGGGGGGGGGGGGGGGGGGGGGGGGGGGGGGGGGGGGGGGGGGGGGGGGGGGGGGGGGGGGGGGGGGGGGGGGGGGGGGGGGGGGGGGGGGGGGGGGGGGGGGGGGGGGGGGGGGGGGGGGGGGGGGGGGGGGGGGGGGGGGGGGGGGGGGGGGGGGGGGGGGGGGGGGGGGGGGGGGGGGGGGGGGGGGGGGGGGGGGGGGGGGGGGGGGGGGGGGGGGGGGGGGGGGGGGGGGGGGGGGGGGGGGGGGGGGGGGGGGGGGGGGGGGGGGGGGGGGGGGGGGGGGGGGGGGGGGGGGGGGGGGGGGGGGGGGGGGGGGGGGGGGGGGGGGGGGGGGGGGGGGGGGGGGGGGGGGGGGGGGGGGGGGGGGGGGGGGGGGGGGGGGGGGGGGGGGGGGGGGGGGGGGGGGGGGGGGGGGGGGGGGGGGGGGGGGGGGGGGGGGGGGGGGGGGGGGGGGGGGGGGGGGGGGGGGGGGGGGGGGGGGGGGGGGGGGGGGGGGGGGGGGGGGGGGGGGGGGGGGGGGGGGGGGGGGGGGGGGGGGGGGGGGGGGGGGGGGGGGGGGGGGGGGGGGGGGGGGGGGGGGGGGGGGGGGGGGGGGGGGGGGGGGGGGGGGGGGGGGGGGGGGGGGGGGGGGGGGGGGGGGGGGGGGGGGGGGGGGGGGGGGGGGGGGGGGGGGGGGGGGGGGGGGGGGGGGGGGGGGGGGGGGGGGGGGGGGGGGGGGGGGGGGGGGGGGGGGGGGGGGGGGGGGGGGGGGGGGGGGGGGGGGGGGGGGGGGGGGGGGGGGGGGGGGGGGGGGGGGGGGGGGGGGGGGGGGGGGGGGGGGGGGGGGGGGGGGGGGGGGGGGGGGGGGGGGGGGGGGGGGGGGGGGGGGGGGGGGGGGGGGGGGGGGGGGGGGGGGGGGGGGGGGGGGGGGGGGGGGGGGGGGGGGGGGGGGGGGGGGGGGGGGGGGGGGGGGGGGGGGGGGGGGGGGGGGGGGGGGGGGGGGGGGGGGGGGGGGGGGGGGGGGGGGGGGGGGGGGGGGGGGGGGGGGGGGGGGGGGGGGGGGGGGGGGGGGGGGGGGGGGGGGGGGGGGGGGGGGGGGGGGGGGGGGGGGGGGGGGGGGGGGGGGGGGGGGGGGGGGGGGGGGGGGGGGGGGGGGGGGGGGGGGGGGGGGGGGGGGGGGGGGGGGGGGGGGGGGGGGGGGGGGGGGGGGGGGGGGGGGGGGGGGGGGGGGGGGGGGGGGGGGGGGGGGGGGGGGGGGGGGGGGGGGGGGGGGGGGGGGGGGGGGGGGGGGGGGGGGGGGGGGGGGGGGGGGGGGGGGGGGGGGGGGGGGGGGGGGGGGGGGGGGGGGGGGGGGGGGGGGGGGGGGGGGGGGGGGGGGGGGGGGGGGGGGGGGGGGGGGGGGGGGGGGGGGGGGGGGGGGGGGGGGGGGGGGGGGGGGGGGGGGGGGGGGGGGGGGGGGGGGGGGGGGGGGGGGGGGGGGGGGGGGGGGGGGGGGGGGGGGGGGGGGGGGGGGGGGGGGGGGGGGGGGGGGGGGGGGGGGGGGGGGGGGGGGGGGGGGGGGGGGGGGGGGGGGGGGGGGGGGGGGGGGGGGGGGGGGGGGGGGGGGGGGGGGGGGGGGGGGGGGGGGGGGGGGGGGGGGGGGGGGGGGGGGGGGGGGGGGGGGGGGGGGGGGGGGGGGGGGGGGGGGGGGGGGGGGGGGGGGGGGGGGGGGGGGGGGGGGGGGGGGGGGGGGGGGGGGGGGGGGGGGGGGGGGGGGGGGGGGGGGGGGGGGGGGGGGGGGGGGGGGGGGGGGGGGGGGGGGGGGGGGGGGGGGGGGGGGGGGGGGGGGGGGGGGGGGGGGGGGGGGGGGGGGGGGGGGGGGGGGGGGGGGGGGGGGGGGGGGGGGGGGGGGGGGGGGGGGGGGGGGGGGGGGGGGGGGGGGGGGGGGGGGGGGGGGGGGGGGGGGGGGGGGGGGGGGGGGGGGGGGGGGGGGGGGGGGGGGGGGGGGGGGGGGGGGGGGGGGGGGGGGGGGGGGGGGGGGGGGGGGGGGGGGGGGGGGGGGGGGGGGGGGGGGGGGGGGGGGGGGGGGGGGGGGGGGGGGGGGGGGGGGGGGGGGGGGGGGGGGGGGGGGGGGGGGGGGGGGGGGGGGGGGGGGGGGGGGGGGGGGGGGGGGGGGGGGGGGGGGGGGGGGGGGGGGGGGGGGGGGGGGGGGGGGGGGGGGGGGGGGGGGGGGGGGGGGGGGGGGGGGGGGGGGGGGGGGGGGGGGGGGGGGGGGGGGGGGGGGGGGGGGGGGGGGGGGGGGGGGGGGGGGGGGGGGGGGGGGGGGGGGGGGGGGGGGGGGGGGGGGGGGGGGGGGGGGGGGGGGGGGGGGGGGGGGGGGGGGGGGGGGGGGGGGGGGGGGGGGGGGGGGGGGGGGGGGGGGGGGGGGGGGGGGGGGGGGGGGGGGGGGGGGGGGGGGGGGGGGGGGGGGGGGGGGGGGGGGGGGGGGGGGGGGGGGGGGGGGGGGGGGGGGGGGGGGGGGGGGGGGGGGGGGGGGGGGGGGGGGGGGGGGGGGGGGGGGGGGGGGGGGGGGGGGGGGGGGGGGGGGGGGGGGGGGGGGGGGGGGGGGGGGGGGGGGGGGGGGGGGGGGGGGGGGGGGGGGGGGGGGGGG
>CM074736.1:139465780-139675780 GCA_037367245.1 Phrynocephalus guinanensis | reverse complement strand
GGGGGGGGGGGGGGGGGGGGGGGGGGGGGGGGGGGGGGGGGGGGGGGGGGGGGGGGGGGGGGGGGGGGGGGGGGGGGGGGGGGGGGGTGGACTCTGTTTGGGGGGGGGGCTGGGGGGGGGGGTCCTCTCTCTCTCTTGTTCTGCGACTGTCTCTTCCCTGCTGCCCCTCTTTAGGTCCCAGCAAGCACCCAGAGCGCCGTCACGTGCCTTCAGTTCAGCTCCAAGTTTGTGGTGACCAGCTCAGATGATGGCACTGTCAAGTTGTGGGGGCTTGAAGACGGGCGAGTTTGTCCGCAACCTCGTGGCACTGGAAAGCGGGGGCAGCGGGGGGGTGGTTTGGCGCATCCGTGCCTCCAACACGACGCTGGTGTGTGCAGTGGGCAGTCGCAATGGGACGGAGGAGACCAAGCTGCTCGTTCTGGACTTTGATGTGGATCTGAAGTGAGGGCCGGGGGGGGGAGGCGGAGCGAGGAGGGGGCCGCTTGGGGGGTCCTGCAGGCCAGGCCTCTCCACGGCGGGGTGCCAAAGCTCCTTATTTATAGTTGGACGCGTGGGGCCCAGAGTGTCTGGCAGAGAAGCAAAACTCTGGGGTCTGCTTTTGTACACACTCATTTAATATATCACTTTATTTCTGTACTGGCTTTTGGCTGTGTTTGGCCACCCACAGGTTCTGCCCTCATGTGGAACTTTGAGCGACAGAGACAACAAGGTGTAGCAGAGGTGGGCACCGCCCGTGGCCCGCTCTCCCTGCCCCCAGGGTGGCTACTGCTAGCCCCACTGAGTGTGGCTCTTGGGTGGCCTCACTGCAAAAGGCTGACGGCGTAAACTCGCCGTTGGGCACACAAGTCTGGAGACATCTTGGACGGGAGGGGCAAGTGCATGATGGCAAGGTGACTGCCGAGGGCTACTGGCCCCTGGGGTGCCCCCAAGTAGACCGGGCACTGGTAACCGGGCAGGGCAGAGGCAGTGCCCCAAGGCTGCCGAGTGGCTTGGACCCAGACGGGGGGGCAGCGGGCAGGGCTGTGCCGACAGGGTCTCCTGGAGCTGCCCAGTGCGGGTGTTCCATAGGCCGTGGTGGAGCTCCAAGCCGCTCAGGTACACACCCTTCTCTGGCGCATGGCTGGGGGGCAGCAAGCTAGGCAGGACCTGAGGAGCCAGAGGAGGGGGGGGGGAGAGGGTCTGTCACGGGCCGAGGCCTGGCTGAAGGGCGCCGCCCTCTCCCTCTCTCCTTCCCTCTTACCTGCAGGTCCAGGCAGTAGGTGTCCACACTTTGCTTCTCAGTCCGTGCTTTCTCTTGGAGTAGTGCGAGGAGCAGGCGGCGGGGGTGGTGGAAGGCAGCCAACTGGTAGTGGGCCACTGGCTGCCCCCCAAGGGAGCCCAGGTAGGTACACAGCAGCTGGCAGCGGCGCTGAAGCGTCTGGAGCCAGGCTGGCAGAGGCTGGGGCCCGGTGGGCGTGTAGGGCAGCCAGGGCCGTGGCAGGTGGCCTTGCCGCAGGTCCTGCACGACGGTGTGGCAGCGGCGGGAGGAGCAGGGCTCCCCATGCAGGCGCTTCTGTGTGCAGCCGAGGTCCCTGCTCACCTCCTTCAGCAGAACGAGGAAGCCGCCGGCCTCTTCCAGCAGGAACCGCTGCAGAGGGCGGGCTTTGGCGTGGGGCTGCCCGGGCAGAGGGAGGCCCCGTGCACCCACCTCCAGGCCGCAGCGGAGCAGCCCCTCCTGCAGCTCTTGCGTCAAGGCCAGGGCTTGCCCCACCAGCTGCGCCAGGTCTCTCTCCTCCTGCTGCCAACTGGGGGCGCTGGGGGGTTGCCAGTAGCCCTGGGACTCATGCAGCGCCGACAACAGGACCTGGCTCCGCTCGGCCAGCACCTCCCGCTGCAGCCCGCTGCACAGCCCCACCCACACTGGGTCCACGGGGCTGGGGAGCTGCTCGATCCGGCGCAGGGTGGCTGTGGCCGCCTCCTCTTCTGAGAGCTCTGAGCGGGCAAGAGGAGACACAAGGACGGGGCGCCTCTCTTCCCATCACGCCGGCCCACCACCTCCCTCGCTCCGGCCGCCCTCAGTGCTCACCTGGGCCAGGGGGGCCAAGGACCTCGGCCAGAAAGCTTTGGAGGCCGGAACCAGGCAGCCGGTGGGCGGCCCAGGCCAGGCACTGCCGGCAGAGGCTCTGCACCGCCTGCGTGTCTCCGTGGTCCAGGATGTGGCCTCCGTAGAGAAGCGTCCCTGCAGAAGACGGAGGTGAAGGCGGGCATAGGTCCTCTTCCTTGTGTCCTGTTGGGGCTGCCCGAGGGGAGGGCATGCTCCCTTCCCCTCCCCCCGTGCTCCCTCTGGCCTACCGGCTAGCTCCTGCAAGGCTTCCTCTGAATTGTCCATCTGCCGACTCAGCTTCTCTTGGGCCTGGAGTCCTGCCAAGACTTCTCCGTGGCTCCTGGCGAGAAGGGGGAAAAGGTCAAGGCCGCACAATGGCTGGCACTTAAGGACAGAGTGAGATGGCAAAGGAGGTGGGGGGAAGAAGGCAGCCGTGGCACCCATCTTTGCTGACTTGGGTCACGTTAAGAGGGCTGCCTCCTGTTTTGTGTCTCTGTGGTACTCCTGAACCTGTGCCTTTTGTTGAGGAAGCAGGGGCCAGGGACAGTCCCCTGGCTGAGGGGCGGAAGGGTTGGGTGGGCTCAGAATGCAAACCCCATGGTGCTTAGAGGCTGCTTGCCTGTCTGGCGTCCTTGCAAGGAGCCCTGTGACCTCTCTGCGTCCCACCAAGCAGTGGGTGCCATGCCTCCTGGCCATAGCCAGGTAGGCTTACTTGCCCGCCGTTCTTGGGGGCTGGGTGAGGGTGGGATCTGGGGGCTGTGGAGCCCCTGATCTGCTCGCTGAGGGACTCGGTGCCATGTTTCCAGAGGTGTCTCCGCACTGGAGGGGCTTGTGGGGCAGGGAACCTACGGGGTGCTTTGTGAGCTCCCCACAGCCCTTTCAAGGAAGCTTGTCAGTGGGCGAGGCAGAGGGGGTCCCTCTTTGCAGGCCACCGCCTGGATGGGGCTACTGCCTGAGACAATGATAGCCTCTGGCGTTGGCCCTTAGGGGCCACAGAGAAGGTGAAGTCGGAGGGGGAGGGGGCTTAAGCCCATCAGCGGTGCCTCAGACGTGGACAGGCCCTGCCAAGGAGGGAAAGGCCAACAAGGCAAGGTCTCTTCTAGAGCAAGACAGAAGACAGCCTGGGAAGCACCTGCTGTGAGCAGGAGGAAACCAGCTGATGGGGTGAGGAGGTTCGTGATTGGAATGTCCTGATGGAAAGGCCTCCCCAAGAAGAGCCCCCCTCCCCAAGAACCAAGCCAGCCGCCCTTCTCTCCTCCTTTCCCTCCCTTCCTGTTGTACAAGCGGTTTCCTCAGACATCAAGCGGTCCTTTCCGGTTTGCCCTTAGAAACCCAAAAGGCCAGAAGGTGTGTGCCTTAGTTTGGACAAGCATTTTCTCAGTTTGTTCTCCATCATGATTTGTGTTGCATGGTGGAGTCAGAAGGATTCCCAGCCCCCTCCTCACCCTTGTTGACCTCCTCTGAACTTTTTCCCGTTTACTGGCATCCTTCTTGAAGTGTGCCCAGAACTGAGCACAGGATTCCATATCAGTGTTGAATCTGGCGGGCAGACGGGGGGGGGGAGTACCTGGTGGGTTTTGGAGGCCGTTTGTAGGAAGCAGGTCATGTACTGGCCCACCTGAACTAAGATCTCTAGCTCTTCTCGTTTGTTTCCCTTTACTCATGGCACTCCTATGGAGGCACTGGAGATGGTGTGGTTTGCAGCCTGCTTTCTTTCTCATGTTTTTAATGAAGATAATTACTGCCCACCACCACCGAGAGCTGCTTGGACTATTCCTCTTATGGTGCGTAAGCCTTTGTCTGTCTTTCGCTCTGGGCTTCCTCTGTTCAAACCAAACAGAAGAATCCCGTGTTCCTTGGGTGAGCCACAGGGTCGAGAGGCAGCCTCCCACCCCCACCCCCACCCCAGCAGAGGTTCTCATTCTTTCTGCCAACCAATCGCTCCTCAGGCAGGAAAACAAAGCAGAGATTCCGTCAGGGCAGCTGCTCCATCATCCTTCCTTGCCTCTTAGTCCTACACAGGTGGGGGACAAGGCACTCTTTGCCTCTTGCTCGCAAGCGTGCTCTGAGGAAAGCTGTAATACAAAGAAACTCCTCCTGCAGGTTCCCCTGCCCCAAGTCCTTTCCTCAGCCTTCCCGAAGAGCCCGTTCGTACCACCAACCAACGGACGGGAGCATGCCACTGCCTTCTAACCCAGGAGCCCAAAGCAGTCTTAACAGCGCTTTTGCCAAAGGCACGGGGGTTTCCTTGCCTGGTGTCCATTCCCAGGTGTCCCCTCTGTGGCATGTGCCCCTGAGCTCCCAGGGATGGCAAAGAACCAGGCCAAAGGCCTGCTGGGGGTGGTGTGTGTGTGTGTGTGTGTGTGCACTTAGTTCCATCATGGGCTGAGAAGGCAGACATTTGGAACAGCATAAGGGCTCAGGGCCTGGTCCTCAAATCCAGCACCCTGTTCCTCACAGCCAGGGACTACACACCCTTTTTGAAGACCGAAGCAAGGGGAGCAGTGGCTGCGTTCTGGTCACCATCTCCAGCCAGAGGCACTCCGAGGCTTTCTGGCTCCAGGACCAAAGGCCGGGGGAGGGGAATACGGGATGGACAAGGCTAGCAGCCATGGGGCAGCTTCTGTGTGTGAGCTTCGCTGCCATGCCTGTGACCACACGTGGCATGGAGAGCAAGATGGCCCTGCTCGGGTATGCTGGCGTCTCATCCTGCTGATAAGCCCTGGGAGGCTTCCAGCCTCCAAAACAAAGCAAGATCTGTGAGCCGCAAGGTGCAGCTTGTACAGAAGAGGCCCAGAGCTGCCGGCCTTCACAACATGGCCAGGCATTCAGCCATGCCAAGCGGGCTGGCAAGCAGAAGGCCTCTCGGGCTGGGGGACAGAGTCGGAAGGAGAGGACTCCGATCCATGGGTGCTCATCCTGGGTGTTGCCCTCCTGCTGGTTGGTGAAAGACTGACCTCCTTCGGGAGGCTTTGAAGGGGTCAGCAAGTACATAAGAAGAGCCATCCTGCTGGATCAGGCCAAAGGCCCTTCTAGTCCAGCTTCCTGTATCTCCCAGTGGCCCCACCAGATGCCTCTGGGAGCACACGACACTAGATCTCTGTCTCCTGATACCACTCCTCTGCATCTGGTCCATGAAGGACCCTGGTTTGAAGCCTGGAGATTACACATCTCCAGCATGGTTTGTAACCTGTGATGGACTTTTCCTCCCGGAATCTGTCCAATCTCCTTTTGAAGGCATCCAGGCCAGATGCCATAACCACATCCTGTGGCAGGGAGTTCCACAGACTAACAACACGCTGGATAAAAAAATATTTTGTCTGTTCTCACTCTCCCAGTCCTCAATTTGAGTGGCTGTCCCCTAGTTCTGGGATTTTGTGGGAGGGAGAAGAGCGTCCCTCTATCCACTTTACTCATGCCCTGCATTATTTTGTATGTCTCAATCATATTCCCCCTTAAGCACCTTTTTTCCAGACTAAAGAGCCCCAGTGGGGGTGCCCCAGGGTTCTGTTCTGGGTCCGGTGCTATTTAATATCTTTATTAATGACTTAGAGGAAGGAATTGAGAGTAGGCTAATCAAATTTGCAGATGATACCAAATTGGGTGGGGCTGCTAATTCCCTAGAGAATAGGATGAAAATCCAAAAGGACCTTGACAGATTAGAGTCCTGGGCCAAGGCTAATGGAATGGGGTTCAACAGAGGGAAATGTAGGGTGGTGCCTCTAGGGAAAAAGAATGAATTGCACAGATGTAGGATGGGAGACACCTGGCTGGAAAATAGTACCTGTGAAAGGGATCTGGGAGTCTGGGTGGACCAGAAATTGAACCTGAGCCAGCAGTGTGACGCAGCAGCCTGGAAAGCCAATGCGATTCTTGGTTGCATCAACAGAACCATAGTGTCTAGAATCTAGATCAAGGGAAGTGATAGTACCACTCTATTCTGCTCTGGTCAGACCTCATCTGGAGTACTATGTCCAGTTCTGTGCACCTCAATTTAAAAAGGATGTTGACAATCCTGATCGGGTCCAGAGGAGGGCGACCGGGATGATTGAAGGTCTGGAGGAAATGTCTTACGAGGAGTGGCTTAGGGAGCTGGGAATGTTTAGCCTTACAAAAAGAAGACTGAGGGATATGATAGCTATGTTTAAATATTTGAACGGATGTCACATTGAAGAAGGGACTGGTTTGTTTTCCATAGCTTCAGAGACTAGGACACGGGGAAATGGTTTCAAACTGCAGGAAAAGAGATTCAATTTTAACATTAGGAAGAATTTCATGACAGTTAGAGCTGTTCGGCAATGGAATATGATGCCCCAAAGGAGGGTGGTTGAGTCTCTTTTGGAGGTTTTTAAGCATAGGCTGGATGGCCATCTGTTGTGAGTCCTGTGATGGGGGTTCCTGCATGGCAGGGGGTTGGACTAGATGGCTCTTGGGGTCTCTTCCAACTCTGATTCTATGGAATGTTTTCCCAGCCCAGTAATCATTTTAGTTGCTCTCTTCTGCACCTTTTAAAGTTCCACTATGTCTTTCTTGAGATGCGGTCACCAGAATTGTACACAATACTCCAGGTGCAGCCTTACTATCGTTTTGTACAATGGCATGATAATGTGGGCTGTTTTATTTTCAATCCCCTTTTTGATCATCCCTAGCATGCAATTGGCTTTCTTCACTGTTGCCACACACTGTGAGGACACCTTCATTAAGCTGTCCACCAACACACCAAGATCTATTTCCTGATCTGTCACGGATAGCTCAGAGCCCATGAGCCCATGAGTTGATAAAGTTTTGATTTTTTTGCCCCAATATGTATTACTTTACATTTTGCTACATTAAAATGCATTTGCCATTTCACAGCCCATTCCCCCAGTTTAGAGAGATCCTTCTGGAGCTCTTCACAATCTTCTCTGGTTTTTACCACATGGAAAAGTTTTGTGTCATCTGCAAACGTGGCCACCTCACTGCTTATCCCTGTCTCCAGGTCATTTATGAACAGATTGAAAAGCACCAGTCCCAGGACAGATTCCCAGGGCACACTGCCTTTCACCAGAAAGAAAATTTGTCCAGAAAGCACAACTGGCTCAGCATTGCAAAGGCAAAGAGAGGCAAATGAAGAAATTCTATCTTCTCCTCTCCTGGAAACAGTCAGTAAAAGTTTGGCAGGAGGAAGAAGGATGAGGGGGACCATGACCGAAGATGTAAAGGACAAATGGGTGAAGAACCTCTCAAATAGGGAACTCACCCAGACAGAGAGAGAGGTCCTATTCAAAGGCCTAAATTTTGCCATCACACCCAAGCAGATTCCTGTTGTGGATTTCATCACAGCTAGAGAATCGACCATTCACAGCAACAATCTGTTTTTTTTCCTTCTTTTTCTTTAGAATTACAACAGGTACAAAGAAATTTATTGTATTTAAAGAGAAATTTTTTTGAATACAGCAATAAAAATTCAAAACTTTTAGCCAGACTATCTCAGAAAACAAGGGATACAAATACGATAGGGAATATAAAAGACTCTTCAGGTAAGGTCTGTACACAAATGAAGGAGAAATTAAAAGCTCTACAAGAGTTCTATCAAACTCTATATACTGCCAAAAAATAAGAGCAAGGAAGATATAGAAAACTATATTAGAAAAAAATTGAAGATGACTTTGGAAGAGGGAGACATGCTGGAAATGGAGAAACCTATTACAGATCAAGAGATAGGCGAGGTAATCGATAAACTAAAGAATAATAAAACTCCTGGAGCGGACGGTCTGGGACCCAAATACTATAAAGTTTTTAAAATAATGCTAGTACCCAAACTAAGAAAGCTTGATAATGAAATAATGGAAGGAGAACAAGTTCCGAAATCCCGGACCGATTCATTAACTATTTTAATACCTAAACCTAACAAAAATTTAATGGATATTGGATCATAATATCCTTATTAAATCCGGATGCCAAGATTTTTACTGCAATTCTGGCTAAAAGAATGAACAACTTTATAGCGTAAAGACAACCAATGCGGCTTTATTAAAGGTAGACAAATGGTGAATATTATAAGAAGAACTTTGAATGTTCTTTATGAGATGAGAAAAAGAACTAATAAAGCAGGTATATTATCTTTAGACCTTTTTAAAGCTTTTGATTGTATTCAATGGTCTGCATTAAAAATATTGTTAGAAAAATGGGGATTTGAAAAAAAAATAGGAGTAATAAATCAATTGTATTCTGAAGGTACCTCTTCAATAATAGTTAACGATGGAATGACAGAACAAATTACTCTAGGCCAGGGAACTAGACAAGCATGTCCTCTGTCTCCAGTACTTTTTTGTATCATTATAGAACTTTTGGCTAATGCAGTAAGGGATGATGAATCTATTAAAGGTATTGGGAAAGAGGGGAAACTAAAATTACCTTATTTGCAGATGATGCCCTATTGACAATTCTGGACCCAATAGAAAAAATTCCAAGAGTAAAATTTCATTTATAAGAATTTGGGAAAATAACTGGATTATGCGTAAATAGGCAAAAGTCAGAAAGTTTATTATTAAATTGTGATATAGAAGAACTTAAGGCATTGGCTAATTTTGGGCTGAAATGCTCTAAAAGTATTAAATATCTAGGAATAGAGCTTTACAAGGAGTTTACTAAGACTAAAGAAAAGAAATTTAAAGTTAAAAGAAGAGATAAAAAACAGAATACAAAGTTATACCAAATTGAATTTATCTTGGTTTGGTAGAATAGCATTGGTAAAAATGAAGATATTACCTAAAATCAACTTTATTTTTAGGATGTTACCTGTTCAGTTTTTAGAAAAGGATCTTAAAATTCTTCAAGACATGATAAATAGGTATTGTAATGGTGGTAAAAAGCCAAGAATAAATAAAAGTTTATGGTATAGATCTCAAAAAGGAGGACTAGGTATACCTAACCTAAGAAATTATTATATAGTTAATCAATTTAGTTGTTTCGGGGAAATTTTATACAGACCAGAGGAATCAATATGGTGGGAGTTGGAGTCATTAGACATAAAAGGTGACATAATTTCCCCCCCTTTTTATTGAGGAAGTGACAACATATATTTCCGGTCTTTGTTGTTGTTGTTCAGTCGTGTCCGACTCTTCGTGACCCCATGGACCAGAGCTCGCCAGGCCTTCCTATCCTCCACTGCCTCCCGGAGTTTTGTCAAATTCATTTTGGTTGCATCGATGACACCGTCCAACCATCTCATTCTCTGTCATCCTCTTTTCCTTTTGCCTTCGATTTTTCCCAGCATCAGGGACTTTTCCAGGGAGTCCTCTCTTCTCATGAGGTGGCCAAAGTACTGGAGCCTCAGCTTCAAAATCTGTCCTTCCAGTGAACATTCGGGGTTGATTTTACAAGTTTCCAAAACATTACATCATCCTTTGGTCCCTTCCTCATTAACCCTCCCCCCCCCAGCAAGCAGAATTCACTACCCTTTCATATTGAACATTATTAAGGCATGATGGAATAGTCTAGCCCATTTCTCGTTCTCCGGCTTCCCGTTTATCGAATTTATATATTTCTCCCACTCCTTTAAAAATCTATGTTTCCCTTCTGTGTTTCCTTCTTGCATAATTTGTATCCAATTATTTTGAAAAAACTGATGTATATAATCTTTCCATTTATTATTATTATTATTAGGCTTATATACCGCCCGTCTTCCTGGGAGGAACTCCGGGCGGTTTACAACAAGGGGGCAGCAAAACAACAGATTAAAAATAACAGCGAATTAATTAACTAACTAAATAATAAACACAAAGCAAAACAAAACAGAACAAAAGGACCAAGGATGCAGATGGCGGGGGGGGACTTTATTAGAGTCACCCAAACGTCTCCCGGAAGAGGAGAGTTTTCAATGCCTTCCGGAAGGCAGGCAGGGACTCTGCTAGGCGCACTTCTGCTGGGAGATGATTCCACAGGGTCGGGCCAGCCACAGAGAAGGCTCGGGTACGGGTGGAAGTTCTCCGAGCCTCCCTGGGCGTGGCCACGGGCAGCATGTGCGCCCGCGACAACCTGGTCGGACGGGCCGAAGTTGACCGCTGATCGATCCGCTCTGTCAGGTAGTCAGGTCCTAGGCCATGGAGGGTTTTGTAAATCAAAACCAGGACCTTGAATCTGATTCGGGCTGCAACGGGCAGCCAATGCAAGCGAGCCAGAACTGGGGTGATGTGCTCGAATCGACGCACACCCGCCACCAGTCTGGCCGCCGCGTTTTGGACCCGCTGCAGTCGCCGAATGAGAGTCAAGGGCAACCCCATGTAGAGCACGTTACAATAGTCCAGTCTCGAGATCACAAGTGCTTGCACCACAGTTCTGAGGGAATCCCCATCCAGGTACGGACGAATCTGGGCGATTCGGCGAAGGTGGAAAAAGGCAGCCCTGGACACGGCGGACACCTGGGCCTCCATGGTGAGCGCCGGGTCGAGGACTACGCCCAGATTCCGGACGGAGTCCGATGGCCTGAGGGAAACGCCCTCTAAGGTGGG
The DNA here is from genome assembly GCA_037367245.1 of Phrynocephalus guinanensis. Classification (NCBI taxonomy): domain Eukaryota; kingdom Metazoa; phylum Chordata; class Lepidosauria; order Squamata; family Agamidae; genus Phrynocephalus; species Phrynocephalus guinanensis. Next base: position 139,665,205 of record CM074736.1, on the reverse strand, counting down.
AAACGGGCCACCGTAGCTGGATGGGGAAGCCCCAAAGAACATAACCTCGGTCTTATCGGGGTTGAGTTTGAGCCTGTTGGCCCTGGTCCATTCCATGACCGTGCCCAGGCACTGATCGAGGGTCCGGACAGCCTCATCTGCAGCGGTGGAAAAGGAGACATAGAGCTGCGTGTCATCAGCGTACTGGTGACAGCAAACTCCATGTCTCCTAATGACCTCAGCCAGAGGCCTAATATAGATGTTGAACAGCAAGGGAGAGAGAGACGACACCTGTGGAACCCCCAAGGAAGTATCCAAGGGGCCGACAACTCACCCCCATGCTGAACCTGCTGGGGACGGCCTCCGAGGAAGGACCGGAACCAACTGTGGACAGTGCCCCCGATCCCAACCTCAGAGAGCCGATCCAGCAGGATATCGTGGTCGACGGTATCAAAGGCCGCTGACAGATCCAGGAGGACCAACAGAGAGGAGCAGCCCCTGTCGCCCCCCCCCCCGGAGGAGGTCATCTTGCAGAGCGACCAAGACTGTCTCAGTCCCCCGACCCGGCCTGAACCCAGACTGGAATGGATCCAGGATGTGTTCACCCTCCAGATATGATTGAAGCCGGATCGCGGCCACCCTCTCGATCACCTTGCCCATAAAGGGAACATTAGCAATCGGGCGATAGTTGTTTAGGTCGCCCGATGCTAAACTAGGTTTCTTCAGAATGGGCTTTACCACAGTCTCCTTCAGGCGAGAGGGGAAAATCCCTTCCCTGAAGGGGGCTGTGGCGATGATAGACGCCCATTCAGACATGTTCCCACCGACTGCTTTCATAAGCCATGATGGGCAAGGGTCGAAGGGGGTGGATGCGGGCCGGCAGTGGGCAATAGACCTGGAGGCCTCAAGTGAGGTGACAGGCCCAAACCCAACCATGCGGGGAGACCGAGGGGGTGCAGCAACAGGGGATGCCGAGGGTGGGCTATGGCAACAGGAGTCACAACTGGTACGGATGGCCTCTATTTTTGATCGAAAAAAGGCTGCAAAATTCTCACTACTGAAATCAGTAGGAGGAGGCCTAGACAGCCCAGGATTAGTGAGGTCGCGAACCACATGGAACAATTCCGCTTGGCGGTTCGAGGCCTCACTAATTCTCAGGGTGTGATAAGATCTTCTAGCCACCCTGATCGCATGTACATAGCGCCTGGACTGTGCGATGACTGCAGCCTTCTTAATCGCCGACTGGTTCTTCCTCCAGCTGCGCTCCAGCCTCTTCCGTTCTTGCTTCAGCGCTCGTAACTCTGCCGTAAACCACGGTGAGGAACGAGCTCTGCAGCGGATGAGGCGCCTAGGGGCGATCTGGTCGACAGCCCGGGATGTTTCATCAAACCATTGGTCCACCATGGTGTCAACCAGATCGTCAGCCAGTCCGCCAGGAGGCTCCCCAAGGACTTCCCGAAACCTGTCAGGGTCAAGGAGTCTTCGGGGGCGGGCCCATACTAACGGCCAAAGGTCCCTGCGGGGTGGGGCAGCAATTGAGACAGAGAAAGACAGCAGGTGGTGGTCTGACCATGACACGGGGGTGGGAACAATGTCCCGCACCCTCAGACACGAATCCTCAGACGCGGAGGAAAATACCAGATCCAGGGTGTGTCCAGATCTGTGGGTTGGGCATAAAACGTGCTGGGACAGATTCATGGAGGTCATGGACTGCATGAATTCCAGAGCAGCACCAGACAGGCCACCGCCAGCATGCACGTTGAGATCCCCCACCACCAAAAGGCGGGGGGTTCTCAACAGCGCTGCGGCGATGAACTCGGTGAGCTCTGGTAGGGATTGTGCTGGGTTGCGGGGAGCACGGTAACCGAGCACAATGCCAAATCTGTCCCGCTGCCCAACCAACAGATGGACACATTCCAACCCTGGAATCACCAACATTGAGGCCCTGCTGATTTGAATAGTGTCCCTGTACACAATGGCCACCCCCCCTTACGACCCTCCGATCTTCCCGCCCCCTGTACCAGAAACCCAGGAGGGCACAGCTGGGAGAGGGAGCCCCCCCCCCCCGCACCCACCCAGGTGTCGGTAATGCATGCCAGGTCGGTCCTCCCATCAGCGATGGTGTCATGAATGATGGGGATCTTGTTATGGACCGACCTGGCATTCATCAGGAGGCAAGAAAGGTCGGAGGTGCTGGCGGAGTGGCTCTGAGACACATGACAGTGAGCTGAGGGGTCAGAACGGGGGACAGGCGCGAGATGCCTGGTCCAAGTTCTTCTTAACCGACTAACCCCCCAGCCCCTAGCGTACCGACCACGGCCCGACACGACAGGTATGGCAGTCCCTGCCTGCATGGTGACAGGTGGCAGGGGAAAAAAATCAACACAACAACACTAAAATACAACTATAAAAATACACAGCAATATAACGAAAAAGCAAGTACAAATTACAAAAGACACAGCATATTAATGGGCTCAACGCCAGGGCTGGGGGGGAAGAACAGGGGAGGGGACGCAAGGATGTTTCACTAAGGCGATCGGTGGTCAGTGGTAGATGGTACACGGGCAGTTGATGTTAAACACAAATAGGAGCGGAGGACGGAGGGAAGTCAGGCCAGCGACCATCATATTTATCATATTTCCATTTTTCTTGGTCCTTCCATCCACCCGTTAATACCATTATAGCTGCTGCTATTCCATAGTACACAATCTTTTTCACACTTTTCCATTGTTTTTCTCTATCTACTAACCCTAAGAAAATATGATCTATTTTTAGCTCAATCCTTTTCTTTGTAATTTCTGATAACCAATTTTCTACTTTCTTCCAATATGTTCGTATTTTCTCGCATTTCCATATAATGTGTGCAAAGGAGCCTTTTTTCTTTTTTACAATGCCAACAATATTGTGATATGTTATTATTTATTCTATTTAATTTCTGTGGGGTATAATACCATTTATGCAATACCTTCAGTTGCATATCCTTAATTTTTTCCAATTTTACCTCTCTTATCCCCCGTAAAATAGCCTGAATCTTTTCTGTATTTAAATCCATATCTCCTTCCCAATTATATTTAATTAAATTTTCATTTTGATTTCCCAATCTGACCAAATATCTATAAATCTCTCCTGCTCCAACCTTTTTTTCTTCATATTTCTTATACACCAGTTCCCATTGTCTATCTTCTTTTCCCTTAAGAGAATGGAACCATTGTTCATATCTCCTTTTCATACTTTCTGCCACCATCCATTTTTGATTCCCTAATATCCCTTTTAATGTATTTATCCCCCCTCCTGTTGACATCAATTCATGCATGTCTGATTTTATAATATCCTTTCTCTTTTAGATTCTTTATATCTTTTTGTGACAAAATCTTCCCCTCTTTATTAAACTGTTCTAATGGGCCCCAATTCGATACTCCACCTATTTTCGTCCTCTTTATTAAAATCTCCATTGTTACTTGCCTTGGTCCCTTAACTTCTTTCAATATTCTTTTATTTAACCTGCTGAGTTATTTATTGCATCTTCTACTCTTTTCCATTTGGGTGTGGGATATTCCTCCACCTTCATTGCCCATTTTAATTGGAAGGCTATATAATACTTTTCCAAAGAGGGCATACTCCATCCTCCTTCTTCTTTTACTGCATATAGGATTTTATGCTTCATTCTTTGATTTTTCTTGCCAAAAACCCATTTCCTTAATGATGTGTCCCATTTCTTTAATATCTTTTCTGAAAGTAATATTGGGAGTACCTGGAATAAATATAACAGTTTTGAAACTATAAAGATTTTCAAAGCCCTAATCTTTGACAGTATTCCCATTTTTTTTATCTTTCCAGCCCTTTATTATTTTCTGGATCTTTCTCCAGGTTTTGTTATAATTTTCCTCCCCTAGTTTCTCCCAATTTTTTGTTAATACCACTCCTAAATAAATCATTTTAACTCCATTTCCCATTTTCATTTGTAATCTTAATTGATCTTGCTCCTTCCTAGGAACGTTTAGAAACATGATCTCTGATTTTTGTAAGTTTACTTCTAATCCTGATATTTTTTCAAATGTCTTTAATATATTAATCAGGGGGCCTGCCGCTTCTAAAGGGTTAGTCAATATTAAAATTAAATCATCCGCAAACATGTTTAACTTTATTTCCTCTTTTCCTATTTTATACCCTTTTAATTGAGCACATTCTCTCAAATTTTGGGCTAGTGGTTCCATCGCTAATGCAATGGGGGGGGGATAAAGGGCACCCCTGCTTTGTACCTCTTTCAACTTTAAACTTTTCCGCTAATGATCCATTTATTCTTACCCTTGCAAAGTTTTCTTTATAAATTTCCTTTACTGCATTTGCATAGGGACCTATAATATCCATCTGTTTTAATAGCTTTAATAAATACTCTCTTTCTACAGAGTCAAAAACTTGTTTAATATCTAATTTTACTATTGTTACTTTACTTTGTTTCCTCTTGGCATCTGCCATTATATTCATTACTATTCTTATTGGATCCCCTATATATCTTCCTTTGACAAACCCATATTGATCCTCCTGTGTTAGATCTGGAATTGCATCCTCTAATCTCTTAGCTAATATTTTTGTGAAAATTTTGTAATCTTGGTTAGCCAATGTGATTGGTCTATATGAAGCTACTTGTTCTTCTGCTTTACCTTGCTTTTTGAGAGGGATAATTTCTGTCTCCTTCCATGTTTCTGGAATTCCTTCCCCTTGCATTATATCATTGAATAATTTATCCATTCTTTCTCCTAACACCTCTTGAAACTGTCGATAAAACAGAGTCGTAAAACCATCTAAGCCTGGAGCCTTCCCCATTTTAATGTTCCAATTACCTCCTTAATTTCATCTACTGTGATCTTTTCATTTAGCCTCTTCTTCTGTATTTCAGAAATTTTACTTCTGACTTGTAAATCTTCATCACATTGTCTTTTCTTTTGGAACCCTTCCTTAAAATATTCAGTCATAATTCTTTTTCCCCCTCTTCTTCATATTTACATTCCCCTTTTTATTTTTTAATCTTCTAATGAAGTTTTTACTTTTCTGTATTTTTAAATAAGATATAAATCTTTTCCCTGCCTGAATTGTCGTCCTTTGAAATTCATTTTTAAACAGGGCTTGTTTCTTCCATAGGAGTAAATTATTTATTTCATCTAATTTTCCTCTTTGTTTCCTTATTTGCTTTTCTATCTTTTTTGAATAATTATTTTGTAATTTTTTCTGTAACTCTAATAATTCCTCCATAGCTTTATCTTTTTTCTCACTCAATTCCTTCTTATATCTCCTCTCTTCCTCTAGGCACAAACCCCTTATAACCGATTTTGAGGCATCCCATAAAAGAGATGTCTTAATTTCTTCTACATCATTTTCCCTAAATACTCTTTTTATCTTATTTTCCATTTCCCTTCTCTTAACTTCTGAAGAAATTATTCTTGAGTCAAATCTCCATTTCCAGTCCCTTTTTGGATGGTTTGAATCTAATTGCATTAACAAATGAGCATGATCTGATATAAATATACCCCCACTTGAAATTTTGAGATCGTTTCTTTAAGTTCCTCCCTCACCAGCATAAAGTCTATTACACTAAACTTTTTGTGCCTGTTGGAATAAAACGTTGGATTCCCCCTCTTTGCCTTCTACATTAGCCACATTACTCCATAAATGAGTTCTATAGTACTGTTGAGTTTCCTTATTGTCCTGTATATTCAAATTTAAGTCACCAACCCCTCAGAGTTTTGTTCAATTTTACTTAAAGATTTTTTCAAGAATCTAACTTGACCTTTATTGGGAGCATAGATTGAGGCTAAGGTATATTTTTGACCCCAAATTAAACATTTGACCATTATAAATCTTCCTTGAGTATCAATCACTATTTCTTTCACTTGGACATCCAGGTCATTTCGAAATAAAATTCCAACCCCTCTTGATTTCTTTGTTCCCTTTGATTGAAACTGCCATTTGGTAGGCCATGCTGGGTGGGAAAGTAACACTCTATTTTCTGTTTTGTCCATATGAGTTTCCTGTAGGAATAGAATCATCACCTTTTCTTTATTTAACAACTGTGCTAATTTCATTCTTTTTGCCTGAGAAGACATTCCATTAATGTTTAATGAGAGGAATCTCATGTCCCCTCCCATTGATCTTTCTCATCACCTATTTTGGCCTTACCATTCCACCTTAATTTCCTTTTATTTGCTTGCTTCTTATTTCGTACCCCCTGCTTTGCAGCCCCACCCCTTCCATGGGCTTACTACCCATTCTGAGCACAATGCAAAGCTTGGACTTCCCGTTGCCGCTCTCCTTTTGCCCCTGTAGACAATATTTAACACTTGTAATAAATGCTCAGCCTCCTTTCCCCCCCCTAAACATTTCATTATCTATGTGTTCTCCTTACAAAATTATCACGACACCTATAACTTACTTCTTCCTCCCCCCCCCCGCCGCTTAATTCACCACTCGTTATCTCCTCCACCTCCCTTTTACCTTGAATCATACCATGGCAATCCTCCCCCAGTGTCATGTACTTTCTTTTCTCCCTCCCTCCTCCTTCCCCCTCCCTTCTCCCTTATTAACCATTTTCATATCTTATTCTTTTTATCCCCATCGTTCATATGAATTAAGTCCTGTAACAATATTCTGTCTACATATTTATGTCCAGTATTCATATTCCTATCCCACATCCTATTCCAATTTAAACTCTTTTTCTCTCATTCACTATTAACTCTCTGTTATTCTCTGTTTACACAAAGAGTTATTTATTCTTCGTCACGAGACTCTCGTTCTTCCAATTCTTCTCCTTGTTCTTGGGATCTTTCTGGCTGGTTAATCCCCAGGCTTTGTAGTATCAGTTCTGCCTCACTTGGATTTCTTGCTTTAAACTGTTTGTTGTTTTTAATTACCAATATTGTGGCCGGACAAATCCATGTAAATCTGCAGTTGGCAACCGTCAGTTCTCTTGTATACGGGCACATTTCCTGTCTTCTCTTTGAAGTTTCCAGAGATAAGTCTGGGAAGAATCTTATGGTGGCTCCTTTATAATTTAAGGATCCTTTTTTCCTCGTCTCTTTCAATAGCTGATCAGTCAGTCTCTCCTTACACAGTGCAACTATAACATCTCTCGGACGTGCAGAATCTTTAGGTTTGGGTCTCAGTTCTCTGTGAGCTCTTTCTATATCATTTTCTGTTATTATTTCCACATTATTAGCAGCCAAAAGAGATAACAGTTCAGGGATAATGTCCTTACCATAAATCTTTTCCGGTAAACCAACAAGTCTGAAGTTTTTACGACGTTGCTTGTCCTCAGCTTGCACAGCCCGATTCTCCAGCTTCTTTAATCTCAGTTCTGTTTGATCGACCCTTTTTTCAACCGCTCTAACATCAACACTTAAATCATTTACATGTTCCACCAGTTTTTTTATGCTGTCATTTAATTTCCTGTTTTCTTGCTGAATTAATTCTGTAAGGTCCTCCTGGATCACTCGTCGTAGCTCCGCTTGAACTGTCTTAGATATCTCCTCCTTCACTGCCTGTACAGTTTTGCTTATCAAGAAGTCTTCTTGGTGTTTGGTGAAAGCAGCCATTTCGTCTGACTCTCCACTCCTTTGATCCGATCTCCAACGACCTCCAACCAGAGGGAGATATCAATCACTAGTTGGAGGGGAATAGAGGGAGGGCTCCCCTTTCTTTTTCGACAGGTTTTAGCCTCTCTCCTTTATGACTGAGCCATTTAAAGTAATAAAATACTTATCATCCCAGGGAGCTTGTCCGGAGGCGACTCACCCCTCTCGGCGCATGCGTGAAAGTCTAAAGGGTGACATAAATAAGCTTCTGTTTAGCGATCTTAAAATTAAGGTAGAGATCAAGAACCTCCTTTTGAATGGTTTAATAAGTACATGGAATAAGTATTGAAAAATATATCACCGAAGGGTTCCCCATTATGTTCAATAATAGATCTGGAAAACTTTCCTACAAATTTGAAGCAACATTTAAGATTATTTAAAGCAAGGAAAATAGTTAGTTTAAAAGACTGGCTGGGTAAAATTAGAACAAAACAGGATATAAAGAATACTTTGCAATCTACTGATTTAATATGGATAAACTATATCCAGTTAGAAAAATGGACGAAGTATTGGGTTAGAAGAAACAGTCAACTTAGAGAATGTACAAAATTTGAACAGTTTTTGTTATCGAATCTGACAAGGAAATTATAGAGAAAGGATTAGTACGTAAAATATACAAAATAATGGGGGACTCTTTGGAAGTGAAGGAGTTAGATCCTTTGAGGGAGGTCTGGAAACAAGATCTTAATATAGAAATAAAAAAGAAGAGTGGGGTAAAATTTGGAACATGAGAATCTTGAGATCATTATCTGTAAGGATAAAGGAAAATTATTTTAAATTGGTTTTAAGATGGTATCTGACACCACTCAGGTTGAATAGAATAAATGCTGAATATTCCAAGATGTGCTGGAAATGTGAGAAAAAGATAGGTACATACATGCATCTTTGGTGGGAATGTGAAGTAGTTCAAAAGTTTTCGAAATTGGTTTTTTTAGACTTAAGAGACTTAAGAGAAATGACTCAAGTAGATATTGATTGTAAACCAGAGATAGCATTGTTATCCTTGTTAATTAGTAAAGATTACGATGTTAGAACAAAAGACCTAATAGCAAATCTTATGACAGCTGCAAGATTAATTATAGCAAGAAAATTGGAAATCCAAATCAGATCTCAGGATGGAAGATTGGTATAACGAACTTTGGGATATAGCTATAAATGATAAACTGTCTTGTAGCTTAAAAGTTAAATGAAGAAGGACATTTTTATGATAACTGGGGAAAATTTATAGACTTTGTATTAGTGGAAGGGAAGGGGAAAGAATCGATGAATAACTCAACACAGTTCTGGAGAAGAGGACTTTAAGAAGAACATCAGAACAACAGAAGATGGAGAAGTAAAGGAAGAACTCAAGGAAGAACTGGATGGTTCCGGGGGGTGGGGGTGCACCAATATTGTTTGATTGATTGATTGATTGATTGATTGATTGTAATTATTTTAAAATCAATAAAAAAAACTTTTAAAAAACTAATAAAAAAACTTTTAAAAAACCAGCAACAATCTGCCAGCAGCAGAACCAGAACTACTCAGGATAAAAGTCTCTGCCGCACTCTCCAGTGCTCAACCACCACCATCCAACCTCGCCAGCCAAGAGAGAAGGGCTCTGACATCCCTCAGGAGGGACGAGAGCATCTGTGACGTCATCCCTTTCTGAGACTGGGTTCTCAAAGGCACAACTGGGTTTATTTCGACATCCCACTGCTGTGCCACCAAATTGTGACAACACCTCCCTTTTACACGTGTAATTGTGATGGAAATGGTAATGCTGCCACCTTTTATTCACTTGGTAAAGCTGCCACTATGCCTCAGTCTGGAATATCTTATAAATGGGGCACATTTCTACTTTTGTGTCCCAGTTGATCAGTGAGGCTACAAAATAAAACAGGCTGAACTGTGCTTTCATCATTGTAAGGCTAATTACACTGGTAACAATGAGGCCTGTAATAAGACTTCCTGGGGTAGGAACTGGCAAGCCACCCCAGTATCCCTGCCAAGAACATCCCATGGTCAGAAACAAAAGGCTAAAAGATATGACGCTGGAAGATGAGCCCCTCAGGTCGGAAGGTGTCCAACATGCTACTGAGGAAGAGCGGAGGACAAGTACAAGTAGCTCCAAAAGCACGCTCAGCTGCAGACGTGCCTGGAAGAGAAAGGAAAGTCCAATGTTGCAAAGAAATATACTGCATAGGAACCTGGAATGTGAGATCTATGAACCAGGGTAAGCTGGATGTGGTCAAACGTGAGATGGAAAGAATAAACATTGACATCCTGGGCATCAGTGAACTTAAATGGACAGGAATGGGTGAATTCAGTTCAGATGACTATCACATCTACTACTGTGGGCAAGAATCCCATAGAAGAAATGGAGTAGCCCTCATAGTCAACAATAGAGTGAGAAACGCAATGCCTGGATACAACCTAAAAATGATAGAATGATTTCGGTACGATTCCAAGGCAATCTTTTCAACATCACAGTAATCCAAGTTTATGCACCAACTACCGGTGCTGAAGAGTCTGAGATTGAACAATTTTATGAAGACTTACAAGAACTTCTAGAACTGACACCAAAGAAAGATGTTCTCATCATAGGGGATTAGAATGCTAAAGTAGGGAGTCAAGTGATAAAAGGAATAACTGGCAAGTTTGGCCTTGGAGGTCCAAATGAAGCAGTGCAAAGGCTAATTGAGTTTTGTCAAGAGAAGAAGCTGGTCATTGCAAACACTCTTTTCCAACAACACAAAAGGCGACTCTACACATGGACATCACCAGATGGACAATACCGGAATCAGATTGACTATGTTCTCTGCAGCCAACGATGGAGGAGCTCTATACAGTCAGCAAAAACAACACCTGGTGCTGACTGTGGCTCAGATCATCAGCTTCTTATTTCAAAATTCAAACTTAAACTGAAGAAAGTAGGGAAGATCACTGGGCCAGTCAGGTATAACCTAAGTCAAATCCCATATGAATACACAGTGGAAGTGAAGAATAGATTCAAGGAACTAGATTTGGTGGACAGAACACCTGAAGAACTATGGATGGAGGCTTGTAACATTGTACAGGAGGCTGCAATGAAAAATATTCCAAAGAAAAGAAAATGCAAGAAAGCAAAGTGGTTGTCCAACGAGGCCCTACAAATAGCAGAGGAGAGAAGGGACGCAAAATGCAAGGGAGAAAGGGAAAGATACAGAAAATTGAATGCAGACTTCCAAAGAATAGCAAGGAGAGACAGGGCGGCCTTCTTGAATGAACAGTGCAAAGAAATAGAGGAAAACAACAGAAAAGGAAAAACCAGAGATCTGTTCAAGAAAATTGGAGATATTAAAGGGGCATTTCGTGCAAAGATGGATATGATAAAGGACAAAAATGGTAGGGACCTAACTGAAGCAGAAGAGATCAAGAAGAGATGGCAAGAATATACAGAAGAATTATATCAGAAAGACCTGAATGTCCCTGATAACCAAGATAGTGTAGTTGCTGACCTGGAGCCAGACATCCTGGAAAGTGAAGTCAAGTGGGCCTTAGAAAGCATTGCAAACAACAAGGCCAGTGGAGGTGACGGCATTCCAATTGAACTCTTTAAAATCTTAAAAGAGGATGCTGTAAAGGTGCTGCATACGATATGCCAGCAAATTTGGAAAACCCAGCAGTGGCCAGAGGACTGGAAAAGATCGGTCTACATCCCAATCCCAAAGAAAGGAAACGCCAAAGAACGCTCCAACTATCGCACAATTGCACTCATTTCACACGCTAGCAAGGTTATGCTCAAAATTCTACAAGGCAGGCTTCAGCAGTATTTATTTATTTATTTATTTATTATTGAATTTATGTGGAAAGAGAACTTCCAGAAGTACAGGCTGGATTTCGAAGGGGCAGAGGAACTAGAGATCAAATCGCCAACATGCGCTAGATTATGGAGAAAGCCAGAGAGTTCCAGAAAAACATCTACTTCTGCTTCATTGACTATGCCAAAGCCTTTGACTTTTTTTTTTCTGGCAGAGCAGCAGAGAGGAAGCAGGCGGTGAGAGGAGCACACGGCCAAAGGGCAGAGAGCTAACTTCCTGTTCTTGCAGGAGCAAGGGGCGGAGTTTTAGCTTTAAATACCTGCTCCCAGCAGCCCCTCAGTCGTTTTCTGGCAGAGCAGCAGAGAGGAAGCAGGTGGTGAGAGGAGCACACGGCCAAAGGGCAGAGAGCTAACTTCCTGTTCTTGCAGGAGCAAGGGGCGGAGTTTTAGCTTTAAATACTTGCTCCCAGCAGCATGCGCCAAAAAACCTTATAATTTCTTCTGGGTATAATTGAGTTCCTAAAGCCAAGCTACTCCTGAGGAAGTCCTACACACATTAGCAAGTTAGCACTGGAAACTTCCTGACGTGATTGCAGTTGGAGTAGAGGTGCTTTAGCAGCCCCTACACAGTTAGATTTTCAATAAGCAACAAAAGAAGTAAAGAGTCTTACTAGATTAAAAAAAAATTAGTGCAAGTTTATATTTTGAGACCTTCAATACATTTTATTGCACTTGTTAAAATGGAGTTGCAGGGAGCAGCTGTAGTTACCTGCAGTACTTGTGCCATGTTTGTTATCTTGACAGAGCGTGTGCAGAACTACATCTGCTGCAAGTGCAAGCTGGTGGCGCTATTGGAAGAGAAGGTCCAGCAGCTGGAGGCTCGCATATCCGACCAGCAACATATTAAGGAGCTTGAGCGGTTCCTGGACAGAGCGGAACAGACTACTCAGGTCCAAGAGGAGACAGGGCAAACTTCAGAGGAGGAAGTCACTCCCGCAACTCAGGAGGTGGATGGGTGGAGGAATGTGACTCAAAGGAGTAGAAGGCCAAGGCATCGCTCAGAGAGTCTCATCTTGCACAATCAGTTTGAAGCTCTTTCCCTCAGCACACCTCATGAGGCACACATAGAGGAAGAATTGGTTCCACCGGAGGATCTCTCCCTCATCACTATTGATGAGATACAAGATCAGGTACATGTTGATGACCAGGCTGCAGGAGAGAAGCTCATTGTACTAGGGGATTCTATAATTAGAAATACGGAGGGATGGATTTGTGAGGAGCATGATAACCATATGGTCACTTGCCTGCCGGGTGCAAAGGTTGCAGACATCACCAGAAATATAGATAGCTTGTTAGAGAGAACTGGGAAGGAGCCAGTGGTCATGGTACACGTCGGTACCAATGATGTCGGGAAGGCCAAGCGGTCAGTCTTGGAAGCCAAATTCAGGTTGCTAGGTAGAAGATTGAAGACCCGGGCTTCCAAGGTAGCATTTTCAGAAGTGCTACCTGTTCCTCGTGCAGGACCCGCCAGACAGGCAGAACTCAGAAGCCTCAATGCGTGGATGAGGCGATGGTGTTGAGAGGAGGGCTTTAGATTTGTCAGGAACTGGAGAACATTTTGGGACAAGCCAAACCTGTTCAGGAGGGATGGGTTGCACTTGAATCATGATGGGACCAGATTGCTGGCACTCAACCTCAAAAAGCAGCAGAGCAGCTTTTAAACTGATAACTGGGGGAAAGCCGACAGGAGCTGAGTGGCATCCGGTTCGGAACACCTCATCCTCGGGGAATGAGGTTGGAGAGGGTAGAGAATCACATAGAGAAGACATAGCAGGTATAGGTATTAGCACCGGGAGAATAACGGAATGTGACAGTTCATCTACTGAAAATAAAAGCTGTGGGGCGAATAGAACAAGGCAGCAGCTGTTGTTGCGGGACCCACTGTACAGGTGCTTCTACGCCAATGCTCGAAGCCTCCGAGCAAAGATGGGAGAACTTGAACATTTGGCAGCTAGGGATAACATTGATATAATAGCCATAACAGAAACCTGGTGGAATGCGGAGAACCAGTGGGATACAGCAATCCCAGGCTATAAACTCTATAGAAGAGATAGAGGGGGGCGGGTTGGAGGAGGAGGAGTGGCCATCTATGTCAAAGAAGGGGTAAAATCCAGCAGAATGGAGATTGACAGAGGGTCTGACTCCACCATAGAATCACTGTGGGTTAAACTACCAGGTCCAAGGAGTGATGTGATCGTTGGAGTATTCTATCGTCCACCAGATCAGAAACTTGAGGGGGACCTTGAAATGAGGAGAGAAATCATGGAAGTGGCTAAAAGGGATAGGATAGTAATCATGGGGGACTTCAATTATCCCCACATTGACTGGGCCAATGCGAGCTCCGGGCAAGAAAGAGAAACTGGGTTTCTTGACTTGCTGAATGACTGTGCCTTAGAGCAACTTGTCACGGAGCCCACCCGAGAACAGGCAACTCTGGATCTAATATTGTGTGATACTCAGGACCTGGTCAGAGGTGTGAATGTCACTGAGCCTCTGGGGAACAGTGACCATGCTGCTATTACCTTTGCCATGCATGTCGGAGGAAGAGTGTCAACCAAATCAGACATAAAAACCCTTGATTTTCGAAGGCAAACTTCCCTCAGATGAGGAAACTAGTTAGAGAGAAACTGAAGGGGAAGGTTAGAAGAATCCAATCTCTTCAGAGTGCATGGAGCCTGTTTTAAAACAACAATAATAGAGGCCCAGCACAAGTGCATACCACAAAGAAAGAAGAGCTCATTTAAGTCCAAGAGGACGCCGGCATGGTTAACAAGTGGAGTTAGAGAGGCTCTAAAGCGCAAGGAGAGGTCCTTCTGTAAATGGAAATCCTCCCCAAATGAGGAAAATAAAAAGGATCACAAACTCTGGCAAAAGAAATGTAAGAAGATGATAAGGGAGGCAAAGAAAGACTTTGAGGAACGAATGGCTAGCAATATAAAGGGTAATAATAAAAGCTTCTTTAAATATGTTAGAAGTAGAAAACCTGCCAGAGAACCAGTTGGCCCTCTGGATGGTGAGGGAGGAAAAGGGGAGCTTAAGGAAGACTTGGACATTGCAGAGAAATTGAATGAGTTCTTTGCGTCTGTCTTCACGACAGAGGACCTTGAGCGGATTCCGCTGCCCGAGCCGCCCCTCTTGACTAAAGAATTAAATCAAATACAGGTTAAAAGAGAGGAGGTTTTAGGACTAATTGATAAATTGAGGATTAACAAGTCACCTGGCCCAGATGGCATCCACCCAAGGGTTATTAGGGAACTGAGAAATGAAATTGCAGATCTCTTAACGGTTATATGCAACTTGTCTCTTAAAACGGCCACAGTGCCGGAGGACTGGAGGATAGCAGATGTCACACCAATTTTTAAAAAAGGAAGGAGGGGGGACCCAGGAAACTACAGGCCGGTTAGCCTTACATCTGTCCCAGGGAAGATGGTGGAAAGCCTCATCCAAGAGAAAATCTTAAAACACATAAAAGAACAAACCTTGCTGAGAGAAAATCAGCATGGCTTCTGTAAGGGTAAATCTTGTCTGACAAACCTCTTAGAATTTTTTGAAAAGGTCAACAGGCACGTGGATTTGGGTGAACCGGTTGATATAGTCTATCTGGATTTTCAAAAGGCTTTTGACACAGTCCCTCACCAAAGGCTGCTGAGAAAATTGCACAGTCAGGGGATAAGAGGGCAGGTCCTCTTATGGATTGAGAACTGGTTGAGATCCCGGAAACAAAGAGTAGGTGTCAATGGGAAATTTTCACAATGGAGAGAAGTGAAAAGCGGTGTGCCCCAGGGCTCTGTCCTGGGACCGGTGCTTTTCAATCTGTTCATAAATGACCTGGAGACAGGGATAAACAGTGAGGTGGCCAAGTTTGCCGATGACACAAAACTTTTCCGTGTGGTAAAAACCAGAGAAGATTGTGAAGAGCTCCAGAAGGATCTCTCCAAACTGGGGGAATGGGCTGAGAAATGGCAAATGCGTTTTAATGTAACCAAATGTAAAGTAATGCATATTGGGGGCAAAAAATCCAAACTTCATCTATCAACTCATGGGCTCTGAGTTATCCGTGACGGATCAGGAAAGAGATCTTGTTGTGTTGGTGGACAGCTCCATGAAGGTGTCTCCCCAATGTGTGGCAGCGGTGAAGAAGGCCAATTCCATGCTAGGGATTATCAAAAAGGGGATTGAAAATAAAACAGCCAACATTATAATGCCATTATACAAAACAATAGTAAGGCCCCACCTGGAGTATTGTGTACAATTCTGGTCACCGCATCTCAAGAAAGACATAGTGGAACTGGAAAAGGTGCAGAAGAGAGCGACTAAAATGATTACTGGGCTGGGGCACCTCCCTTATGAAGAAAGGCTAAAACATTTGGGCCTCTTTAGTCTGGAAAAAAGGCGATTGAGGGGGGATATGATTGAGACATACAAAATAATGCAGGGTATGAGTAAAGTGGATAGAGGGAAGCTCTTCTCCCTCTCCCAAAATACCAGAACTAGGGGACATACACTAAAATTGAGGGCTGGGAGAGTAAGAACTGACAAAAGAAAATATTTTTTCACCCAGCGCGTTGTAAGTCTATGGAACTCCCTGCCAAACAATGTGGTGATGGCATCTGACCTGGATGCCTTCAAAAGGGGATTGGACAGATTCCTGGAGGAAAAGTCCATCACAGGTTACAAACCATGATGGAGATGTGTAACCTCCAGGGTTTAAACCAGGGTACTTCAAGGGCCAGATGCAGGGGAGTGGTATCAGGAGACAGATATCTAGTCTCATGCACTCCCAAACACATCTGGTGGGGCCGCTGTGAGATACAGGAAGCTGGACTAGATGGGCCTTTGGCCTGATCCAGCATGGCTCTTCTTATGTTCTTATGTTCTTAAACTATGGCAAGTCCTTAAAGGAATGGGAGTGCCTGACCACCTTATCTGTCTCCAAAGAAATCTACTGTATATGTGGGACAAGCAGCAACCGTCAGAACTGGATATGGAACAACTGACTGGTTTAGAATTGGGAAAGGAGTACGACAAGGCTGTATACTGTCACCTTGCCTATTTAACTTATATGCAGAGTACATCATGAGAAAGGCAGGTCTGGATGAATCACAGGCTGGAATTAAGATTGCCGGAAGAAATATCAACAACCTCAGATACGCAGATGATACTACTCTAATAGCAGAGAGTGAGGAGGAATTAAAGAACCTCTTAATGAGGGTGAAAGAGGAGAGTGAAAAAAATGGGCTGAAGCTCAACATCAAAATGTATGGATGTATGGATGTATGGAAGTGAGAGCTGGACTATAAAGAAGGCTGATCGCCGCAGAATTGATGCTTTTGAGCTGTGGTGCTGGAGGAGAGTCTTGAGAGTCCCCTGGACTGCAAAGAGATCAAACCTTGTTGTTGTTGTTGTTGTTGTTCAGTCGTTCAGTCGTGTCCGACTCTTCGTGACCCCATGGACCAGAGCTCGCCAGGCCTTCCTATCCTCCACTGCCTCCCGGAGTTTTGTCAAATTCATTTTGGTTGCATCGATGACACCGTCCAACCATCTCATTCTCTGTCGTCCTCTTTTCCTTTTGCCTTCGATTTTTCCCAGCATCAGGGCCTTTTCCAGGGAGTCCTCTCTTCTCATGAGGTGGCCAAAGTACTGGAGCCTCAGCTTCAAAATCTGTCCTTCCAGTGAGCATTCGGGGTTGATTTCTTTCAGAATGGATAGGTTTGATCTCCTTGCAGTCCAGGGGACTCTCAAGACTCTCCTCCAGCACCACAGCTCAAAAGCATCAATTCTGCGGCGATCAGCCTTCTTTATAGTCCAGCTCTCACTTCCATACATCACTACTGGAAAAACCATAGCTTTAACCATCCTGACCTTAGTTGGCAAAGTGATGTCTCTGCTCTTTAGGATGCTATCTAGGTTTGCCATTGCTTTCCTCCCAAGAAGCAGGCGTCTTTTTATTTTTCGTTGCTGCAGTCGCCATCTGCAGTGATCAAGGAGCCCAGGAAAATAAACTCTGTCATTGCCTCCATTTCTTCCCCTTCTATTTGCCAGGAGGTGATGGGACCAGTGGCCATGATCTTAGTTTTTTTGATGTTGAGCTTCAGCCCATTTTTTTCACTCTCCTCTTTCACCCTCATTAAGAGGTTCTTTAATTCTTCCTCACTCTCTGCTATTAGAGTAGTATCATCTGCGTATCTGAGGTTGTTGATATTTCTTCCGGCAATCTTAATTCCGGCTTGAGATTCATCCAGACCGGCCTTTCTCATGATGTGCTCTGCATATAAGTTAAATAGGCAAGGTGACAGTATACAGCCTTGTCGTACTCCTTTCCCGATTCTAAACCAGTCAGTTGTTCCATATCCAGTTCTGACGGTTGCTGCTTGTCCCACATATAGATTTCTTAGGAGACAGATAAGGTGGTCAGGCACTCCCATTCCTTTAAGGACTTGCCATAGTTTGTTGTGGTCTACACAGTCGAAGGCTTTGGCATAGTCAATGAAGCAGAAGTAGATGTTTTTCTGGAACTCTCTGGCTTTCTCCATAATCCAGCGCATGTTGGCGATTTGGTCTCTAGTTCCTCTGCCCCTTCGAAATCCAGCTTGTAGTTCTGGAAGTTCTCTTTCCACATACTGCTGAAGCCTGCCTTGTAGAATTTTGAGCATAACCTTGCTAGCATGTGAAATGAGTGCAATTGTGCGATAGTTGGAGCATTCTTTGGCGTTCCCTTTCTTTGGGATTGGAATGTAGACCGATCTTTTCCAGTCCTCTGGCCACTGCTGGGTTTTCCAAATTTGCTGGCATATCTTATGCAGCACCTTTACAGCATCCTCTTTTAAGATTTTAAGGAGTTCAATTGGAATGCCATCACCTCCACTGGCCTTGTTGTTTGCAATGCTTTCTAAGGCCCACTTGACTTCACTTTCCAGGATGTCTGGCTCCAGGTCAGCAATTACGCTATCTTGGTTATCAGGGACGTCCAGATCTTTCTGATATAATTCTTCTGTATATTCTTGCCATCTCTTCTTGATCTCTTCTGCTTCAGTTAGGTCCCTACCATTTTTGTCCTTTATCATATCCATCTTTGCACGAAATGCCCCTTTAATATCTCCAATTTTCTTGAACAGATCTCTGGTTTTTCCTTTTCTATTGTTTTCCTCTATTTCTTTGCACTGTTCATTCAAGAAGGCCGCCCTGTCTCTCCTTGCTATTCTTTGGAAGTCTGCATTCAATTTTCTGTATCTTTCCCTTTCTCCCTTGCATTTTGCGTCCCTTCTCTCCTCCGCTATTTGTAGGGCCTCGTTGGACAACCACTTTGCTTTCTTGCATTTTCTTTTCTTTGGAATATTTTTCATTGCAGCCTCCTGTACAATGTTACAAGCCTCCATCCATAGTTCTTCAGGTGTTCTGTCCACCAAATCTAGTTCCTTGAATCTATTCTTCACTTCCACTGTGTATTCATATGGGATTTGACTTAGGTTATACCTGACTGGCCCAGTGATCTTCCCTACTTTCTTCAGTTTGAGTTTGAATTTTGAAATAAGAAGCTGATGATCTGAGCCACAGTCAGCACCAGGTCTTGTTTTTGCTGACTGTATAGAGCTCCTCCATCTTTGGCTGCAGAGGACATAGTCAATCTGATTCCGGTATTGTCCATCTGGTGATGTCCATGTGTAGAGTCGCCTTTTGTGTTGTTGGAAAAGAGTGTTTGCAATGACCAGCTTGTTCTCTTGACAAAACTCAATTAGCCTTTGCCCTGCTTCATTTGGAACTCCAAGGCCAAACTTGCCAGTTATTCCTTTTATCACTTGACTCCCTACTTTAGCATTCCAATCCCCTATGATGAAAAGAACATCTTTCTTTGGTGTCAGTTCTAGAAGTTCTTGTAAGTCTTCATAAAATTGGTCAATCTCAGACTCTTCAGCACCGGTAGTTGGAGCATAAACTTGGATTACTGTGATGTTCAAAGGACTGCCTTGGAATCGTACCGAGATCATTCTATCATTTTTTAGGTTGTATCCCAGTACTGCTTTTCTCACTCTATTGTTGACTATGAAGGCTACTCCATTTCTTCTATGGGATTCTTGCCCACAGTAGTAGATGTGATAGTCATCTGAACTGAATTCACCCATTCCTGTCCATTTAAGTTCACTGATGCCCAGGATGTCAATGTTTATTCTTTCCATCTCACGTTTGACCACATCCAGCTTACCCTGGTTCATAGATCTCACATTCCAGGTTCCTATGCAGTATATCTCTTTGCAGCATTGGACTTTCCTTTCTCTTCCAGGCACGTCTGCAGCTGAGCGTCCTTTCGGCTTTGGCCCAGCCACTTCATTAGCTCTGGAGCTACTTGTCCTTGTCCTCCGCTCTTCCTCAGTAGCATGTTGGACACCTTCTGACCTGAGGGGCTCATCTTCCAGCGTCATATCTTTTAGCCTTTTGTTTCTGACCATGGGATGTTCTTGGCAGGGATACCGGGGTGGCTTGCCAGTTCCTACCCCAGGAAGTCTTATTACAGGCCTCATTGTCACCAGTGTAATTAGCCTTACAATGATGAAAGCAAAGTTCAGCCTGTTTTATTTTGTAGCCTCACTGATCAACTGGGACACAAAAGTAGAAATGTGCCCCATTTATAAGATATTCCAGATTCCTATTTATAAGATATTCCAGATTCCTATCCATTCTGAAAGAAATCAACCCCGAATGTTCACTGGAAGGACAGATTTTGAAGCTGAGGCTCCAGTACTTTGGCCACCTCATGAGAAGAGAGGACTCCTTGGAAAAGTCCCTGATGCTGGGAAAAATCGAAGGCAAAAGGAAAAGAGAATGACAGAGAATGAGATGGTTGGACGGTGTCATCAATGCAACCAAAATGAATTTGACAAAACTCCGGGAGGCAGTGGAAGATAGGAAGGCCTGGCGAGCTCTGGTCCATGGGGTCAGGAAGAGTCGGACACGACTGAACGACTGAACAACAACAAAAGCTGCCACCTTTTAAAATCGTCGCCTCATGAATTGGGACAGACTCAGATGTAGAATATAAAAATAATAACAAAGTTTATTAAGAAAATAATAAATATAACAATGTCTGAGAATAGTGTGTGTTGCCTTTAACACAGAATCGATTTAATCAACTCTTCCAGCCCCCTGTCTTTAATAACTAGTAAACAGTATAGCCCTCACTGCCTGACAGAACTCCAACAGAGCAGTGCTCTATCCCAGCACTCACTCTCAAAACCTCAACTTAACTCATCTGAACTCCCTCAACTGACTAGGCTCCACCCTTTTTATATCATACCATTCCCCGCCCTCCTGCTGGGATTGGCTGATGATTTGTATATTTATTACTCCTGTTTCCAGGGTGTAGTCACAATACCTCCCCCCTTATAAATAATTTTTAAGGGAGTAAACTTACCTCAGTTTGCTCACTTAAAATTCTCTTCTGGAACCTATTTAACTAATGCATATATCCTGTTTATCATATTCAACTATACATATCTATAAACTGTTTTATAATATGTTCAACCTTCTTACTATATAATACCATTAAATGCAATCATTCTTTCTATATCATTACATTTTAAATAGACTATACTCTTATAACATTAGTTAAAATAATAAATTCAAATACCTGTAAATACCTTATCGATCATCCTAGAATCAATCTATGTTAAGATACATAAATACATATATTTGGTTTACATTTTAAGCTATTTTACTTACCAATATACATACAATTTGTATCCTTAACTTATATTCTAAATAGCACATAAACATTTTGATTTATAGTAAGCTCTAATTATACATTACCTTGCATTTTTCATTTACAGTTAACACATTAAGTTATGGTTTTCACATTTTATGATATTACATTTCCATACTTTTTTTAACAACACCTTCCTCTTACATCAGCAATAAAATAACAATATTACATTATCATTGTTTAACCATGGTCCATGTAATCAATGTCTTCCGTTTCTTGCTGCAACTGCTGTACGATGATACGCTATGGGTGATCACTTCCTCTGGCACATAAATTCAAAGTCCAGTTCAAAATAAATTGATGCCATTTTTCCTTGAGTTCTTGGAATGTGGGATTCAACTCTTTGACACCACTCCTGGTACAGTTCATTAGAGTCCCCTCAAATGCAGCTTGGTATTCAAGCGACTACTGTATGACATACGGGTGCTTCTTTTTGTCAGTTCAGTCAGTGGTGTTGCAATGGTGCTCAAATGTGGACTAAACCTCCTGGGATATACCGCAAGTCCTGAAAAAGATCTCACCTTCTTTTTGTTGGCCTGTCTTGGCCACAAGTCGATCGTGTCGCTCTTCCTCTGCAGGGGGTTGATAACGCCTCGTCCCACGACATGTCCCAGGTAGTTGATTTCTGGATTTCCTAGTCGCCACTTGGATGCTCCCTTCGTCTTCTCGGCCTCTCGGATCCGCTAAAGCACGATGTTCACAGGCTGTAGTTTTTCCCAGGTGTCTTTTGCAACCACTGAATCAGGTCTGTCATTAGCATCGTTCACTTCCAAGTAGGGTTTCTGCTTTACACGGTTTTCTATTTGCTTTTCAGCTTCCTGCAGCTTTCTAACTTCATCAGCGATCTTATTCCCTTCTTGTATCATTTGTTCCTTGCCCAGTGACACTTTGTTCCCATCCAGACAAAGTTGCTCATTATTTAATATTTCTTTTTCAAGCTCTGCTTTCATTGATGTAAGTTGCTGTAAGCAATCTTCTTTACTTTCTGATGCACCAGACAATTGCATTTCCAAATTACATATTTCCTTTTCTTTAATGTTCTCCACTGCGGTAAGTACTTCTAGTTCTGCTGATTTCTTCTGGAGTTCGAAAACAAATGTATCAGATTCATTCCTCCTTTTCTCCAGTTTCTTTTCCTTCATCTCTAAAAGTGCTTTCGAAGGTGAAATTTCATTTTGGAGTTCACCAATAACTGATGCCTGCTGAATTTTAGCTTCTTTCAGCTCTTCTGCTGTTGCATCATTTTGTTCTGTTCCAAGCTGTGCTAATTTTTCTTCTTCTTCTTTTAATTTAAAATATTTTTCCAGTCTGGAGTTCTCTGCCGGTACACAAAGTTCTTCACAAGCTTGTATCATTCTCTTCTCTCTTATGAACTTTTCGGAGAGTTCAGGACTTAAAGGGTGTGTATTCGATTCCATTAAATCAAAACATCCCTTCAAACTGTCATCTTGCCTTTGTTCTAGACTAAAGTCTGCTGCTGGCCCTTTTATGTCGGCTAAGTTGTCTTTTCCTACCATTTCAGACTGCTGAGATTCCCTCTCAAGTTCTACTGACATTTGATTTATAACTGTGTTGTTTTCACTGTTTGGTTCAGCTTGATGTGTCTGAGCTTGTGTTACTACAAAAGCAATCTGCACATGCTCTAAGACATCTATTCCAATTAAACCTGCTGTTGGGATTTGATCTGAAACTCCTATTCTATGACTGGAGTTATTGCAGTCACCATTTGTAATGTCTGAAGAGACAACTGTTGTGAAGCAAGGGCTTGCTGTCAATTTTGAGGAGGTAGCTAGACTTCTGTTGATTGTACTGCCCAATTTTGTCACAGGGGACTGTCTGGGCCAAGTACCATCTTCATTCTTAACTTCTGTTAACACCACCTGTCTCTGGTAGAGCCCTGCATCTTGTATAGGGCTATCAAGTTTGCTTAACTGCTCATAAATACAGGTATTACTCATCTATCTGAGCCACAGCCTAATTTTCTTTTCATCAAGAATATTAAACAGCTTCTGCATCTCTTTTCCAATAGTATCAATGGTATCCGCTTTGCTGAAATAACAGCTTACAAAATTATTAGGATCACTGTTTTGACAGAGCTTCAGTTCCAAAAGATATACTTCCACTTTACAATATTTCACGAATAAACCATATTCTACAACTTTTCTCACAATTGGCTTCTGCCCCTCTACACACCCATACCAATTTACTAATTTATTCCAGGCTTCAGTAGGAACTAAAACATAATCCAATTTATCAATAAGGTGCTCTTTCAACATCTGAGTCTCTGAATCTGCAAAAAGTTCCAAGTTGTCAATTGGCCCTGGGAAGAGGTTAGGCTCTCCCACGTTATACCGGTCCCAGCTATCAAAGCCCACATACAGCATTTCTTCCACTGCTTGAACCACCGGTTATTAATCAAATACCAAAACTCCCCTGACCACAAAGGCGTCCCCAACAGCGGCTTAAGTTCAGACACCCCAGTATGCGCCATTTAAAAAAAGGTTTTCTTTGTATCTCTCGGGCACTTTAGTGACTGACCTAAATCTTTTCCTCAGTTGTTCTGCTGAAATGCCAATTCTAGTAAACACTAACTCTTTTCCCAGTCTTAGTATTCACTTTTGGAACTGACTTGAAATAAAAATCTTTTTATTTATGTGGTGTATATACCATTTCTTTCTTAAGAAAAAGGAAGATTAAGACTGGGTCACAGCTGTTTTAATGGCAACTGTAAAAAATTTACCTCAGCTCCCAGCTTCTGCTTATGTTACTGTAACTGCTCAAGCTTGGCACAGTGCCCAGACTTCAAACTCTTTATTTAAAATATTATTTCAGTGTTTAAAGCACACAGATTTAGAGATGTTTCTTCTGCTTTTACACTATAACTTTTATCTGACTCTTACAATTCCACTTTGCCTCCAAAAGGAATTCTAATTAGCCAACTCCCACTCTCACAGAGCCTCTGTCAGTTTTAAATCTCCTCAGGCCTCTTCACTTTCTGAGGTAAATTTTCTGTCCCCACAAACTCCCAGACCTTTTACTTTGGAGATTTCTTTCTGTTAAAACCCAGGGTGATATTTCCAGACCTTTACCAAGCCACCCTAAATTCAAGGGCAAACGCTTTGGGTCTTCCACCCCCAAAGGAAATTTGTCTCAGCACCTTTTAATTTTCAGGCTGCTGGACAGCACAGAGTTCCGTGACTCTCAAGCAGTTTCCCGAACAACCACTGTAGATTTTAGTCTATCCTTACAGATTTACTCTTCTAGGTGTCCTATAATTTGTCAAGCCAGACTCCTTTTCCTTTTGGAATCCTGGCCTCCAGACTCTAACAGGCCCACCAAAGAAAATCAGATAGCACTACAGGGTTTTAAGTCTGAATTCCTCTCTCATACACAGGGCTTCCCAAGAACTGAAATTAGCTTCACCTAATTCTCAGTCCTAACCCCTTTTCAGAGGAACTTCCACAGACTACCAACAACACTTGAGGGCTAACTTTTACTAAAGGCTTCTTTTTAAACTTCCAGTTTCAATTTCTTCACAAGGTAGAGACTAAATATTTTGAGCTGGTGACTTTTTCCCTCAGGCAAACTGGATATATTCGAAATCCGACCACTGCCCACCAAATTGTGATGTCACCCTTTTCACAGACTGGGTTCTCAAAGGCACAACTGGGCTTATTTCGACATCCCACTGCTGTGCCACCAAATTGTGACGACACCTCCCTTTTACAGGTGTAATTGTGATGGAAATGGTAATGCTGCCACCTTTTATTCACTTGGTAAAGCTGCCACCTTTTAAAATTGTCGCCTCATGAATTGGGACAGACTCAGATGTAGAATATAAAAATAATAACAAAGTTTATTAAGAAAATAATAAATATAACAATGTCTGAGAATGGTATGTGTTGCCTTTAACACATAATAGATTTAATCAACTCTTCCAGCCCCCTGTCTTTAATAACTAGAGATGGGCACGACTAGGGAAAATGACGTTTTCGAGTTGTCGTGTGTCGGAGGCAGTCCGTTTCGGCTCGTTTCCGTTTTTCGCGAAATTTTGCAAAAATTAGTCGGTTCGTTTTTTCGTTTTTTCGTTGTCGTTAGTACTGGTTTGGGGGGGTAGCGGGCTCCTGGAGGGAGCTGCAGGAGTCAGCCAGAGCCACAAGTGATGGACTGGCAGACTCTTTGCACCTGCTGTGTCTCACGTACTTGCATGTAGTGCAATGCAAGTAGATCTGGCTTAGGGTTAAGACGGGTTAGCGCAAGGGCTAGGGTTAGGCTAGTTATGGGTGAGGTTAGGGTGAGTATTGGGGTGCACCTCTGGGTGCCTCTCTGACCCACTTAGAAGGACAGTGTACTGGCGTATGGGTTAGGCTTAGGCTTAGGGTTCGGGTTTGGGCTACGATTAGTGGGCTGTTTGTGCCCGATTGGCACATCCCAGCAGTCTCTGTGGTCAACCTGGCCAAGTGGCCATGCGATTGGTGGAAAATTTGCATGGTCCACTCCCATGGGCGAGCCCATCATTGCGAATGTGCAGGTGTAATAAAATAAAATAAAATAAAATAAAATAAAATCAACGGAGACTTTTTTTTGCAAGAAAAACCCACTGCTGCTACTGTAAAAATTCAAGCATTTAAAATAGCTAATTTTCGCATGTTTCTGTGGTGCTTTGGTGGGGTTTTGGGCAACGATTTCAAAAAAAATATTGCGGTCGCCATTTTGGATCCCCCGCACTGCATGGCAAATGGATGCGCCCTCCCAGCCTGGTACCAGCAGCGCAGCAGTAGCAATAGCCAAGGAGAGGGGGGCGGGGAACCCCCCCCAAATAAAACACCCTTCTGGCCTGGTAGGTGCCCTCAGACAGTTTTCGCCTACTTTTAGGGCCGGGAATCGTTGTTTTTTTTAACTTTTAAAAACTTTTTTTCTGTGCCGCTTGGCATTGCGCGATCACCGCGATGCAAGTAACGAGCACGACAAATCAGACCAAATTGTTCATTCGTCGGTTCGAGCTCGAATTTTGGCGGAGTAATTCCCGTTACCGTTTCCGTAGAGTAATGGATACGAGTAACGGAAATGGAAACGGGAATACCGCTAAGTCGTGCCCATCTCTATTAATAACTAGTAAACAGTATAGTCCTCACTGCCTGACAGAACTCCAGCAGAACAGTGCTCTATCCCAGCACTCACTCTCAAAACCTCAACTTAACTCAACTCATCTGAACTCCCTCAACTGACTAGGCTCCACCCTTTTTATATCATACCATTCCCCGCCCTCCTGCTGGGATTGGCTGATGATTTGTATATTTATTACTCCTGTTTCCAGGGTGTTGTCACAGCATCACAATTCTGACTGTGGACAAAGGAAGGTGCACTGTCGTCCTCAATACAGTGGATTACCACAAAAAGGTTATCACATTTTTAGATGACCAACACATATATGAAAAACTAAAAAGAGACCCCACCAGCAATCACAGGAAGAAAGTAATAGAATGCTTAAAACTCTTGGAGAAGGATAACACAATTGACAGGGTGACCTACCACCAGTTTATATCCCAGAGAGACTGTCTCCTGCTTTTACGGACTCCCCAAGATCCACAAGCAAGGAATTCCCCTCAAACCTATCGTCAGCAGTATAAATTCAGTGACTTACAACATCGCAAAATACCTGGCGACTATCCTAGCCCCACTGGTTGGACTCACGGACCACCACGTACACAATTCAGAGGAGTTTGTTTCTAAAGTCAATGAGCTGAAACTGGATACAGATGAAACCATGGTATCCTTTGATGTTACATCTCTCTTTACCAGCATGGTAAAGAGAAGACTAAGAGAAGACAGCACGCTCACCTCCAGAAGCCGCCTCAACCCAGACCAGATAGGCCTGCTCCTGGACCTGTGTCTGAACATCACATATTTTGTGTACAGAGGGGACTTCTACAGACAGAAGCATGGTTGTACCATGGGTTCCCCAGTGTCACCAATAGTTGCGAACCTATACATGGAAGAAGTGGAGAAGAAGGCACTCAACACCTTCCCAGGGACAACACCATCCCACTGGTTCAGGTATGTAGATGATACCTGGGTGAAAATCAAGACTCAGGAAGTACAGGCCTTTACAGACCACATCAATGCGGTGGACCCTAATTTTAGGTTCACTAAGGAAGACACCCAAGACAACAGGGTGGCTTTCCTGGATTGTGCAGTCATCATCACACCTGATCGTGGCCTGGGAGTAGAAGTTTACAGGAAAACCCACCCACACAAATCAGTACTTACTGTTTGACTCCCACCATCCATTACAGCACAACTTAGGAGTCACCAGGACCCTAAGCCACAGAGCAGAGAGCATACCCACCTCCACAGAAGCCAAGAAGAAGGAAGACACGCACCTGAAGACAGCACTTAAGGCCTGTGGATATCCAAAGTGGGCCTTCAACAAAGCAGTGGGCCATCCCAGAAGAACAACGGATCAGTCTGAGACCCAGACCCAACAGAAGAACCTGGTCATTCCTTACATGGCTGGAGTGTCGGAGAAGCTTAAAATGATTTTTGGCAAACACCACATCCCTGTTTATTTCAAACCCACAAACACACTAAGGCAGAGACTTGTCCACCCAAGGATCCGATACCAAAACATAAAAGGAGCAATATAGTATATGCAGTCCAATGCAGTGAGGAGTGTTCAGACCTCTACATTGGAGAAACTAAACAGCCATGAAACAGAAGGATGGCCCAACATAGGAGGGGTAACAGCTCAGGACCAGAATCAGCAGTACACCTCCATTTGAAGGACAAAGGGCACTCTTTCAAAGATGAGGATGTACACATATTAGACAAAGAAGATACTGTAGATGGTTTGAGAGAGGAGTAAGGGAAGCCATTCATGTGAGCATCGAACCCCCCTCCCTCAACAGAGGTGGCGGCCTCAGGCATAGTCTATCTGCTACTTATCAGGGTGTGCTTTCCAAAGTACCCAGACAAATCAAAAAGCCTTCACCACCAAGGCCATAGCTAACGACTCATTCTTGATAGCTTTCAGCACCTTAGGCCATTGTTCACCTTAAGGCTATGGATACTATTGTCTCCCTAACGAGCCTATTCAGGCCATTGTTAATCTTATGAGCCTAATTCAGACCAGGGTGACAAGAGGTCAAAGCTGACTGACTATAAGATGAAGGACTCGCACTAGCTGTATTCAGACTGATGAAGCTGTTTGGATGAGCAGCGAAACATTTCTATCTCTCAAAAAAGAAGTCCAGTAGCCATGACTCAACTTCCAGATAAACTCACCTGGATGACTGAGAATCTTCACAGACATACTGCTTTTCACCTCTCTCCATTGTGAAAATTGCCCATTGACACCTACTCTTTGTTTCCTGGATCTCAACCAGTTCTCAATCCATAAGAGGACCTGCCCTCTTATCCCCTGACTACAATTTTCTCAGCACCCTTTGGTAAGGGACTGTCAAAAGCCTTCTGAAAATCCAGATAGACAATATTCACCGGTTCACCCAAATCCACATGCCTGTTGACCTTTTCAAAGAATTCTAGAAGGTTTGTCAGGCAACACTTACCCATACAGAAGCCATGCTGATTGTCCCTCAGCAAGGTTTGTTCTTCTATGTGTTTTAAGATTTTTCTCTTGGATGAGGCTTTCCACTATCTTCCCTGGGACAGACGTAAGGCTAACTGGCCTGTAGTTTCCTGGGTCTCCCCTCCTTCCCAAGTAACTGTGTAGTGGGTTTCAACATTTTATACTTCCAGTTTAGTCTTTTTAAAGATTTGCGTGTCATCATTTAAAAACTTTATCCTGTTGTGAATCACCCTTGGGCCCCGTAAGGGAAGAAATTAGAAAATCCATCCATCCATGAATTCATAGTTGCCACAGCATTTGCACCCCTAGCCGCACCACTACCACCTAGTGTTTCCTGGTGGCGATGGGCATGGGGGGGAGGCAGACTTTGGCCCCCTTTGAGCATCTGCCTTTGCTTCTGCTGCCCTTGGTGGCTCAATCACTCTCTTGGTCTTTTCCTCACCTCTCCCAAATGCATACAGCATACAGGGAATTGGGTGGCTCTGAAGGGTAAGGCACCCTGCCCAGAATAATGGATGGAGGGAATGCCATCTGAGAAGGAGCCTGGAGGGAAGTGCCAAGGGCCACCGGCTGCAGATGCACACACACAAACACACACATAATGTGTAGAAAATGAAGCTGGTGGGCCCTTCTGGATCAGCCCCCATGAGGCTGCTGGGATTGTCCAGGGCAGCCTTCCCTTTGTCTGCCGCCTGACCCCGGAGAAGCAGCAGCCTTCTCTTGGGGCTCAGGTGGGATCCTGCCCCTTTGGCTGAGCGGGAGTAAAGAGGGGCACTCTCGCAGGACTTGGAATGCCCTTCCAGGAGCTGCCCGTCGCCCCTCAGGCAGGGGTTCTCCCCAGTCGCTCACCAGAGGTAGGAGCTGGCCTGGGTCCACCGGGCGTAGGCCTGCCGGTACATCAGGACTGCATAGAGGACCAGGAGAGGCAGCCGCTGCTCCGCATCCAGGTTGGGGGCCTGGCCCTGGAGGCGCCGGTGAGTGCGGGCCAGGATGGCCTTGGGCTCCAGGAGCATCTCGCAGAAGAGGACGGTGGCGTTGCGGTGGACGGGCCCTGCAGGCGTGAGAACGAGAAGCCTCCAGTCCTGCAGATGTTGCTGGCAAGGCAGAGAGAGCGAGAGCAGGGCAGCCTTGGAGAGAGGGGGTGCTTTGGCATGAATATGTGTGTGCGGGTGTGTGGGGGGGAGAGCTGGCTTTGTGGGTTCCCTGAAGAAATCTGGAAGAGGCAGGCAGAAGTGGCCTGTCCCCGAGGCACCCGCCTCCTCCTCCTCCTCCTCCTCCTCCTCCTCCTCCCCAGGCCTCTCCCTGCTGCCCTTCTCGCTCAAGGGCAGGGCCCTACCTGGCACCGAGTGGGGGGCATCGGCTGTCGTGATGAGCCAGAGGCGGAATTTGGGGTGGATTTCAAGGACCTTGCCTTCTGCCTGGCCTGTGTGAGAGAAAGAGGGGGCAGCCATTTGCCTGCACGGAGCTGCCCCCTTGCCCGGCCAGGAGCCCAGCCCCCTCCCCCTCCCCCTCCCTCACCTGCCTCAGTGCTCATCAGGGCCTCCAGCTGCAAAAGGACGTCGGGGTCCCAGCGTTCCTGGAGGTGGCAGTTGCTGAGGACCAGCCACTTGCCTTTCTTGGCACACAGGGGCAGCGTTCTCCACACGCGGCGGGCAGCGTCCGGAGTGCCAAAGGAGATGACCACCACTTTCCCCTGCAGGGCACCAGCACAGCCAGGGGAACGGGGGAGGGGGGGAAGGGAGAGGTCAGCCTCCCGGCAGAGCTGCCCAATGGCTAGCGCCCAGCCGCCCGCTCCTCTGGCCCCTCTCACCGCCCGTCCACGCTGGGCGGCCATCTGCTGGATCCACAGAAGCGGGTGCGTGAAGGAGCCTGGCGATCCCTCTGGAGCGGTGAGGAAGAGGATGGGCCGGTTGGTGCGGCTGTAAAAGTAGGGGTTGGTGGAGGCCATCTCCTCCGTGACGGACCAGCCCAGCAGGCAGGTGGTGAGGTCGGCCATCACCCGGCTCATGGCGCTGGGGCACAGGATCCTCCACAGCAGGGCGCGCTGGAAGGGGCGGAGGTGCTGGTGGCTGGGGCACAGGGCCAGCCCCACCACCGTGGAGGGCAGGCGGAAGTACTCCTGCCACTGGGAGGCCTGCTGGCCCAGGGAGGCTGGCAGCCCCTGGAAGGCGGGCAGTGCCTCCAGCAGGCAGCACTGCTCCCAGGCGTCTGCGCTCACCCACCCCGGGCGCGGCAGGCCCCCCTGGGCAGCCGACTGCAGCAGGGCCTGGGCCCGGGGCTCCCGCAGGCCCCCGCAGAAGGCTAGCCACTCCAGGGGCTGCACGGCGCTCGCTCGTCCCCCTGCAGGGTGGCCAGGGCCCCCAGGAAGAAGACGAGCAGGCGGTCCGTCTCCCGCAGGGAGGGCAGGGCCTGGACCAGCAGGTGCTGGAGGACGGACCTGCGCAGCTCCAGGAGCCGGGCCTCCAGGGACTCCTGCTTGCTGCTGCTGTCCTGGCGCTTGGCGGCCAGCAGAGCCTGCCGCAGGCGGCCCACGCAGGCGTTGGTGGGGAAGCGGTAGAGTGGGTGGAGGCGGCTCGCCTGCTGAAGGGCCTGCTGCAGCGCCCCGGCCATCCGGGCAACCGGGCGGTACTTGTCACACAGGGCCGCCTGGTCCTGGTGCTGGGCGGCCATGTGCTGGCGGGTGGCCCGCAGGGCCTGGATCTGGGTCTGCAGAAGGCGCACCATCGGCATAAAGTTCTCCTCCTCCAGCAGCGAGCGCTGCGGCTGCGCAATCAGCTCCATCAGCTCTTCCTGCAAAGGAGAGGCCAGGGGGAGGGGAAGGGAGACATTGTGGAAATAATCTTGAACAGCTAGTCCAAATGTGGAAATAATCCTGAACAGCTAGTGGTAGCTGGGTACTGGAGTAACGGGAGAGCGTTGATCTCTCTCTCTCACACAAACACACAGAAAATGAAACTTCGGTCCAGCCGAGCCTCCCTTCATACCAAGAGGTTCTATTTCATTAATTGCTCTAACACAGTGGTTCTCAACCTGTGGGTCCCCAGATGTTCCTGGACTGCAACTCCCAGAAATGCCTTCCAGTACAGCGAGTGGTGGAGGCTTCTGGGAGTTGCAGTCCAGGAACATGTGGGGACCCACAGGTTGAGAAATGGAAGTTACCTACCTGTAACTGTAGTTCTTCGAGACGAAGTCTGTGAATCCACACTAAAGGGTTAACCTGCAGACAGCCTGCAGCCACCGGATTGTTACAAAGCTCTTGTCGGTTAGGACCTCCCCCTCCTCCTGCGCATGCTCCGGCTTTCCCGCTCTTTCTCCTCAGTTCCCCTATGATCCGCCACTGAAAAACAGAACAGAGAGAATGACGGATAGAGGGGAGGCGGGCGGGACGTGTGGATTCACAGACTTCGTCTCGAAGAACTACAGTTACAGGTAGGTAACTTCCATTTCTTCTTCGAGCCGTCTGTGAATCCACACTAAAGGGTGATTAGGAAGCTGCCTTACCGGAGGTGGGTCGTCACTGTAGTGCTGCGGCTAAAACAGCCCGACCAAAAGCGGCATCAGCCTTGGCCCTGACGTCCAGTCGGTAAAGTGTCATGAAGGTGGACGGATTGGACCAAGTTGCCACTTTACAAACGTCCTCAAGAGGGATACCACGGAGCAGGGCGGTAGATGAGGAGACCGCTCGGGTGGAGTGACCCCTAGGCGTAGTCGGTAGAGGGGAATTAGCCAGCTGGTGTGCAAGTGTGATGGCTTGGCAGATCCACTTGGAGAGTGTCTGGGCAGTTACCGGTTCTCCCTGACAAGGTTCATGAGGGCGCACAGAGAGCCGGGGAGACTTTCTGATGGTCTTAGTGCGGCTGGTGTAGAAAAGCAGGGCCCGTCTGACATCGAGAGTGTGGAGTGTGCGCTCGATGTCCGAAGAGGGTTCAGGAAAGAACGCCGGGAGTACAATGGATTGGTGCAGATGGAAGTCCGATGCTACTTTGGGAAGGAAGGAGAGATCAGGATAAAGAGTAACTTTGTGAGGATGAAATTGCAAGAAGGGAGGATCAGCTCGAAGAGCGGCCAGCTCCGAGGCACGTTTCGCTGAGGTTATGGCAACTAGAAATACAGTTTTAACAGACAACATGTGTAAGGAAACAGAAGCCAACGGTTCGAAAGGGGGCTTCGTCAACTTATTAAGAACAAGAGGAAGGGACCACTGCGGAGGGAGCGGTCTCACAGAGGGGCGAACATTCTTGAGGCCCTTGAGGAATTGTTTGATGTCAGGGTGATGAAAGAGTTCAGAGGCCGGTGAATTGTGAGGTTGAAACGCCACAATGGCGG
The DNA here is from genome assembly GCA_037367245.1 of Phrynocephalus guinanensis. NCBI lineage: Eukaryota > Metazoa > Chordata > Lepidosauria > Squamata > Agamidae > Phrynocephalus > Phrynocephalus guinanensis. The sequence goes on along the minus strand of CM074736.1, from coordinate 139,632,092 downwards.
CTAGGTACACCCTGAGGGTCGAAATCGAAAGACCTCTGTTGGAGAGCAGGAGTAGGAACTGAAGCACGGTCTCCACAGAAGTAGGTTGCAACGGCAGATTATGTTCAGTTGCAAAAAGCTGGAAGGCAGACCATTTATAACTATAGAGTGTGGTGGTAGATTGCCAACGGGCATTGGCTAGTGTGAGTGGACCAGCCAGGCAGTGAGATGCAGAGATTGTAGATCCGGATGAAGGTGAGGCCGCAACGGCACTTTTCGATAACTGGAGGCTAGGGACAACAGGGTCGCGAACCATGGCTGACGGGGCCACCACGGAGCGATAAGGATAAGGGTCGTGGGGCTCTCCTGAAGTTTGATTATCGTCTTTTGTATCAATGGGATTGGTGGAATGGCATACAGGAGGTTCTGAGGCCACTTGAGGGAGAAGGCGTCGCCCAGGGATCCGGGGCCTTGACCGGCTCGGGAGCAATACAGTGGGCATTTTTTGTTGTACTGGCTGGCAAAGAGATCGATGCTCAGAGTCCCCCAGACATTGCAGAGGTCTACAAAGATCGAGTGTAGAAGGGACCATTTGTGGTTGTTGTAGGTCCGTCTGCTGAGGACATCCGCCATATGATTGTCCGCGGATGCTACATGGATGGCCTGTGGGGTGATGTTCCTGGCGCAGCAACAGTCCCAAAGTTCTAACGTGAGGTTCAGGAGACGCCTGGACCTCGTTCCGCCCTGTTTGTTCAGGTAATAGAGGGCAGTAGTGTTGTCCGTTACGATTTGAATGGTTTGATTGGTGATCAGGGGCTCGAAAGCTCTCAGAGCTTTGAAAATTGCAAGGAGTTGGAGGTAACTGATGTGGAGCCGTTTCTCCATCTCGTTCCAGGTTCCGTGTATGTAAGCACTGTCGCAGTGGGCGCCCCATCCAATAGTGCTTGCATCGGTGGTGACAACTCTGGATATCGGTGGACTTTTGAACAGACGGCTGGAGTCGAGATGGAGAGGACAGGCCCACCACTGAAGACCGAGGTGTCTTGAGGGATAAGGACCTGTTTGAGAAGACTGTCGTGCACAGGGTTGTACTGGCGTAGGAGACAGGATTGCAGTGGTTGCAGATGAAGCCGGGCGTGCGGAAGAACAGAGGTCGTCGAGGCCATGAGGCCGAGAAGATGGAGGATGGATTGGACAGGAAAGTGGTGGTTTGGTTTGAAGGGAATCAGAGCCTTCAAGATCTTTTCTTTGCGGTCCTGTGGCAGGAATGCTTTGCCTTTCGTCGAGTCCAGGCTGGCTCCGATGTAACGAACCACCTGACAGGGCTGGAGTGTGGATTTGGCGGTGTTTATCTTGAAGCCCAAAGATGTTAGAAGGTGCAGCATGTAACGAATGTCCTGCTTTGACTTGTGTTGTGTAGGCCAATGCTCCCCAACCTTTTTGTCCCCACGGACCGGTAAATGTTTGATGATTTTCCATGGCCCGGGGCTGGGGGTGGGGAGGGGGGGGAGATGGGAGGTGCAGGGGGGGCGGGGGGCGGGGGGGAAGGGGAGAGTGTGGGGGCGGGGGGCGGGGGAGGGGGGAGGGAGGAGGGGAGGGGGGGGGGGGGGGGGGCTTGGAGCGTGTGCCTTGCGGGGGGGGCCACGGGAGCGGCGGCGGCGGCGGCGGCGCTCGCCGGCTGGGGGCATCGGGCGTGCTGCTCGCCCCCGCGCGCACGGGCGGGGTGGGGGGGAGCCTGGGGCTCCTGGGCGGGCGGGCCCCCGCCTCCTCCTCCTGTCGGCAGCCGCAGCGGCCACGGCAGCTGCCCAGGTTCGGCCGCCGCCGCCGCCCGGCTGCGGCCTTCGGGCGGGCGAGCGGGAGGGGGGAGGGGAGGGAGGCCGGTGGGGGGGGGGTGGCATCCCCGCACGCCCCCGGAGAGGCCAGTGTCCTTTCTTCAGCCCTCCCCTGACACACCCACACACACCCACACACACCCACACACACACACCTGGCCACCTCTCAGGGAGGCGGGCAAAGCTCACCCCGCGCCGCGCGCGCCCTCCCCCGCCACCAAGACTTGCCCCCCCTCCCGCCGGGTCTCCGGGCCGAGAAGGGGGAGCCCGAGCGCCTCCCGCCGCCGCCGCCGCCTCTCTCACCTGCTGCTGGAACTTGTCCGCTCTCCCGGGGAGGCGGCGAGGCGGCCGCTGGGGACTGGCGGAACCCGCCCCGCCCCGAAGGGGCTGCAACGGGGGCGGTAGCGCCTCTTCCTCCTCCTCCTCCTCCCGCCGCAGGGGCGGCGGCGACTGCGGGGGGGTCGCGGCGGTGGCGAAAACACCCAGGCCGGCCCGCAACGCCCCCCCGCCCGCCCCCAACAAGGGCGCGGTCCGGCGGCGGCAGCAGTGGGGGGGCTCCGCCCTGGAGCGCGGCCGCAGGGAGGGGCCAAAGGGCGCGCGCCCCGGGGAGGAGGAGGAGGAGGAGGGGCACCCACCTCCTCTTCCGACCGAGGGGGCCCCCACGCTGCGGCGGCGGTGCGCGCACGTGGGGGGGCTCGCCAGCGCCTCCCGCGCACGCCCCCTCCTCCCCGCCGGCCCCCGCGCGCCCGGCCCCCAGCTTCCTGCTGCTGCTGCTGCTGCTGCTGGTGGTGGAGGGTGAGGAGGAGGAGGATGCGCCGCCGCCGCCGCCACCGGCGGCGGGCAGAGGAGGAAGGTAAAGGCAAAGGCAAAGGCGGCGGCTCCTCCTGCGCTCCTCCAGCCTTCCTCCTCCACCGGCTGCCCGCGGGAGAGAAGAGGAGGAGGAGGAGGGCGGCGGAGGAAAAGGGGAGGAGCCTCCCCGGCCTCCCCAGGCGGCCCGGTGCCGACCGGTCCGCGGCCCGGCACCGGTCCGCGGCCCGGGGGTTGGGGACCACTGGTGTAGGCGATGCTATCAGCCAATCGTCCAGGTACAGGAAGACGTTCACGCCCTGGATGCGGAGGAAAGCTGCTACCGGGGCTAAGCACTTTGTGAACACTCGAGGAGCTGTGGAGAGGCCGAAAGGCAGGGCCTTGAACTGGTAAGTTGTGTCTGCGATTTGAAATCTTAGGTACCTGCGGTGATGTTGTCGTATTGAGATATGAAAGTACACATCCTGTAAGTCGACGACTGCAAACCAGTCCCCCGTGCGTAAGAGAGGTAGAATAGTCTCTAGTGTGGTCATCCTGAATCTTGTGTATTCGATGGAGTTGAGCTCTCTGAGGTCTAGAATGGGGCGTAGACCTCCATCCCTTTTTGGGAGAGTAAAATATTTGGAGTAGAAACCCCTGGTGTCTTCTTGGGCCATGGGTTCTATCGCATGTTTGTTCAGAAGGTATTGAACTTCCTCCTGCAGGGCCCGTGATGTCGGAGTCCGTAGGACATGTCCCAAGGGGGGTAGAGAGCTGAATTCCAGGGTGTAACCGTGGGAGATGATCTTGAGGACCCACAGGTCTGATGTTACTCTGGACCAGCGGGGAAGGAAGGGATGTAGTCGTATGTCGGATGCGTGTGGAGGCAAGAGTGGGACGGAGTCAAAGATTCTGTTTCGATTTGCAGTCGTAGCGCCTAGGGGGTTGAGAGCGGCGCAGTTGGCGCTGGTTGTTCTGCCGATAAGAGTAGGACTGGTAGCCTTGGCGAAAACGGCCAGAGTCTCGGCGCTGGGGTGGTGGGGCCGGTCTCTGCCAATTTTGTTGTTGATGGCGTCGGTACTGCCCATGAGATTGTGACGTTGGATAAGTGATAGACTTTGCAGTCTTTCTCATCTTGACGAGGGTATCCAAGGACTCATCAGTAGTGGTAGCGAATAGGCCTTCGCCATCAAATGCGGAGTCCTCTATCCTGTTTCTGGTGTTGTCCAGGATATTGGTCGTGCGGAGCCACGCGTGTCTCCTGAGGTAGATGGCAGTAGACAGTTGTTTGGCAGCGGCGTTGGCCATGTTGCGTGCCGCAAGGGTCTCATAGTCGATGAGAGAAAGTAACTCTTCATGAAGGGCTGTGATTTTGGCCTTCTGTTCTTCAGGAAGAGAGTCCAACACGGGGGCTGCCTGAAGCAGTATGTGGCGGGAGTAAGCCTCCATGGCGCATAAGTAGTTGGCCGAACAGAGGGAGAAAGAGGCTAAGGAGTAATGGTGGCGACCAATAATGTCGAGCTTGCGGCCCTCTTTGTTGCTTGGGGTGAGGGCCGAGCAGCCCTTGGCCCTATTCTGAGTAGCGTCTACCACAAGGGAGTTGGGCAAAGGGTGTTTGTCCAGAAAGGAAGTGCCTTCGCCGTGGGTGCGATACATATTGTCCACTCGGCGTGACATAAGCGGTGCCGAAGATGGTTTGGTCCATGCTTCCTTGATACGATCAAGGAGGGATGGAATGAAAGTGAGACGAAGAGGGGCAGTCTGGTGCTTATTTAGATGGCCAAAGAATTTACAAGAATCGGCGGTCTGGTCCTGCTGTACTTGAAGCTCCATAACAGAGGCGATTTTGTGAATTGTTTGAGAGTAGAGCTTCATGTCCTCGGAAGGTGAAGGAGGTTGGCTACCCAGCATATCAGTCTTTGGAGCAGGTAGGTTATGGGACGAGGAGGCCTCGGACCGGTAAGAGTCAGTGTCACCCACAAAATCGCTTTCATCCGACAGTTCTGGAGGGAGTTCGTCCATGGAGGTCAGGGACACCTGATGTTGATACAGCGGCTGTGACGTGGACGGCTGCAATAAGATAGGGGCTGGCCTACGAGAACGGGCACCCTTTTGAGTTGTAGAAGTGGCTGAGAGTCCTGTGTCATCCCGGTCGGCTGATGCCGAAAGGGAAGAAGGGTCTTGGGCACGACGCTTGGATGTTGTGCGGTGTTTATGGTGCTTAGAAGAAGAGGAGGCTTCTTCAGATGAATCCAATGATGTCGACGAGCGTCGACGGTGTTTTCGACGTCGGGAAGTAGTGGCGGTCGATTTGGCCTCCCGTTGTGGAGCCTCAGCGTCGACCTGCTCTCGGCGTGGAGGGTGCTCGACGCCAACGGGACGGTCGACATCGGCGGCACGGTCGATAGCGGTAGAATGGTCGATAGCAATAGGGCGCTCGGAAGCAGTAGGCCGATCAACAGCAGTAGGACGCTCGACATTGGTGGTAGGTTTGGAGCTGACATCGACCGAAGTTGCCTGACATCGACGAGGTGACGTGTCGGCCGAACGGTCCGAGGGAGAGGTGGAATAGCGGCGACGCCGATGGGCCGGAGATCGACGTCGACATCGGTGATGGCGTCGGCTGCGGTGATAGCTAGAGGAAGAGTCAGAGTCAGGGTCATAATAACAGTGGTGCTTCCTTCGACGTCGCCGTGGTGGGGAAGTCGACGGGGAAGAGCAACAAGAGCGCTGAGAATGCTCCTCACGCTCCCGAGGGCGGTCATAGCGGTCCGGTGTTCGGGAGCGTCTGGTGTCAGCTGGCAGACGGACGCACTTTGCCTGCGCCTTCATGCGTGGCGGCTCTGGAGCGACGGTGGGAGCAGGAGCGGCGTCAGCGCGTGGCAACGAAGCCGACATCGATGGTTGGTGAGCCTGAGCGTCCTGTGGCAGCAGAATAGGAAGGTCTGAGGTCAAGTCCTGAAGGCTGGAAGGACTGAGAGGGACCTCAACCAGAGTCGAGAGGTCATGGGAATCCTCTCCCCATGCCGAGGAGCATACCGACGTCGGCGATAGGGTCAACAGCTGTCTGGAGGGGATGTGGTCATCCTCCAAATGCTCCTGTGGCATGGAAGCCACTGTCGAGGCTGAGTTGGCAGGGCTCGGAGTATTTTGCTGAGGCTTAGAGCGTTTCTGAGAGTCAGAAGACTGCTTTTTCTTCCGCTTCTCGGTGGCCATAGACGAAACCGACGGCGACGGTGATGACGGGGGAAGAGACTTGGCCTTTGAAGCAGACTTTTGCTTAGAGGTGGAAGCCCCCGGTGAGGCGCGGCCTGATGTCGATGCCCGCTGTTCCATGGGAGTAAGGGACTGCTCCCAAAGGTGCAAGCGGAGGCGACCCAAATGTTGTTTAATGGCCGCCTTTGTTAACTTTTTGCAGTGCTGGCACTGTGAAGGCTGGTGTGCCTCTCCAAGGCAGTAAAGGCACTGTGAATGGCCGTCCTTTAGGGGGATTTTATTAGAGCAGGCGACACACCGCTTGAAGAGGCCTGTGGAGGCCATAAAATAAAGGCGGGCAGGCCGGCGGGGGGGAGGGGGGCTCACCCACCTCCGGAGAAGGAGGAGGTCAGAAGAGAAGAGAGTCCGACAGAGAAAATACCAAAAATTAGGAGAATTTTCTTTCTTTCTTTACAGAGCTCAAATGGTGACTGAACTCGGCGGTGGAAAGAAAGGAACTGAGGAGAAAGAGCGGGAAAGCCGGAGCATGCACAGGAGGAGCGGGAGGTCCTAACCGACAAGAGCTTTGTAACAATCTGGTGGCTGCAGGCTGGCTGCAGGTTAACCCTTTAGTGTGGATTCACAGACGGCTCAAAGAAGAACCACTGCTCTAACGCAACTAATTCGCAGAAACCATTACATGACTTTGTTGCACAGTTAGAAATTAACTAAATGGGGTTATGAAAGGCATTACCTAAGAAAGCCACATTAATATGCATTTTATGTATACTGGTATAACTATTAATTGGTAAGCTTTAGCATAATTGGTAAGCCACAGATGGTGCGATAAGAGACAGTAAATAATCGGCGAACAGCTTCGCTAATTGGCAGACCTAGCTGGGAAAGTGATAGCAGACAATCAGATCACCCTTTGGCTAACTTAAGAATCATGAGACCATGAGACAAGAGAGATGGTGGGGGCTGCGAGCGGACATTTCTGCTGTTGCAGTTTTTTTACTTCCAGACGCTGTTGCCTCTGGGGAAGCCAGAATCAAACATGGCTCTGAAACGTGTCAAGCCATAAGCCTCCATTCCAATGTCTCCTATCCCAACAAGACATTCCAGCAGGGACCCCTCCCCAGGACAGTCGGTGTGTGTGTGTGTGTTCACAGGCTTCTCAGGCGGCGGCGGTGTGTGTGTGTGTTGGGGGGGGGGTGGCTGTGTCAAGTGGCTTATTTGCCAGAGAGTGGGAAGGTCTGAGAGTCTGGACCGCACCTCCTCAGGGAGCCCTCCTGGGAAAGGCCAAGGGGAGCCCACCCCACACACAGACACACTCCTGGGCAGCTCCGAGAGTTGCCTGTGCCTCACCTCGGTGGCCTCCAACTTGCCCTCGAGATGCAGGACGGCCAAGTTCAAGGCCTGCCGGTTCTTCAGGATCTCCCGGCGTTCGGCACGCAGCACCTCCCCCAGCAGCAGGTCCTCAATGGCCCTCGGGCTGAGGCTGAGGTCGATCACATTCAGGTTCTTCAGTGTTTCATGGTCGATTTCTGTAACAGGAGGAGGAAGAAAGGCAGGCAGGCAGGAAGGCCATGGAAGCGGCTGCCCCTCTCGCCTGCCTGCCTGCCTGCCTTCTGGCTGGTCAACCCACCTCCTTCCCTTCTTCCACTGGTCACTCGGGATAAGGCAGGGCAGGCAGCTCTGGGGCTGCCCATCTTCCAGCCATCACTGCTCCTCTCCCCACCTCCCAAACCAGCACAGCCTCCCTGCAAAGGGGAGAAGGGGCCTGGGCAGAAGCTTCCCCTCTGCCATTATGGCCACACGCAAGGAATGGTGGTGGGAGGGAGGGAGGGAGGGGTGCTCCATGAAGGTCTCTGGAGAGGATGATCCAGGCACGGTTGGGCCTCTGCCTTCCCACCCCCCTCCCCACCCACCCCCCACCCCCCCGCTTGGAGCCTTGTCTAAACCCGAGAAGGCACCACTGAAGCCCATGAGCCTTGAGCACCAGAATCCTGGTCATCCAACCATGGAGTCCCACTGAGCTGATAATGTGGGAACATCCAGGCCAGGGGGTTATAACCCCCCTTCCCAAAAGAATGCCTGCTTCCCCCCACACACACACACACTTCTTGTGCAGCAGCTGCCTGGCCCGTGCCACCCACAAGCTTCCCCACGGCTTGGCTGTTCTTCTCAGCAGAAGCTCTGTGGGAGCCTGGCTTCAGCTTCCGTGTTGGGGGCTGCCCCTCAAAAATCCAATGTGTGACGTGGCTCCATTGACACGCGCCACAGGTGCTGCCTGGGATGGAATGGGGGCCTTCTGCACATGCCCCTAAGACTCTGCCACTGACTCCCAGACCCACCACACACGGTCTTCCTTCTCTTCCCTGGTTGGTGACAGCCATTTCAGAACCACCTCCCTGTACCCCACCCCACCCCACGGACAAACATCTTGTTTTTCCCCTAAAAATCCAAGGAAGAGGCAAAGAAACTGAGAGAATGAGCGAGGAGGCCAGAACGCCCACGATCCGGAGCCAGGAAGAGTGTGTGATCACCGGCCAAAGACCCACCTGCACCCTGCTTTTCCCAGCCCAGCCGAGAGGTGGTTGGGGGGGCTGCCCTGTGCCTCAGGGGGGGCGAGTTCCTTGTGAAGGGTATAGATCACGCATATATATATAGCTATTTTAGTAACCCCCAGCATATCACAATATAAGCCACACAAGTTATATATTTAGAAGTAGAAAATACTCCAATTGTATTTACATGTATATCCTGTCATGCAGACAAACTCTGGTCAAGACTTTCCGGCCACTAAGAGGGGAGGATTTCCATTACAAAATTGGCTGAGCCAGCAATCTAATTATTTTTGTAGCTTTGAACACAGTCAATTATATGTAGCTACGCCAGCCAGGACCTTATCTCTGTTTTGAGAGCTCAGCAGCTGGCATGCATCGCTGGTACTCCCATGCCGTGTAAGTCAGTTCAAACACCACAGCAATTAAGACATTTAATTGGTGTCAGAAATACAAAATAAATGGCCAAAGATGTCAATTAGTGTTTGATGCATGTAACAAATGTATGTGACGTAAATTCGGATGGGCGGAGGGAAAAAGAGTGCTGGAAAACCTTATAAAATATATCTCCTTTCGTTTCTGGGGTGGACTCCCCACCCGATCTTTCATTGAGTGGGGGCTCCCTGGTTGACAACCAATAAATCTTATTTTCTGTCTACAAAGACTCAGACTGCTCATTGCATTCTGAAAAGCTCTAGCACGCCGGCAACGAACCCCCAGAAATTTCTATTCCTTTCATTTGGTGGAGATGCCGGGGAATTGCCGCTGCTAGGAGGCTTGCAGAGTCTGACTCAAGTCACGGTAAGAAGTTCGTGCTGATTACTGACTGATCCTAGTCCGGACCCTCCAACTTGTGAGGAGGATCGCTCTGTTAGCACTGAATGAGATACCGTACTTGAGAGAAAGCCGGAGCCGGCCGAAGGGGGGAAGAACTGGGAAAGACTGCGCAGAAGAAATCTGGTAAGATAGAACCGGTTGTGGGGTGGCGTGAGTTCGAATCTAACAGCTCTGTGGAGTGGAGAAGATTGCGGATTCTTATTGTCGGCCCCGGGGGTATGGAGACGAGAAGGGACGAATGCGTCCCTAGCATCCCGAGAACCAGAAGAAATTAGGGGTTAAGGAACCCCGAAATCTTCTAAGGGTGGACCAGTTCTTTTGCAAGGAGCCGGTAACCCTAGGGTTCGCCCCCAGTATTTTAAACAGGAGGGGAGTGTTGCTCCGCCGTCCTGGGGAAAGTTTAAAGATATATTAGTGTATGGGTATGTGGGATGATGATTCCACTTTTGAATTTTGTGTAAAAGAAGTTTCATGTATATGTGTTTTTCAGGGTAAGGGGCTATGCCTCTATACCCTACGTAACAGCAGGGGAGTGGCCATCCCCTGTGCTTAAGCGGTGGCAAAGAGTGGCAGTCTTTGCCCCACATTACTACCGACGGAGTGTCGACATCAACTCCGTTTGATTTTAGAGAAGTTAAAAAGATTTATTCTTAGGCAAGGGATCACAGTTAACTGGGGAAACGGAAATGTGGGAGAGTTGTGTATGGTTGCTGAATCACATGTTTGCGTGTATGATGTGCATTTGATTGTTGAGGTGCGAGTCCGTTTGATGCTTGTGTGGGAGAAATCATAGGAACACAGTTAGACCTTTAAAACAAACCTATGGGGATAAATTAGTGCAGTTTATGCACCTCCTTTTTATGTGTGATGTGGTAACATTGGAATTCTGCCACCAGAAGTAATGATTTTAGTATTAAATGGAACGAAAGTAAGCTTTAAGAAGAACCCCTCTAACTAGGACAAGGCAGGACTTTACCATCTCAAATTAAGATTCTAGCCCTCAAGGAGGGCAGACCAATTATGACCTGCTAGCAAGAGGCGTGTGAATTTACCAGGACGTGCTTAGTTAATTAATATAGAGACTAAAAACTCTGTCACCTAGAAGACCCCGCCAGCAATTTTGATAACACCAGGGGAAGAATGGGCAGTGAGAAGAGTACTTTTGAGTACTCAGGGATAAACAACATCCTACGTATTTTGTGACTGGCTGGTCACACAACAAAATTTACCAGCTAAAGGGATATTTTACAAGGAAAACATCATAGAGCATCTGAGTAATGCATTTTTAGTAAAACTGGGTAGGACTTATAGGGTGAAAACGTCCACCCCTTACTTTAAACTGGTTTTATAAACCCGAGAGATGATGGGAGGAAGGCAGGACAGTGGACTGAAGAAGTATGGAAAGGGACAGATGGAAAGAGGAAGTGTAATAGAAGGAAGCAGCAAGACAGAGATGGGAATGGACAAGTATGATATTGAAAAAACTGGAGGAGAGGAAGGAGGACAGAGGGATCAGGAAGTGTTAGATAGGAGATGCGTACCCCTGAATTGCCTTATCCAAGCATTCAGGAGGTACTTCCATCCCGTTACGCCAATGCCCAACTCCTTGGATATAGAAGCCTTAAACAGAACTAATGTTTGCTATGCGCAACATGAGGAGATAGGTAGAGACGTTATTTCTGAACTCCTAATAATCAAAAGCAGGGAATTCGAATCAGGGGCTGCGTCACTTCTGGCAGCTGGCAAAATCCACGACAGAAAGTAGAATCAATGCCTTTTTCCTTCTCCAAAAGTAGTTAAGAACATTTGAGAACAAACAAGGCAATTTAATTTCAAACACAGGGAGATTCTCAGGAACAAACGACAAATGTTGGTTCCCTGCTGACAAATATCCACATTTGAACTGTTTTAAAAGGCGCCAAAACTGCACAAATCTACCCTTTTAAATACAGAGGAAAAGTGGGGAGAAGATCCTAGTAAAATATTTTTTTTTCTCTCTCTCTCCCCTGGAACAAACGGGTGTCTTAGAATAAGCAGGAATTTTTTTTTTAACTGTGACTTCATGTTCTTCATAAGGACTTAAGTAACATCTAGGCATTATTTGCCTCCCCATAGATATGAGGGTGAAGGAAGAGAGAGAAATTTTACACGTCCACCTAAGATTTTCTCCCCCCCCCCGACTTGGGGTGGACAAGCAAGACAGACAGAGGACACGTCTCACTTTTAAGTGGCTTGGCTTATTCATTACAAAAGCCACGCTTCTCAAATTAGGCTTAATCAGACAACATGATCGAAAGCCACAGGAATGGTAGATTGCCCCATTGTTTTAGTGCATTTCACACCTAATTCATTACAGAGTAATTAAAGGAGATTGTCTGCTTGCCTCAGGCTGGATAATGCAGCCTGCGGGGGAATTCAAAAGTCCACGGCCCCTCCTTTCTTTTTCTGCTCTCGCCCCCCTTTGCAGGGCAAGCTTTTCCTCCTTTTTTTTTCTTTCTCCCAAGCCTGAAGTAACGTACAAGTCAATCCCAAAGCGTTACATTTCAAGCAGGCTTAAACGCCAGAACTTAAGACGAGCCTTGCTTGTTCTACACACTACACACTCTTCTTAATTAGGCTTTTCGAAGATAAGTTTAAAAGCTACTGGGATAGTGAATTGACTTGCGATTTCAGTGACTCTTTATAACTAAGTCAACACAGGAGAATAAAAGAATTCTCTTTTTGCCCTAGGCGGTAAAAGGCTCGCCTAGCCACTAAGATGTGCATAGCATGTTGTTGCAACTTTTAACCCACACCTGGTCTCAAGAGCTCCCCTGAGGAAAATGAGGTTGTTGTTTTTTTAAACAAATAAAAAACAAAATAAACTTAAAAAAATTTTCTTTTCCTTTTTTTCTGTGCACATGACAGAATGGTTCTGTAGTGCACATTATTAATTTGTTACAAATTTCACAGGGAGCCTAGTAGCGTGACCATGGCCGAGCTGAACTTCTGAACAACTACTGAAGTGCAGCTGTGTACTATGGCCAAACGATTTTTCCGAACATTTGGCCACCCCCCCCCCCATTCATATGCTTGTTTCACAAAGAGGTATGTCCCATTCTGCAGGACATTTGCTTTTTGCGACATTTTTTTTTCTTCCCTTCTCGAGACTCTCAGATAGACTGCGCTACACTGTGCCATTGAAATCTGCACACAGTGTACTGCATGTAGCACTATCACACCTGGAGAACAAGGCCATGATCTGCAGATTGCTTGGCCATTTTTGTGTGTGTTTGTTTGTTCGTCTGTTTCTGTCTGTCTGTCTCTTTCCACTCGGGAAGACGTCCTGAGGCATCCTTCCCCAGATGACAGTGTGCGTTTGACACTTCGGAAGGTCCCGAGGCAGCCTGCTGATTCACTTTCAACTCAGGGTGACAGATTACAATCCTGTCTTCCTGTCTCTTTTTCTTTTTTTTTCTTTCTCTGTTTGTTTATGGGGGGAGAGAGTGGGTTTAAAACAGCCACTGACTTTTATTTTGAAGTGCGGCCGGCCGTGACTTTATCATGCCGCTTACCAGTCCCAACTCCCCTCCGGAACAAATTGGTTCATGCTAAGAGCCTACTTTGCATCTCATGGATATTCTGCCAGCTACACCTTTTTTTTGTTGTCCCCGTGTAGGAGAGCAATTTGACTTGGGGATGGGATCTGTGGTTGATTGGGGACACCTGGGCATCTACCTTGTGAGGTCATGCAGACTCACCTTGCAAGCACTCCTCGGGGCCAGCTGAACTTGTGCATAACTACTGATGGGCAGATGTGTCCTCCTCATATACTTTGGCCCACCCTGGTCGCGTACTGGTTTTACGAAGAGGAAAAGCCCCATTCCGCCTTTTACGACATTTTTTTTCCTTTTCAAGACTGTCAGATAGACTGTACCACCCTGCCTTGCAGCACAAGGACAGCTGAGGGGCCATTTTGTGTGTTTGTGCTCTGTGTTCGTCTGTTTGTGGTCGTGTGTCTGTTCTTTTTTTACCCAGATACATCCTGGAGGAAGGGCTTTTGCTCTGGGAAAAACGCCCACCCGTTCTTTATTTCTGGATCATGGAGTCGGTTGGGTTTGGAAAGCTGACGCCGCCGTTCATAGATGCTGAGATGGGGACCTTCCTGCCCTCCATTCCGCTATCCCTCCTGGAGCCTTTGATGCCTTTGATGTCTTTGATGCCATCTTCGAGATGACTTCGCTCCGCCAGTTCGATCGATGTGGGCCCCTGGATCCAGTGATGCCAGCCTTTTCACCCAGCGTGAACCACACCCCGCGACCGAGCGGGAGAGAGGCCTGACCGGTGACGCCTTCTGCCCACTGCAGTATGATGCCTCATGCCTTAGATGACTTCACCCTGGACGGAGGACGCCGAATTGCACCTGACCTGTGGTCATCGCACCTGGTCCTGGGGGCGCCTTGCATTTAGCACTTCGGAGAGCCCCACTGCCGTCTGCTGGTCTCCCCTGCACCTCAGGATGCGGGGCCAAATTCTGTCTGCCTGCTTTCTTTTCTTTTCTTTTTTCTTTTCTCTGTCTGTCTCTGAGGGGGGAGACGGAAGGAGCTTACCGGCCACTGTCTTTTGTTTTGGATTGCGGCCAACAGACTTCACGCCCGCAATTTCACCCCTTTTCGCCGGGACAGAAACTTGGTGGGGTTTAAATCTGATGGAGTCATCACTACTTTCAGACCTTCAACGTGCACTGGACCACCAAGAACTTGTGAACTTGTGTCGCCACACACACACACACCAGCCTCCCAGCATCCGACAAGTGAGCGCTTATTTTGAAGCCTTGCATAGGGACGTTAATTATGGGTCACTGTTTATGATATTATTGCCTATTATTGATAGTCATTGTAAAACTTTTGTGCCTCTCTGAATGTGCCTTTCATAATTCATATAATGCTCATGCTTTGCCACTGAAAATGTTTTTTTTTTAATTGAGTGCCAGAGACTATGACGTGCCTTTCTATGCAATTTACATTGAATGAGAGAAATTTTGGCACCCATGGGTGTTCCGAGACTTTATACCACAAAACAATGGCTTTCTAGAATAGCTGTCTACATTATTCACTTCACCAAAGACAATGATGAACTAATTTTTGTCCCATATTTGCGGGGCTGATTTTGTGTGTGAACTGACAGCTACAGAGACATCTCTGCCTTGATTTCAATAGCTCATCCGTGACTCTACCATGGGACTATAACTATTGAGTATGGTTTATGGCTAAAAATTGGTTTTTCTAAAACTAATGTCTATCATCTGGGCTATCCTGTATGCATGAACAACTGGGTAATTCTGCACAGCCTGCTATAATTTGAGTTTCAATGCACACCACACACCTGAATAAGGTTGAAAATCACGTCATGATTTTTGTTTTATGAAATCAGGTACTAATGTTTGTGTATCTTTATGAAAAATGACAGTATGAAAAATCATATTTCAAGGTCTAAAGCCATTTGACAGCAAAAGGGAGAAGGCTGGCAAAGTAGCCTTGCCCATATTTTTATAAGTGTTTGATTTGCAAAATGAACCTAAAGCGTGGTGCTTTGTTAGAATTCAGAGTTTTCAGCCTGACTACCAAACACACAAGCAAAATATCTCACATTGGCAATGCTGCTTCAAGCGAATTCATTTGGGTTTCATGATTGTCCTGAAATAAGGTACTGAACAAATCTGCTGTTTAAAGCATGTTTAGTTATCACTTTGGGACGGGGATCTTGATATCCAAGTCTATCACAATATTATCTAAAATTCTTATGCCAGCCCCTTCAAAAGTTGGGAATTTGGAATCTCTGAGCAGTGAGCAGCATGCCTTGGGAGGTTCCCTTATACTGCTGTGACCATGTTGCATTTCTCCAACAGGGGAATTTTAAATGCTGTGGTCCGTGGAACGCATCCCTCCATTGCAGTCTGCGGGTCTGGCCAGAGGGTCTTTTTAAATCCTAGACATTGCAAAACTTTATAACATTTCACTATAGAAAGTGCCCTAGTGAATTAAGGGGTATTTCTTTGTTATTCACCTGTTCAAATGCATCCCTCACCATGAGATGCCACAAATCATTTTGTGATAATTCATTTTTTTTTTTTTGGACTGTGCCTATATGCCCTTTGGGGAAAAAGAGGGCTGGAATAGTTTTCCTGGCAGCACTGCCTACACTCTCGTCAGGAACACTGAAAAATCACTCCCTGAGCCATGATGACAACCCCTCCCCAAGGGAATGGTAAGAAGGGAAGATCAAGCAATATTCACGCTTTTGTACATACATCTTTGATATGTTTGTTTGCCCCTTACAAGTCTATCACGGGAGCCACGGGGGGGAAACCTCTGGAGAATTTACTGGCGTAAATTTCCTTAACGCGTCAGGGGGGAGTGAAGGGTATAGATCACGCATATATATATAGCTATTTTAGTAACCCCCAGCATATCACAATATAAGCCACACAAGTTATATATTTAGAAGTAGAAAATACTCCAATTGTATTTACATGTATATCCTGTCATGCAGACAAACTCTGGTCAAGACTTTCCGGCCACTAAGAGGGGAGGATTTCCGTTACAAAATTGGCTGAGCCAGCAATCTAATTATTTTTGTAGCTTTGAACACAGTCAATTATATGTAGCTACGCCAGCCAGGACCTTATCTCTGTTTTGAGAGCTCAGCAGCTGGCATGCATCGCTGGTACTCCCATGCCGTGTAAGTCAGTTCAAACACCACAGCAATTAAGACATTTAATTGGTGTCAGAAATACAAAATAAATGGCCAAAGATGTCAATTAGTGTTTGATGCATGTAACAAATGTATGTGACGTAAATTCGGATGGGCGGAGGGAAAAAGAGTGCTGGAAAACCTTATAAAATATATCTCCTTTCGTTTCTGGGGTGGACTCCCCACCCGATCTTTCATTGAGTGGGGGCTCCCTGGTTGACAACCAATAAATCTTATTTTCTGTCTACAAAGACTCAGACTGCTCATTGCATTCTGAAAAGCTCTAGCACGCCGGCAACGAACCCCCAGAAATTTCTATTCCTTTCACTTGGCTCCCTCCGGCTCAAACCAGGCTGCCAGCAAAAGCTCAAAGAGCCCCAGGTCCCCCCCCGGCAGCCGAGGGCAGGGGGGGGGCTGAGAGTCACGGCTGGTACAGAGGGCCCTTGGCGCCCACCTTACCTGATGCCAATGCGGCCAGAGGCAGCTCCGTGGAAAGATACATCTGGAAAGAGGGGGCCACTGACACGTCCCCCTCGGACTCTGAGTGGAGGAGGGCTCCCTTGGGCTCCTGGAGGGATTCTTTCTGCATCAGCTGCTGGAGGATTGGGCACCATGGGACGTTTTTCTCAAAATCAGTCAGCAGCACCGGGAGGTCTGCAAGAAGGCAACATGCGGGGGGGGGGGTTGGGGGGGGTTGGTTGGTGCCGTGCCCAGCCCACCTGCCACCCCAGCCTCTGCCAGAGTTGCCTGCTTCCTGGACAGAGGGACGGAATGACCGAAGGGAAGAAAGGGCAGGTTCTCTGGCCCAGCGCCAGCGCCAGGGCCCTCTGCTCACTTTGGCTGACAGCATGCCTGAGGTTCTTCTCCAGGTCAGGATCAGTCAGGGACAGGACCTCCAGCCGGTCTTCTGGGATTTCGTCACACACCCCTTGCTCCACCATCTCCGGCACCAGTTCGGCGAGGACACTGGCCTGGAATTCCTCTGTAGAGCAAAGGGACCAATGAGGGTCAGAGGCCCGACCCAAGGCACACACCACCGGGCCCTGGCCTCCTCTGGCCCGCCCGCTGGCCTGCCTCACTCACCCTCTTCCACGGCTGAAGCCAGCAGCAGCCAGACGAGGGCCTGCTTGTCCGGGTCCACCAGGAGAGGCCAGCAGTGGGCTCGAGCATGGTGGCTGGAACGCAGGATCACGGCTGCCAGCCGGCTCTCCGGGTCCGTGGGCTTGTGGACCCTGTCCCAGAGGCGCTGCTCGCGAGGAGAGCTAAGCAACGAGGCCAGGTGCAGGGGGCTCCGCACGGCCAGCAGCGGGGGGGCGACCGAGGCCGAGGTGGGGCACGGGACCACCCCTTGCAGGAGGCGGCCGATGTCATCCGGCCCCAGGGGGACCCGGACGCCCGCGCACAGGGCCTGCCACTTCTCCAGGAGCTCCCCTCGTCGGCTGGGGGGGAAGGGGCCCAAGTAGGAGAGGGCAGCCGCACAGAGGAGGGCGTCGCCGTACACGGTGCTCTGCTGGTTCTCCAGGCTCTGGGGGGGGAGAGAGAGAGACAAGAGGAGAGGGCCAGCCTGAGACCGGCAGGAGGAGGGGGCCCAGGTGGGGAGGCTGGTGGGCCAGGAGAACCTCCCTGGGGGGGGTCCTACCTTGGTGAGGAGGGTCCAGTTGGCCAGGTGCTCGGCCACAGAGCTCTCCATGGTGGTGGCTTCCTCCTTGGCCTGCAGGGACTGGGTCAGCTGCTGCAGCAACTTCTCCTGCCGCTCTTGCTTCAGCTTCAGCTCCCGGATCCTGGCCTGGGTGGCATCTCTCAGGTATTCCGCGTGCAAGCGCCGGTCCCCCAGGTGCGTCTTCTCCGAGGTGATCTGCTCGTCGCAGCGCTGGAGTTGCAGTATGGTGGGCTGCCAGTTCCGCAGGGCCCGGTGGTACCCGTAGACAGCTGAGATCCACTGGCTGAGGGCCGCTGCGGCGTGGCTGGCGTTCTGGATGGCAGCCAGGGAGAACCCCTCGCCACGCAGCACTTCGCCCAAGGCCCTGAAGACACCCGTGGAAATGGTGTCCTTCGGGTAGAACACCAGTTCCTGGAGAAGAAAACAAACCAACCGCGGGAGGCTCGCAGGGCGGGGGCTCCCTTGGCTGCCCCTCCCTCCCTCCCTCCCTCCCTCCCTCCTGCAGGCTGGCCTGCAGGCAGGCAGGCAATCCCTGGGTCGAGATGGGCAGGGACGGCAAGGAACCAAGCCCCACCTGGTAGAAGTCCTCCCGCTGGAGCAGCAGTTTGGCATTCTCCCAGCCTGGCTCCTGGTGGAACATGAGGCAGAGAGCATCGGTCACCCTGACCACAGGGGCCGGCGGCTGGCGGTAGCTGCGCAGCTCCTCCAGGTCTTGTGCGTGCAGTGAGGCCAGGGCTGCCTTGTAGTCTTGGCTCACCTGAGGGGAGGAGAGGGGCAGGGTGGGCGGAGGAGGTCCTGCTTCCAGCCTATCTGCCTGCCGGCCGGCTGGCCCCTGCCCTCTCAAGCAACCCACGATTGATCCCCCAGGGGTGGCGACAGGGCAGCTGCATGGCCACCTTTCCCCCTTTACCTTCTTCATGGCCTGCTCCTTCTCCTTCTCCAAGGCATCGCGCTCCTTTGTAAGGGCATCGATGCGGGCCTCGTAGATCCGGCACTCTTTCTCCTGCTGCTTCAGCACCTCCTGCTCCCGTTCCACCTCCTGCTGGCTCTGGGCCACTTGCTGCAAGGAAGGAAGGAAGGAAGGAAGGAAGGAAGGAAGGAAGGAAGGAAGGAAGGAAGACCATTACTACCATTATGTTCTCTCTTCTCCGGATCAAGCTGTTCTGACGACAGGTTAGCCCTTCAGGTGTCACCACCTTCCCTTCTGCTTTGGGGTGCACCTCCTCGTTTATAGGAAAGAGAGGATGCTGACCGGTGACAGGAAGTCTGGGCGGAGCAGATAGCCCCTTTGCTCTCAGGAGGCTGTAACGCTGCGGGCCTCCCTCCGGAGAGGAAGAAGAGAAAGCCTGGGTGCTGAGGATGCAGGAAAGAGACAGGCGGTGGCCTGTGGCTTTCGCCAGGAACTCACCTCTCTGATCCGAACCAGCTTCTGCTGCAGGAGGTGCACATCCCGTGTATGTTCTTGCTGCTTCTTACTCACTTCCTCCATCTTGAGCACGGCCAGTTTCATCCTGCCAACGAAAGGAGACCTTGACCAAGTAGGACGGGACCCAGGAGGAAGCTCTGTGAAGGCCTGGCCCCCATATGGCCCATGGTGCTCCTCCAACTCAGAGGGCTCATAGGCAGATGGGGGGGGGGAGGTAGGGCAGCAGGGGCAGCACAACCTCACACAGGGCAGAAAGAGTGCTGGAGGCTGCCATCGCCACTGCGACCTGCTGTCAAGTCCGCTCCAACCTACAGGGAACCTATACATGAGGGATCTCCAGATGGGCCAGTCCTCCCCATCCTGTCCTGTTCAACCCCGTGGCTTCTTTTACAGGGCAGAATTACACTGGCCGAATGCACTTTGCCAAGCGGTGGTGACAGCCATCCAACAGGATGACTTCTCAAGGCAGCTGTGGACTTTCAGGCAGCTTGGTGTGTGGGGCTGCAGGATGGAAGACTTGAGAAGGAGGGGGAGGAGCACCTGAAGAGTGGAGGGGGGGGGCAGAAGAAGAAATCCAGGGTAGTAAAATATTCAATCATTTCTGGTGCAATGAGCTGAGCTGAGGCTTCAGAATTTAAGTTGGAGTGACTGGGTGGGCATCTGGAGCAGGAATCTGGGGTGGGCGGGCGGGGGGGAGGACCTTCCCCCAGCCAAATGTGCCAACAGTAACCAAAATGAGGAATGTTCAGGAGACTTGTGGTGGGGGAAGGGAGGGGGAGATATTTTATTTATTTATTTATTGGATTTTTATACCGCCCATCTGGCAGCAAGGTAACACTAAAGTTTTGATTTTGAATGGGTTTGGTGGCACAGGAGAGGAAGGAACATGATATTGATGTTTTTGTTTGTTTCTTCATTTGGCTTTTTTTTTGAGGGGTGGGGGTGGGGGGATCATTTCACCATTTGGGACCTGAGGGGAGAATCTACTTAAGCTTCGGCTCACCCTCCCCCCCAACACACTCTCCAGTGACATCATCAGCTGAAAGCTCTCCTGTTTCCAGAGTAGCACCCAGAGGTGCTGAGATGCTTGCCTGTGACTTCAGGCCAACCAATGTGCTTTCAAAACACTGCGCCCAGAACCCACATGCTCCAGCCTCAATGGCCTGTGGGCAGCCACCTCCACAGAGCTGGGGGTGGGTGGGTTCAGAAATCCAAAGGCAGCCCGGTCTGGTCCGTGGTGGGGCCAAGAAGAGAGCCACACCTACCGATCCATTTGCTTGTTGTTCTGCTCCTGGAACCTTTCCAGCAGCAGCACCGTCGTTTCTAGAAAATCCAGGAGACTCTTGGGGCTGATCAGAGGGACACGGTCGCAGAGCACAGTCGTGTAGGCAGCGGCAGAGGAATGGATCAGGGCAGCAGCCTTAGCCATGCGACCCATCTGGTCCTTGTGGGCATGCAATGATGTTGGCTCTAGCAGAGAAGGGGGGGGCAGGCAGGCAGGCAGGCGAGTGGGAGGGAGGGAGGGAGGGAGTGGGGTTTAGATTGCAGCCTTCGGAGGGGTGGGCTGCTTCTGCCCTGCCCCAGGGCCTTCCCTGAGCCAAGGCCACTCAGCGGGAGAGGAGGCAGGCTTGGCAAAGGGGTGCGGGGAAGTGGGGCATGAGCAGGAACCAGAGGGGCTATGAATCGGGTGGGGGGGCAAGGGGCACAAATGGGTTCGGTTTCCATAGAGAAGTCCATGCCTGGTTCAGAGCAGCTCTGGTGACCAAGGGAAAGAAGAGAAGGAAGGGCTCAAGGACTGCACAGTCAGGACAGGGCTCTCTCTCTCTCTCTCTCTCTCTCTCTCTCTCTCTCTCTCTCTCTCTGTGTGTGTGAGAGAGAGAGAGACAGAAAGAGAGAGATATCTCTGAGGCGCCAAGGGGTGCAGCATCCCTTCCTGCTCTGCGCCTGACCCCCATCATAGGTGGAGGGAGGCTGGTTGGGCCCTGCCTGCCTCCAAATCAGGGGCTGCACTTTTATGCTGAGGGTCTCTATGAGGAGCTGTCGCCGTCCCCTTCAGACACCCCCCACGCACCCCATGTCAAGAGCGATGGAAGGGACGGACTCCCACCGCTGTCCTCAGGCATGGAGGACCCACACGTCAGCGAGGGGTCAGGGCCACGGATCGGTCTGGGGAAGGGCAAAGGGACCGTTTCAGGAGAGAAAAGATCAGGGATGGGGAGGAACCCCCCCACCCCCACCCCCACAGGGCTTCCTTGAGGGGGCAGAGCGCCTTACATTTCCAACTTGGCTACAATGGAAGGAAAAATCAGTGGACCCCAAGCCCCCGTTTATAAAACAATCCAGGAGTCGACAGAGCAAAAGGCTCAACTCCGGAGGTGCATCACGGGCTGGGCCACCGCCTAAGAAAGTGGCACACCCAGGCATATGGCTTGGTTGGTAGGCACAGGGGGAGAAATCCTTCTGGTGCTAGGGCATACGTCTGAGTGGCTGGGAGTCCTCAAGGACCCCCCAGGAGAAAGGACCTCCGGGGGGGGCACCCACCTCGAGTGAGCCTGGTGGAGAACTTGACGTGGAAGCGGAAGTGCTTCTGAGCCACCTCCTTCAGGGACTCCTGGCTCCAGGGCCGGAAGACCTCCAGGTGGCTCAGCAATGGGGCCAGGGCAGTAGCGGTGAGAGGGGGCAGGGCCAAGGAGCCTGGGCCCCCCAACAGCAGCACCACGTGCAGGTGGCAGCGGACAAACTGGAAGAACCTGCAGGGAGGCCAGGAGAGAGATGGGGAGAGGTGGGCGGTGCCGATCCCAGGCAGGCCCCCGGACGCAGGCCCCCGGATGCAGGCCCCTCTCTCCGGACCTCTTACCTCTGCAGAATGAGGTCGTCCCGCATGGTGCGCTTGATGGCGGGGTTCTCCTGCAGCAGCGCCTGGATGATGGACAGGTGGTCTTCCCCCCCATAGAGCCCCGGAGCTGTCCCGTCGGCCATCAGAGCCAGGACCAGGTGCAAGCCCGCCAGGCACACCCCCGAGTGCACCAGCAGCACGACCCGGCGACCCATCACCCCGGCCTGCCAGCTCGCCAGTCGCAGCAAGGCCAGCGTCTCGGCCTCGTCCGCTTTGGCCAACAGCTCCATCAGCAAGGCGTCCGTGGCTCGAGCCACCAGGGCCACCACGGTCCGCTGCCCTGTGCATCGGCAGAACGAGACCAGGGCCCCGTGCCGATCGGAGCCACAGAGCAGGCGGCTCAGGCGCACCAGCTGCCGTAGTCCCTCCGAGCTAAGCAGGAGGTTGGGGGGCAGCAGGGCAGCCACCTGGCGCTCCAGGACCTTCCACTGCTTCTCCTGGTAGGGGTTGTGAGCATTGGGGCCGTAGGCCTCGGGGGTCACCTCCCGGCTGAAGACCAGGTCCCTCGGCTCCTCCCCGGGCAGCAGCAGGAGGTGGGAGGGCAGCAGGGGGCCGGATGAGGCCTCCCTCCTGGAGGAGGGCCTGCGCTTCAGCCGCACAGAGGGAGGGTGGCGGGGAGTGGCCTGCCTCTGGTTGGGCAGTGCCCACTGGAAGGCACAGCTGGCCTTCCTCCCCACCTCCAGGTCCTCAGGCTCTGCCTCAGGGGCCTCGCACTCTGGCAGCCCAGCGGCAGGGGGCTCTTGGAGAGGGTCCGGGGCGGGAGGCTCCAGTGGCAGAGCCGGGGCTTGCTCCACCGGATCCCAAGGACTGAGGCGGTCCGTGCTGCTGCTGCTACTGCTGCTGCTGCTGCTCCACCACAGGTCGGGCTCCGCCTGCAGGATAGGCAGGAGGTCCTCCTCACACGGCGCCCCCTCCTCCTCCCCCTCCACCGCCGCAGGGCCACAGGAAGAGGTCCTGGGAAGAAGGAAGGCCATGTGGGTCCGGCTGGGGAGGGGAGCCCTCGGGGGGCCTGCCGGGGACGGCACCACGTGCAGGATGTCACGCTTGGCACAGAAGGTGGCCGCTGCAATCGCCATCAGCATCTGGGCACACCGCTCTTGCTGGGGCTTCCCCCTCAGCCGGTCACAGAAGACGCGCAGGCACTCGTGGGTCCAGAGGCGCACAATCAACCGGACACTGAGCAGGGTGGTGTAGCCGGCTCCCAGGGCTGCCCTGCCTGGGGTGGAGGAGCGCCGGGGCACCGTTCGGAGGCCACCGTGGTCGTCCAGAGGGCTGGTGAGGTGGATGCCCGGGCGGGGCCGCAAGAGCAGCAAACCCCGGACCACCTTCTGGATGTCATGCAGAGAGAAGCGGAAGAGGCAGCAGGCCGGAGAGGGCTGGAACTGGGCCTTTGCCGCCTCGTAGACGTCAATGGTGGCCCTGACCACGGCCGAGGCCAGGTCGCCGTGGCGGGTCAGCAGCGGGAACTTCTCTAGCCAGGCCAAGACTGGGCCGGTGTACATGCTGAGCAAGGAGTCCCTGGACACCGCCGGCAATACCACCGTGCTGAACAGCCGGCCAAAGCGAGGGCAAAGGGGCAGCGCACCAGCCACAGGCACGGAAAGCGTGCCCAAGCAGTTGAAGCCAGGGGCTGGACAGGGCTGCAGGTCCAGGGTTTCCGGGTGGTAAAACTGCTGGTGGCTCAGAGCCTGGCGCAAGGACTCCACCACAGGGCTGGCCCCTCGGGCTGGATCTGAAGCAGAGGGAAAGGAGAGGGGTGGGTGGGGTGGGGTGGGGTGCTGCTGCTGCTGCTGATGGGAGGACTGCCTCCAGAGGATGCCCTGTAGTCAGCCGGGAGCCGAGTCAGCCCCCCCAGGAGTGCCTCGGCAGCAAAAACTGGCCCCTGGGGGGGTGGGGGTGGGGGCCACCACTCACCCACAAAGGCCATGTGCAGATCCTCCACCAGGAGCAGGGAACGCCCCTTGCTGGCTGAGCCCCGGGCAGACTTGCCCATGGGGAAGAGGGCCTTGTCCCGCCCGCCTCCGTGGGAGCGCCGGAGCAGCAGAAGCCGCAGGTGAGCTGCACGCAAGGCTGGTGTGAGGAGCACCCGCTGGTAGATGTGGTTGGGCTGCACCAGTGTCTCCACAAAGGACGACTTCCCACAGCCAGGCTCCCCAACCAGCAGCACGGGCTGATCCGAGGCCAGCAGCAGGTCCACGGCAAACAGCACCCGCTCAAACTGCAAGGGGAAAACATCCCCAGTGTACAGGGAGGGCGTGGGGGGGCAGGCAAGCGCCATGGGGCTGGCCCACACGCCTTCCTCTGGCTTTTGGGGTGGGAGAGCATACCTGCGGCAGGATGGAGTAGCTCACCGGGACGCCCTTGACACGGCCAGCCAGGTATTGCCCACTGAAGGAGACCAACATGCCATCCTCGGCCCGGGGGCAAAGGTCAAACACAGATTTCACCGCAGGGAGTGGCACGGAGAGGCGAGTGGTGGGCAGAGCCCGGCGGGCAAAGTGATCAAAGAGAGGCCAGTTCCTTTGGAAAAAGGAGGAGAGAGAAAAGGCAGATCACCCCCAGTCTGGAGCCAGGACTGGCAGGCAGGGAGCTACGTTATCATTTCCCCTCCGCCACCGCCCCCAACCTCTAAGCACGCATTTTCTCTTTCCCTTGGCTGAGGAATGCAGCTGGAAGTGGTGTTGTCGTCCGAAGGGAAGCATCCTCCCACCTCCCCTCTGATGGGCAAAGCAGCTGTGGGCCACCCCGTGGGATTAAGATTTTGGGTTGGCATAACTGTAGCCATTTTGCCATTTCAGAAGCAACAGCTTTTGATGGCAAAGGCCTGAGTTCTTTGCAACAGCAGACAAGTTGTGCCAGCCCACTAGCCCTCCCTCTCTCTTACCTCATTATTCCTTAGTTAAACTAGATTTCTTTATCTTCTCCTATTACCAGTAAAGCTTGCCAAAAAGTGATCTCATTGTCTTCTACCATTACTAGTTAAGTTTGCCAGTTAGAGAACTGTCTCTTATCTAAAGCTTACAAATTAGAGCAATGCACATAGGTACCAATCCACGTAATAATACATAATAATGTAGACCTCCCATGTAACGCCTCTTTTCATTTGGGGAATTTATTGCTTCGACACAAAGAAATGATGTAATCAGCTATGCTAATTATCTAGGGTAGAAGGTTAATAAAAGGAGGCCTCCCGGGGGGGTGGAGTTCCTCAACTGGTTTGGATATGTGTGTGTGTGTGTGTGTGTGTGTGTGTGTGTGTGTGTGTGTTTCTTCAAAGCACTTTCCTGTTACTCCAGTACCCAGCTGTCCCTGGCTGCCCCAGATTATTGCTACACCACCCTCCTCCTCCTCCTCCATCTCCCCCCTCGTCTGCCCAACAGGCCCTGCTGGGGGCCCCGGAGGCCTTGCCTTCTCCCCCTGGAAGCTCCACCACGGCGTTTGCTCCAGGAGTGTGGGTATGGCTGCCAGTGGGGGCTGGTAAGACCTCGAGACTTTTTCCTCTGGCAGCCTGTGTCTGACCATGGCCCAGGTGCTTCCGGAGACCCCCAGTGCCCCTGGAAGTCTAACGGGGATGCCTGAACCAATGAGGACACCCCGAGCCTTTTCACACGACCCCTAAACTCCACGACAAATGGCTCCCAGCTCCGGAGCTTAAAATTGTTTCCCCACCAGCTCTGGAGTTTACAGAAAATTAAGTGCGACCACGCCCACCTAAGCACGTCCCAGCGCACTTTTCAGGTACCTGCTCTCCGGGGGTGAAAATCCCTGATGCGGATGTAATGTAGTGAGTGTCGGGCTCTCCTCGCTTCTGTTTGTTGTTTTTTTGCCCCCCGCCCCTTTAAGAGATCTGAATGCTGCCGGGAACAGAGCGAGACCGGCAGAATGGAGGTAAGCGGCATTCTTTTCTTTTCTTTTTCTCCCTCCCCTCATGCAGACAGCAGCCAGGAGTGCGGAGGGGGTGGGAACACCGGAAGAGCAACGAACCCCCCAAGATCTCTGGTCCGAATTTAAGTGGCCAGCAGATCTTAGGGGTCATGTGAAAAGGCTCCCCCAGGAAGGCAAGCAGGGCTGGCCAGACCAGCCCACCTGGCTCACTGTGCCTGTAACGTAATTCAAAGGGAAGATTATGCTAAGTTTTTTTCTGGGTTTGAAACTAAGTTACAATACAGAAGGCACAGGTGCAGAAATCTTATCTGCAAAGTCTGCAAAGCCAGAATGTGACCTGTGATTGGCTTTTGTGCATCATGTGATTTTTTTCCCTTCAAGTACAGTGTGTGTTACGTGTGGGAGAAGAAGGAGACGGAGAGAGAGCACATGGACTATCCAAGATGTGATCCTTTAAAAAATTAAATAAGAACAAGATAAGCTTCAGATGGCTAGTCCCCCAGGGAGTTTTGGTGACTTGGCAAACAAGAAGATTTAGATTAGACAGTCTGGATAAGGCAAGAGATTTTTATGATAGATATATTGCAACAATGGAAGGACATCCACCCCCATCAGAGACAGAAGAGATGGTGAGAAGAACAGCTTTTTTGAATATAGGACAGAACCAGATTCAAGTATCATCAATTGAAGAACAAACTTTATTAGCTCCTCAACCAAGAAATGGGGAGCCACTAGAGAAGAGGAAAACTAGAGCATTAAAGCCAATTTATAAGTAATCTAAGATGATGACAAAAACAGAAATCTTCTCAGTGAACATAAATGGTTTAAATTCCCCTAACAAAAGACATAAAACCTTTAAAAAATTAAAAAGAGAGAGAGCGGAAATAATTTGTTTACAAGAAACCCACATCAAGGAGGAAAATCATAAACTTTTAGAATGTCCGAATTTAGGGAAACTTTTCTATGCATGTGATCCACATCAGAAGAAAAGAGGAATAGCAATTTATGTGAAGTCACCAAAAGAAGCAAAATTTATTTATGCAGATCAAAATGGAAGAATTTTAATGACTGAAACAGAAATTAATAATCAAGTAACACTGTTAGTGGCGATATACGCACCTAATGATAAACAGGAAAATTTTTACAAAAATCTGCATGACTTGCTCATAGAAAAAAAAATTACCAAAATATCTGCTTAATTGGTGATTTCAATGTGACTGCAGATCAATCCAAGGATTATAAAAAAGACCACAGTGGGAAGAGTAAAAGAAGAATACTTCTGAAAACGTTTTTTTCAAATGGTTGAAGAATTGGGACTAGAAGATACATGGCAAGATCTAAACAAAGATA
Source organism: Phrynocephalus guinanensis (assembly GCA_037367245.1). Classification (NCBI taxonomy): domain Eukaryota; kingdom Metazoa; phylum Chordata; class Lepidosauria; order Squamata; family Agamidae; genus Phrynocephalus; species Phrynocephalus guinanensis. The sequence goes on along the minus strand of CM074736.1, from coordinate 139,604,947 downwards.
AATTACAATACACATTCTATTCAAATCGTCATAAATCGTGGTCTAGAATTGATATGATTTGGGTAACAACTGATTTGAGGCTAGAGATTGAGAAAGTTGAAATACAGCCAAATACTTGGGCAGACCATAACCCTCTTAAAATGACATGGAAAGGGAGAAGAAAATTAAAAGGAAGATGGACACTAAATACAACCATATTAAAAGAACAAAAATTCATACTTAAAGCAAAAAAAGAATTGGATTTTTTTAAAGATAACACAACTCAAAACACCTCATTGCAGATTATTTGGGATGCTGCTAAAACTGTCTTTCGTGGCATAGCGATATCATATATAGCGAACAGAAATAAAAAGAGGAGCCCTTTATGATTTGATGAAACAAAAAATATAAAAAATGGGAACTGGAGCTTCAAAAGAATCCCAATAGTAAAGAAGCAAGGAAAGAGGTAGACATGTTTAAACATAAGTTGAATCTTATTGAAACTGAAGAAATGGATCAACAAATAACAGCAGCTAAGCAATTTTTTTTTGAAAATGCAAACAAGCCAGGGAGATGGCTAGCATACAGACTGAGAAAAAGAAAAGAAACGAAACAAATTAGCAGTCTAAAAGATAGAAAAGGTATTTTACAAACAAAGAAGGACTTATTACATAACATAGTAACGCGGTATTACTCCAATCTATATAAAGGGCAAAGTATAGATATGAGGAGAATCAAAGACTATTTACAAAAGGCTAACCTCCCCAAAATTTTGGAAAAAACTCAACAGATGTTGAATGCAGAGATAACATTATTGGAAATGATAGAATCAATAAATAGACAGAAGGATGAGAAAACACCAGGACCGGATGGTCTACCAAGTGAATTTTATAAAAAATTTATGGAAGTGATAACAGGACCTTTGAAAGATGTATGTAACCAGGTACTTCAGGAAGCAAAGATTCCTAAATCTTGGTTAGAATCAGATATTACTTTAATACCAACAGACGAATCGGATGTTACACAGATAAGGAATTATAGACCTATATCGCTACTTAATGTTGATTATAAGATACTGGCATCTATTATGGCAGATAGGTTGAAGAAATTTCTCACACAATTTATACACTCAGATCAGAATGGATTCCTTCCAAAAAGACAATTAAGAAATAATATAAGAATAATTCTTGATATACAAGAATATTATGAAGTACACCCAGAAAAAAACAAACAGCACTGTTATTTTTTAGACGCACAAAAAGCTTTTGATAACTTAAATTGGAATTACATGAAGAAGCAATTAGAGGAAATGCAGTTTGGTCAAAATTTCTTGAACATGATAAATGCAGTATAGTCTAAAGAAACAGCAAGTATAATTATAAATGAAGAAAGGATGAGAAGCATTGAAATTACAAAGGGAACAAGATAAGTATGCCCATTATCTCTGTGCTATTTATCTTAGCATTAGAAACATTAAACATAGAAATAAGACAAAATCCAGAAATTGAAGAGACACGCGTTAGAGATGAAAGTTACAAGCTACAAGCATACGCAGATGATCTGGTATTTATCTTAGAAAACCCTCTACAATCAGCACCAACACTATTTAAACAGATTGAAACATATGGTGAAATAGCCGGATTGACTATCAACTCACAAAAAACTAAATTTATGGTTAAAAACTGAACTCAGAATCAAAAGGACCAACTTATAATGAATACAAATATCCAAATAGTCATCTGGGAATATAAATCACAGCGAGATGTTCTACCCTTAAAGAGGATAATTACAACAAATTATTGATACAGATTAAGCAGGAGTTGGAAAGATGGTTCAAATTACAGCTATCTCTATTAGGAAGAATTGCGGCGATTAAAATGAATATTTTGCCTAAGATCCTTTTACTTTTTCAAAATTTGCCAATTAATTTAGAGCCAAAATTCTTTAAGGAACTTTTTTGTCTGGCAAAAAAGTAAACCAAGAATTAAACATAAACTATTACAAGATGCAAAAGAAAGAGGAGGATTTGGACTCCCAAACTGGACCCTATATTACCAAGCAAATGCATTAACATGGATAAAAGAATGGGTACTTTTAAGGAATAAGAGACTATTGTATTTAGAAGGTCATGATCTGCAAGTAGGGTGGCATGCAATTCTGTGGTATGGGAAAACAAAATCACATAAATATTTTGAAAGAAATTTGATAAGGAAGTCATTACTGAGAATTTGGGGAAAGGTTAAATTAAAAATCTATACAAAAATACCCAGATGGGTTGCACCAATGGAAGCATTTACATATCCCAATCTGTTAAGTATGGAGAAAATAATCAATTATAATGAGCTCCTAGACTCTGAGGGAATTTTGAAATCGAAGGCACAATTAGTAGATCAAGGCCTGACTTTTTCATGGTGGCCATTAATGCAAATACAATCAATCTACCATCAGGATACAAAGTCCCAAGGATTCTATAAAGAGTACACAGCATTCGACAAAATTCTATTAACAACAAAAGAAAAACAAACCCCAAAACTATATAAGTTCTTATTGCAATGGGATATGCAAGATGAAGAGGTGAAAGACACCATGCTAAGATGGGCCAAAAACTTCAGCTACAATATTGAACTTCAAAAATAGCAGCAATTATGGAAGTATAATCTTAAATTAACCTTGGCCACTGCATATAAAGAAAATCTTTATAAAATGTTTTATAGACGGCATTTGCCACCAGCAAAACTTGCTAAAACGTTTCCTAATGTTTCTAATAAATGTTGGAAATGCAAAGATCAAGAAGGTACTTATTATCATGCTTGGTGGACTTGCGATAAAGCCAAAATTTATTGGGTGAAAATATATACATGGGCTAAGGAAATTTTAAAAATACAATTAGAATTTAAACCAGAAATATTTTTGTTAGGCTACATATCTTAACAACTGCTAGAATAACATGGGCCCAGAGCTGGAAATCTGGAAATCTCCCAACAGATGAGACGATTATTAAAAAAAATAGTAGAATGTGCAGAAATGGATAGATTAACCAAAATATTAAAAGGACAAGCAGGATCAATTTTCAATGCTGGTTGGGACCTTTTTTATGACTGGTGGAAAACTAAAGTAATCTAGACTAAAATGAGATAGAATCAGAGGATAAATAGGTAACAAAATGTCAATGAGAGAGAATCACCAAGCGAGACATGTCATGTTATAGATAAATTGTGGATGTATATTCTATGGTACCCTTTTCCCTTTCCTTCTTTTCCTCTAGTCATGTTGTGTGTGTCTTTGGTTTGATTTTCTATGTTTAATTATCTGTATGCTCAATAAAATGTGTGGGGTAAAAAGAAAGTTTTTTTCCTCTCGTTTAATTCTATTAGAATCACTTAGGTTAGGAAGAAACATGTAATAGAGTAGGGGTTTCTTGTTATTTGTTTTCAAGTTAGAAATATTGCTGCAAGTAATCTCTGTAATAGAATAAAACTTTTTTTATATAAGCAAGTAACGTGCCTGAGTACCTGAGTTCTTAAGGTAAGCTTGCATGAATCTCACAAGTCAGGTGGGAGTCACATAAACGAACCTACATTTTGAAGGCAGTCAGAAGGGAAATAAATGTCTCCAGCTATATAGTTTTAAAATTCATAGCTGTGTGTTGTGAGTCTGCTGTGTAAGCTGGGTAGAGATGACCCCCTTTCTAAGCTGTGTCCATTACATGGTGGCAAGCGGAAGGTGACTACCCATTTAAGTCTGTTATGAGAGTGAAATCGTAAATTTGTCAGGCTTGTAAGTAATTATTGTGATTGATGTTGGCTGGTGAGTAGGGAAGCTGCGAGCTCCCCTCATGGAAAGGCCATAGATAACTTAAAAACAATTGGCGTTTAATGAGGTTTCTGCAGCAATTTCTGTCTGTTAGAAAAGGGAAACTCCCAAGCCTTTTTAGATGGCCTGTTGGAGTGGAATTGACCACCACGGAGCCACGGAAACGCTCCCCTTCTCCTTGATAGAGATGATTTTTAATATACTCTATAGTTTATAAGCTGTCATTGTAGATAAAATGACAGTATTCTGGTTCCATTATTAATTCAGCTCTGCGCCCCTTAATTCACCTCTCTCCCCCTCACGGAACTGTGGCACAAAGCACTACACTATTCCCCAAGCCTGTGTCGTGAGATAACAGGCCATAAAACTACTGGACAAATACTTATCTGTGTGGGAAGGTCGCCAGTAAAAGGAGACCCTGCGCAAAATAAGCTAGACATCCGTGCATTGATGTATCGATATAGAGCTGTAAAAGCGCTTTCGGGGAAGAAGCGGAGAGTTCCAGGAACTGCATGACAGGGGGCGCTGAAGAACAAGATTAATAGTGTCCGGTGTGTGTTTCCCTTGATAAATGGTTGTAACAATGTGATAACTATGTGTCTTTTGAAGTTTTCTTTGTTCTTTGTGGGTGATTTACGGTGCCCAGATGTATCCTTGTTTTTTTTCTGATAAAGGAGGGGTGTTGGAGAATGTTTCCTATAAAGACTGTAAAGTTTCTTTGCCTAATGCCCCAGTTTTCCGACTGCAAATTCGGCTGGGCGCCTTGCTGCAGCAAAATTAAAGTTTTTCTCCGTAACTTCGAACCTTGGCGTGATCTTTCAACTCTCGGCTCCCGTAATAGCGGCAAAGGTAATCCGGGGTGAGGCTTTCATCTGGGGGCTCGTCCGGGATTGCCCTCCCTTTTTGGAGCGAAAGGGGCCAAGCCAAGCGGCTCCGAACAGCCAGCGGTGGACGAAGAGCTCCAGTGCACACCTTTCCACTTGAAAAGGGGAACTTTTTCGTTCAACGTGGTGGCGGAGACGGTGTCGCTCGGGGAGAAAAACGTTGGCCGGCCGGAGAGGGAACCTCTTAAGAGATTTGGTAAGATATGGGACCGGTCCAGAGTGGGAAGAGAATTTGTCTCTAATTTTGGGGTTCAGCCCCTGGTGTGTAAAAGGGTAACAGAACGACGGTTCTGAGGTTTTTGGGGAGGAGAAGAGCAGTGCGTGCTCTAACATCCCGTGTGAAATAAGTGAATTTGTTTGGTGTGGGCAGCGGGAAGGAGCTCTCAGCTGTCAAAGTAGACTAGCGGAAAAAAGGTTTTTAATAGGTAGGGGGATCCAGACTAGGTTGGGAGGTGGTTTTGAAATGTGGGTGATTTGTGTGGCCACTGACCCAGTGAATGTGTGAGTGCGTGGAAGGTCGGGGTGTAGAATTCCCTTTGGCCAAGCGACGTCCGGGTTGTGCAATTTCTGTTACGGGCGACCGTGCAGATCACAGCCAGTATCGAGTGTTGTGTGTATGAAAATTGTTTAAAGAGTTTAGGAGCGGGTCCAGTGGCTTTGTGTGGGAGAAATATAGGAAAATAGTTTAAATAAAATCATTAAAAATCATGGGACACAACTCCAGCAAACCCACAACTCCATTAGACTGCTTCCTTTTGAACTGGCATGCGGCCATCAAAAACTATGATTTTGGCATCAAAATGAAGAAGGAAAGGATGGAGACTTTATGTCAAGTTGAGTGGCCAATAATGCAGGTGGATTGGCCAGCTCAAGGGACTTTTAATGAGAGCATCATCAGGCAACTGTGATTAAAAATTCTTAAGAACTGTCCCGAACACATTCCCTATATTGAGGTTTGGAAAGGAAATGTGAAGAAAAATCCCTTATGGATCCAATTCTGTAGAGAATTACCACCACAGGCTAAGTTGTTAGCCCTGAAGAAAAAGGAGGCAGCTTTAGAAAGTCGCCCTGAAGATTATGATGTCTTTACCCCACCACCTCCTTATGCTACGACCATCCCTCCAGGGAATCCAGTGGTCCCCCCTGCAGCATTACCTCCTCCAGGTCCAGCACCCGCTTCCCCTCCAAAAGATGGTAATTTTCCCACACCTAAAGATCTTCCACAGTTAGGACCGTCTGGCAAGCTTCCAAAAGATGAGCCTGAAGCAGGGAAAGGAACCCCCAAAATAGATGAAAAAGATGAGGAAGATGATGAGGAGAGTGAGGAGGAATTCCGCCACAGAATAAAAGGAAATATTGAATGGGGAGAAGCGGACCATCAAAGAGTGGCCGATTTAATTAAGAAGTATCGGGAATCAGTGATGGAAGTAGGAAATTTTGCATTAGAAGCGGCAGGAGAGAACGAAATTGGGCAAAGAGACAGCGATATCTTTTAAGGGCATACGATGCAGCAAGGAGGCATGAGGAATTTCTTGAGAATAAGAGGATTGAGGAGCAGGCAAAAGTCATGCCTTTAAGGCGAGTGTACGACCCCTTGCCCCAAAATCAGCAGGGTCCCCGCACATATTCGATGCAGCACGTCCCGTTTACATCAAGTGACATTATAAATTGGAAGAATACACTGCCAAGTTTAGAAGACGACCCTGATAAGAACTTTGAAACTATGTCTAGTATTTTTAATGTATATATGCCCACTTATGAAGACGTGCAGCACCTAGTGAGAGGTTTATTTAATTCGGAAGAAACTCAGAAGATTTTCGAGGAGGCTAGGAAATCCCGCATAGCTTTAGTAGACACTTCTGCACAAGCAGAAGCCGCTGTTCCGACAAACACGGCACCCGATTGGGACTATAATGCAGATGCAGGGCGCACTGCTTTAAGAAATTACCACACAGCAATACTTCAGGGCATCAGAGCAGCTGGCAGGAAAAAGATTAATATGTCAAAAGTGAACGATGTAGTTCAAAGCAAGATGAATCACCAGGAGCCTTTCTGGACATATTGTATCAGGCATTTAGAAGATACACTCCATTAACCCTGAGGATCCTGGAATGGAGAATATAGTGAAGACAGTTTTTGTAGCTCAATCTGCTCCAGACATTGGAAAAAGAATTCAAAAAGAGGCCAATTTTATGGGACAAACATTGCAGTGGATGCTTCAATTGGCGCAAACCAAATTCAATAACAGGGAGGAAGATCAAAGTTGTCCAAAGAGTAAAGGACAGGCTAAGAAAGTGATGGCTCTGAATCAGGTCTCTGAGCCCCGCAATTTTAATGCCCCAGGGAACCGGCATGGGCCACTGTTAAAAAATCAATGTGCACTATGTGGACAGACTGGACATTGGCGTAAGGATTGTTACAGGAACCCCGAAAATCAAAGACGAGGAGGCTTTAATCAGGGTCCACGCCGTCCCTGGCAGCCGCCTGCTTTTGAAAGATATTCAGCGCCCCCTTCATCCGGCTTTAATCAGCCAGGAAATCGACAGCCAGCGCCTGGCCCCTTTAATTACCAACAACAGAGGAATTCCCAGGTTAATCAAGGACAAGATAGTCAATTTCAGCCTGCGAGTCAAAATCAAGCGCAGTCAGCTCAGGCTCAGCAAGTACCCCAAAGAGGGCAGGGTCCAGCCTGGACCCCACCATATCAGAACATGATGGTTCTGGAAGAAGATGTCCCTTATTGAAAAGGACAGGGCTTTTGTTCCCGTGAGCCCTTGGTCAGTGTTCAAACCGGGGAACGAATCTGTCAAATTTCTTGTGGATACGGGAGCCAGTCATTCAGTGATTCCTCAGCTTGTCAAACCTATAGACAGGACTCTTTCAATTAGTGTAATGGGAGCCACAGGAAAGGTGCAGCACGCTTATTTTATGCAGCCTGTGCAGTGCAAACTAGGGGGTCAGATCGTCCAGCACAAATTTTTACACATGCCAGATTGCCCTATTCCTTTGATGGGACGAGACTTGCTGTTTAAATTAGGAGCTCAAATCACCTTTACCCCCAAGGGAGAAATTCATTTGACAACTGACAGCAAGGAACCAGAGGGAGAAATGTGTTTAGAATATCCCCTGAGAGAAAGGTGGCATTTAATGGTGGTTCAAGAGGAGCCAGTGCAGCTGTCTCAAGATTTCCTAGACAGAGTTAACCCCCAGGCATGGCACGGAACATTCCTCCCATAGTTGTTCAACTCAAGCCATTTGCAGGTCCAGTCTCAGTGCCACAATATCCCATTGGGAAAGTTGCAGCAGAAGGAATTTGGGTCCACCTTAAGAGATTAATAGATTATGGCATCCTTGTTCCGTGTCAGTCACAATGGAACACCCCTTTGTTGCCGGTTCGAAAGCCGGATGGGACATTTCGCCCGGTGCAGGACCTCCGTTTGGTGAATGAGGCTATCGAACCTCTTCATCAGAATGTCCCGAACCCCTACACAATTCTGAGATTGATACCACCAGAAGCAGCTTATTTCACAGTTTTAGACTTGAAGGATGCATATTTCTGTTGCCGGTTAGCGCCGCAGAGTCAGCATATCTTTGCTTTTCAATGGGAAGACCCCCAAACTGGCACAAAAACTCAATTCAGATGGACGCGTTTGCCACAGGGGTTCCGAAATTCAAGTACGTTATTTGGGGGGGCCCTGGCATCAGACCTTGCCAACTTCCCCCGAAAACCTGGCCAAATAGTCCTGCAATATGTAGATGACATTTTGGCGGGAGCGGAGACCAAAGAAGGTTGTGAGCAGCTCACGATTGATCTCTTGAATCATTTGTCAGCAGCGGGTTATAGAGTAACCAGGAAGAAAGCTCAAATTTGTCAAAAAACAGTAAGGTATTTAGGTTTTGACATTTCTCAGCAAAGGCGCCAACTTCGCGATGAGCGGAAGCATTCAATTAGTCAAATCCCTGAACCAAGAAATAGGAGAGAACTCAGAGGATTTTTGGGAGCAGCTGGGTTTTGTCGAATTTGGATTCCAAATTTCAGCCTTCTAGCAAAACCTCTGCATTTAGCAATAAGAGGAAAAGAAAGTGATGAGTTCCTGTGGGGTCCAGAACAAAGAGAGAGCTTCAAAGCAATTAAACAGGCTTTAGTAGAGGCGCCCGCTCTCGGTCTCCCGAATCCAAACAAGCATTTTAACTCAGTGCTCCCCAACCTTTTTATCCCCGCGGACCGGTACATTTTTGATAATTTTTCCGTGGCCCAGGGGTGGGGGGGTGGGGAAGGGGGGGAGATAAAGGAATGCGAAAGGGGGGTAGGGCGGGGAGGCAAAAGAGGGGGGTGTGTGTGAAAGCAAAGGATGGGAGGGAAGGAGGAGGGGAAGCAAGGGTGCAAGGAGGAAGGCTTGGCGCGTGTGCCTTGTGAAGGAAGCCACTCCCCCCCCCCACACACACGGGCGGGGTGGGGGGGAACCCGGGGCTCCTGGGAAGGTGGGCACCCTCCTCCTCCTCCTCCTGTCAGCAGCTGCAAACACACAGAGAGAGAGAGAGACACACCGCGACCGCACCACCCCACCCCCTCCCTCTCACCTTTGCAAACGGGCGAGTTGGGGCTCTTCCTTTCCGGGGAGGCCCGGCTTTGCTCGGGGGACCACCACCGCTGACGGGGCCGGATCCTCCCCGCGGAGGAGGAGGAGGAGCAGGCGCTGTCTTCAGGCGCCGGCGGAGACACCGGGGAAGCGCGGGGCGGCGTCGGCGGCGGGGGGGGGCGAAGAGCCCGGGGGAGGCGGTGGGTGGGGGGCCGAGGGGGGCTGCCGCGCACCCCTCCCACTCCTCCTCCTCGTGTGGGGCTGCCGCGTGCCGAGTCCGGCGGCGGCGGCAAGGACCCGGTGGGCAGCTTGCTTTCTTTCTTTCCTTTCTTTCTTTCTTTCTTTCTTTCTTTCTCCCTCGCTCCCTCCTTCCTTTCTTCCTTCCTTCCTTCCTTTCTTTTTCTTTTCTCTCTCTCTCCTTTCCTCCTCTCCCCCTTTCTTCTTTCTTTCTTCTTTCTTCCCCCTTCCTCCTTCCCCTTTCTTTCTTTCTTTCTTTCTTTCTTTCTTTCTTTCTTTCTTTCTTTTTTCTTTCTTTCTTTCTTTCTTTCTTTCTTTCTTTCTTCTCCCTCCTCCCTCCCTCCCTCCCTCCCTTCGGTGACGGGGGGGCCGAGGCCAGTGGGGGAAGCAAGGCGGTGGCGGTGGTTCCCGGGACGGCCCTGCGAGGCCGGTGACGGGGGGCCGAGGCCAGCGGGGGAAGCAAGGTGGCGGCGGCGGCTCCCTGGATGGCCCCGCAAGGCCGGTGACGGGGGGCCGAGGCCGGCGGGGGAAGCAAGGCGGCGACGGCGGTTCCCGGGACGGCCCTGCGAGGCCAGTGACGGGGGGCCGAGGCCGGCAGGGGAAGCAAGGCAGCGGCAGCGGCGGCTCCCAGGATGGCCTTGCGAGGCCGGGGGGGCCGAGGCCGGCGGGGGAAGCAAGGCGGCAGCGGCGGCTCCCGGGACGGGGGCGATTGGGGGGGATTGCGGCGGCGGCGGCAGCGCGGGGTCGCGGTGATAGGAACGGGTTAACATGCCTCAAAATCAAAATATATTATAAGTAGACCCAAATGAGCTCACAGGGCATAAGGTCAAATTGAACCAGCAAACTTGGCATCATAGCTGGGAACTTGGCAACCGTGGGTGAAGATCTCTTACAGACAGGAGACAAGATAGCACACCACCTAGGATTGTTGACATTATCCCATGGCACCAGAGAGTCGGATAGCTAACAATAATATATGGCAGTTAGCCAGTTATAAGGAACCAACCTGAAATCAAACGAAATAGGATGAAGTCATTCTGGTAAGCACCCAGGTGGGCATAAGCCAACATAAACAAACACTTGTAAAATACATCACCACATCATGCAAAAGAGTATAAAAGACCACGGAAAACCATCACTCAGAGTCCAGGACAGCAAGGCCTCTGGCCTGTATGCTGTGCCTAGGATCCTTAAACTAACCTATTTTCTGTACTGTAGGAGTCCAGGACAGCAAGGCCTCTGGCCTGTATGCTGTGCTCGGATCCTAAGCTAACCCATTCTCTGTACTGTCTATGTTCTGTACTGTCTATGATACATTTCTATTTGTTTTTAATAAACCTTTTGCTATATAACTAACTCAGCGTGGCAATTTTGATGAACCACCAATGACGCATTTACAATTTATAATGGTGCATTGGCAACTAACAAAGAAAAACAAAAATAACAAGTTTTTAGACGAATTTTATTCTTATCAGCGGCAGCGGCGGGGGCGATTACGGGGGGGTCGCGGCGGCGGCGGCGGGGAGGGGACAATTGCGGGGGGGATTTGCGGCGGCGGCGGTGGCGGGGGCGATTGCGGGGGGTGCGGCGGAGGCCCGGCGGCCCAGCGCTGATTCATCCATGGACCGGCACCGATCCACGGCCCGGGGGTTGGGGAACATCGTTTTAACTTGTATGTTGATGAAGAAAATGGAGTGGCAAAAGGAGTTCTGTGTCAGAAATTAGGAAGTTGGCAGCAACCAGTAGCTTATCTATCAGAGACATTGACCCCAACAGAGCAAGGACTCCCGTCTTGCATGCGAGGAGTGGTAGCACTGGCAGCGCTTTTAAAGAAAGCGGATAAGTTCACTTTCGGACAAACCACAAATTGTATTACAAAGCATGCAATTGTGCCTTTATTAGATGCAAAAGGACGTTATCACTTGTCCCAGACTGCCATGATGAAGTGTCAAAAATTGTTTTCAAGGGCTGGTCTTACATTTCAAACAACAGAGGGTTTAAACCCAGCGACCCTCCTCCCAATTAGTGACCAACCGGCCACCCATGACTGTATACAGACATTAGATGAAGTATATTCATCCCGACCAGATCTTCGTGATGCCCCTCACCCACAGTGGAGGACTTGGTTCGTGGATGGTAGTAGCTCAGTGATTGATGGAAAAAGACAGGCAGGATATGCCATTGTGGAATTAGAAGACACTGTGATGAAAGCTAAGCAATTGCCCCCATGAACTTCAGCTCAAATAGCTGAACTGATAGCTCTCACCAGGGGACTAGAATTGTCAGAAGGAGAGAGCATTAATATTTATACGGATTCCAAGTATGCATTTCTTACACTTCATCCACATGGGGCACTTTGGAAGGAACGAGGTCTTCTTACTTCCGAGGGGACATCAGTAGCACACCCTGATATTTTGTTGCAACTTTTAGATGCTGTTTGGAAACCCAAAGAGGTGGCAGTCATTCATTGTCATGGGCATAAGATCGGTCCAGGACTTGAAGCGAGAGGGAATAGGTTGGCAGATCGCATTGCCAAGCAAGCAGCCCAGGGTGCAGTTGAGATGCAACTTAGTCTCATTCCAATAGACATTTTGCCACCAGAACCACCACGTTATTCGTCCGCTGAGGATGAATTTGCAGAGGAACAGGAGTTTGACAGGACGCCAGAGGGCTGGTACAAATTGCCAAGTGGACAATTGTGGGTTCCAGAGAGCTTATCTCGTCAGGTAGTTCAAAGTCATCATGACAGCATTCACCAAGGTCCCGAAGTGGCTTATTAACATTTGAGTCCATATCTGTATATAGCCAAGCTTCGACAGTTAGCTTCAAATATTTCACACAGATGTGTAACTTGTCAAAGGAACAACCCTAGGACTGGACCTTTGCCACCTCCAGGAATTCAATATAGTGGGAAAGAGCCCTTTGAGGATATGCAGTTGGACTTTACAGAATTGCCAAGATGTGGACTTTACCGTTACATGCTTGTGTTAGTGTGTACATTTTCAGGATGGGCAGAGACTTTTCCAACAAAGACTGAAAAGGCTAGTGAAGTGGTTCGATGCCTTTTGCGGGATCATATTCCGAGGCACGGGATACCCCGCACTTTATCCTCGGACAACGGGCCAGGGTTTATCCACCATGTTCTGCAAGGACTGGCTAGGGCACTGCACGTCAAATGGAATTTACATACAGCATACCGGCCCCAGAGTTCGGGACGAGTAGAGAGGATGAACAGGACTTTGAAGAGTCATTTGTCTAAACTTACACAAGAAACAGGCAAGAGTTGAGTGGAAATGCTACCCATTGCTCTTTTTAGAAGCAGAACCACCCTTTCAAGCCAATCAAGCATTTCCCCATTTGAACTTGTTTATGGCAGGCCAGATCCGATTTCATGTGGCTTGCGTCCAGAGAGGGTAGCTTCTTTGACACATGTTAAATATCTTCAGATGCTTGGCCGATCTCTTTCTTCCTTACACAGGTGGACTCTTGGACGACTGCCCGTGGTTCTACAGGAGCCTCTTCACTGCTTTGAACCGGGAGATTCGGTCTGGATCAAAGATTGGAACCAACAGCCTCTGCGCCCAAGGTGGAAAGGTCCCTTCACGGTGCTACTATCAACGCCAACAGCTGTCAAGATCTCCGAAGTGAGTGCCTGGATCCAGCATACCCGCGTGAAACAAGCCGCCCCAGCGAGCGAAGGAGAAGAGTGGACAGTTCGCACTAACCCCGATGACAGCTTGAAGCTGACCTTCAAGAAAGTTACTTCAGACATAGAGAACTCAAAGTAAAATATTGGCTTCCTATGTGCGTGGTGAGAGGTTTCTTCAACAAGAAAACTTGACTTTTTCCTTTCAGCTTTTGAATTTCCCGCCTTCTAAACTCGTCCCTCTTACAAGAGGAGGGAGAAGTCGCAACAAGAAGGTGAGCGATTTGGTTTAGCTGAAAAGCTAGGGCAACATTTTGTGCGAGACTGTGTTTTAAAAGTGCCCTGTTTCTTCTTTCCTTGAAGCTGAACAGTGTTTTCCTATTGATTCCATTTGAAGAATTGCAGCGAGTGAGACAGCGCGCCGGTAGCGCAGCAGCTGTCAAAGAGCGTTCTACGGGCTGTCAACGAACGTTCCATGAGCTGTCAAAAGCTCCGCAGCTGTCAAAACTCTTAAAGGGACCTGAACATTTTTGTGGGTTGACATCCCAAACTGGGGTTTGGTTCATTATTTCGTCAATATATGCATTGAGAGCGGTATTAATTTGTCATAATTGGAAGCGAAAGTTATATGAGATGCCTAAATCAGTAGAAATGGTTGTTTCTTCTATTTCTGATGCCAATTTGTTCAGCTATCAAGCCAGAGGGTATAGAAGAATGCACCCCATGTATTATAGCTGCTAGTCAAGGTAATAGAGTAGTGAATACTCTGGTATATTATACTCAGAAGCCAGCAGAGTGCAAACAAGCTGGAACCACATGTCTGAATCAAGACATGATGTATCACATATGTGAAAGTAAATCTGGGGACTATCTTTGTTACAGGCCTGAAGTTCCAGTTAAATTTAATTATACAGTGTGGGCTGGAATGGCCAGAACTAAGGAGCCCAGAAGGGACAACCCAGAAGGTGGTGGACTTTTATATTATGTGAATTCCACTGTTGTGTTAAAACATAGTGGCAGACGGGCAGTAATATGGTTCAATGCCTGTGATGCCCTAGGAAAAGTTATGGGAATTCGTTGTGGATCTAAAGCATGGGCAATTGCATATAGATCTGAACATAAGTATTTGTGCTACCCCCATGAAGGTGCCAAAGCAGGCAACCCTGAAGTTTGGGCACCATGTGGGTCAAACAAATTATGTTCAGGATCGGGATGTGTGTGTGCCTTTACAGCTGGAGGCTATCCAGGTTGTCCTCATCTCTCACAGTTCAGGAGGATAGGAGGAAACAATGTTAGTCTGGTAATCAGTGACACACATCCCTCTGTGCAAGTGTATGGTTTTGGAATTGATGGACCTGGCAGAGATCCAGTCACCTATTTGACAATTACTCGTACAGAGGTGAGGGATGGAGAAAAGAAAAGCCATTCCTGGTCAGTAGAAAATGCAGTGGAAAAATTGAAGGAGAGCCCTTTTGAAATTTCTCAGCATGCCAAAAATTTATTTTTGGAAATGGCTCAGTCAATAGCCACAGAATTAGGAGTCACAAATTGTTATGTTTGTGGGGGCACAAATTTTAGTGAGGACTGGCCTTGGGAAGCGATGGAGATTTCTCCACAGTTGTATAATAACATGTCAAAAATTGGCAATGTCACCAAGAGAACCCAGTCTCAGAATATGACATGGACCATCACATCTCAGTTAGTGGGTCGTGTCTGCTTTTCCCGAAATGGTTCCATTCCAGTGGGTTATTTGACCTGCATAGGGACCTGGGAAAATGGTATCTGGACCTCACCATCCAATGCTCCACAACCAGAGAAGTTTAATGTCACCTTTCTGCCATACATATACTCAGCATCTTTGGAGCAATGGAAAGCTCCTATGAATATGTATTGGGTTTGTGGAAATAAGGCTTATGAATATTTGCCTCATTCATGGCCTGGCTCTTGTGTGCTGGGATTCATAAAATCATCATTCTTTCTAGTCCTAATAGAAACACAGCAGTATTTGGCTGCCCCAGTGTATGGCCCTTTAAACAGGAAAAAGCGTGATGATACCCCGTTTGCAGGGTTTCCGTGCAAGAACCCAGAGGAATATGAAGGGGATATATGGGACTCTCAGAGAATTGTTTGTGTTTATGGTCCAGCCACTTGGGCTCAAGATGGTTCATGGGGATATCGAACTCCCATCTACATGCTTAATAGAATAATTAGATTGCAAGCAGTTTTGGATTTGGCGGGCCAGCGCATTACTACAGCGCTTACCACTATAGCAGAAGTAACAGATCAATTAAGAACAGCTGTTTATCAAAACAGGCTCGCTCTCGATTATTTATTAGCTTCTGAGAATGGCGTGTGTGGAAAATTTAATTTAACGAACTGCTGTCTAAAAATTGATCCCGTGGGTAAGGTTGTGACTCAGCTTGCCACGGAAATTAAACAGTTAACTTTTAATCCGACGCAAGAGTGGAAGGGTATGCAATGGCAGTGGTTAAATGATTTCATGCCACAAACCTGGATGAAAACATTAGCAAGTTTATTAATTGCTCCCTTATGTCTTCTTTTATTTCTCTTGATATGTATTCCTTGTTTGTTGCAGTTCGTGCAGTCGACTGTTTCAAAGGTAGTAGAGAAGACAACTGCCCCTAAGCTGATTGCAGTGTTGCAAGATTATGAAGCCCTTCAGAAGGACGACTCTAAATGAGTGTCCTTTCAGAAGAGGAGGGGATGATAGAGATGATTTTTAATATACTCTATAGTTTATAAGCTGTCATTGTAGATAAAATGACAGTATTCTGGTTCCATTATTAATTCAGCTCTGCGCCCCTTAATTCACCTCTCTCCCCCTCACGGAACTGTGGCACAAAGCACTACACTATTCCCCAAGCCTGTGTCGTGAGATAACAGGCCATAAAACTACTGGACAAATACTTATCTGTGTGGGAAGGTCGCCAGTAAAAGGGGGCCCTGCGCAAGATAAGCCAGACATCCGTGCATCGATGTATCGATATAGAGCTGTAAAAGCGCTTTCGGGGGAAGAAGCGGAGAGTTCCGGGAACTGCATGGCAGGGGGCGCTGAAGAACAAGATTAATAGTGTCCGGTGTGTGTTTCCCTTGATAAATGGTT
The DNA here is from genome assembly GCA_037367245.1 of Phrynocephalus guinanensis. Lineage (NCBI taxonomy): Eukaryota > Metazoa > Chordata > Lepidosauria > Squamata > Agamidae > Phrynocephalus > Phrynocephalus guinanensis. The sequence continues at coordinate 139,588,684 of CM074736.1, read as the reverse complement.
GTAACAATGTGATAACTATGTGTCTTTTGAAGTTTTCTTTGTTCTTTGTGGGTGATTTACGGTGCCCAGATGTATCCTTGTTTTTTTCTGATAAAGGAGGGGTGTTGGAGAATGTTTCCTATAAAGACTGTAAAGTTTCTTTGCCTAATGCCCCAGTTTTCTGACTGCAAATTCGGCTGGGCGCCTTGCTGCAGCAAAATTAAAGTTTTTCTCCGCATCTTCGAACCTTGGCGTGATCTTTCAACTCTCGGCTCCCGTAATAGTGGCAAAGGTAATCCGGGGTGAGGCTTTCATCCTCTTGTATGGGGAGAATGGATAGAAGCAGCTTGTTTCACACCTGAAAGCACAGATGGTCTTGGCCGGCAGAATCACTCCAAGAAGTCAAAAGAGAGAGTGAACACATGCCAAGAAGGGCGAGATCAATTGCTGCTGGGGAATGTTTTTCCGGGAATTTTACTGACTGAATTAATCAATCAACTCCAGAGACTTCTGAGAGCCAGACCTCTCCAGAAGGCTGTGTGTTTCAGCCTACAAGCAGAGGGTGATTTATTGCATCAGACATTATTTTAATTTTAATACCTTATCTGCGAGAAATGGGTGAGCTATTTTCTTGGGAAACTCCAACAGTTGTTAAAGCATTACAGTCTAATCAGAAGTTACCTCGGGAGAAATTGCTGGCCTGGTCAAAATTCACACACGGAGAGGGGGATTTTCCTTTTCAACCTAAAGACAGTGTTTCTTTATCACCCATCATGGCTGATGATCCAAATGCTGGTGGGCAGCCAGCCCCCCCCCCCCCCCCGTGCAGCTGCAGGGGCTAGAGAGGTATTTAGAGCATTTGGCTCACTTGGAAGAAGCTTCTCTCAGACAGAATTAAATAATTGAAGAATTACGTTTAAAAGAATTGGAAATTAAGGAAAGAAAGCTCCAGGAACTTATTAAGATGAAAGAATTGGACAGATTGAAAAGGGAGGAAACTACTACTTCTTTAGCAGGGATTGATCGGAGGAGTCTACCCATGCTTCAAGAGGGTGAGGATATTTTGGTTTTCCTGGACAATTTTGAACTGTGTGTTAAGGAACTAAATATTGATGAACGTTTATGGCTTAGTCTACTTCGCACCCAGGTCAGTGGCCCTTTGTCCAAGTTACTTCTTGAGTGCAAAAGCAAGGAATGGGAAGCATTTAAGGAGCTGGTGTTGAAGAGGTTTGCTTATACACTAGATAGCTTACATTCAAAACTTAGAGGTGTCAAATGGGATCAGAAGCTATCTGTTGCCTATTAAGTGACATAAAAACTTTAATAAGACAATGGTTGACAGTTGCAGAGGCCAACACAAAAGAGGAAATTATAGATCTCCTAGCCACTGAGCATTAGGGTGGGCTATTCCTCCTCAACTGCGTATGGATGTCTTGTCCCGTAAACCAGAAGATTCCATGCAATTTCGCTTTCTGCTGATGAACGTTTGTGTTATAAAAAGTATTATTTCCCCAATACTACACACCAAACTACTACAAGGCCTAGCTTACCACCTGATGTGCACTCTGCAGAGTACCTGTTAGCCTTCCGCCGAGCTTTAAAAACCCTTCTCTTTAGTGAGGCTTATGGTGGCGCAACGTAACAGTTTTTTTTCCTCCTGCCATCTACACGTTTGTCAACAATTACTGCTGCTGAGCTGTGACTATAAGTCAAGATGCCAAGATGCCCCAGTTGTTTTAAAATGCTGTTTTTATTGCTGTTGTTGTCTATTATTGTATTGCTGCTCAATTTGTTTGTTTTATATTGTATTGTTCGCTGACTCGTTCAGCTATTTGGAAGCCGCCCAGAGTTCCGCCTTGGAAGATGGGCGGGGTAAAAATCCAATAAATAAATAAATAAATAAATAAATAGTCACCCTCACCAAAAACCAGAGGCTGAATGTAAAAGATGGGATTCTAAAGAAGCTAAGTTCCAAAAACAGCCTCAGGATAGCAAGATGCCTAGGCCACGCCCCTCATTTGGCATAGATGATGTCACCTGTTTCAAATGTAAACAAAAAAGGACATTTTAGCTATGAATGCCAGAAAGGGTCGAGTGAGCCCCCCCGCCCCCACACCCTCTAGACCAGCTGAGACACCAATCAAGCCATCCAGGAAAAGTGCTACTCCTTCTCAATTACAGCCAAAGATGAAAGGGATTTTTACTGAGCGATCGAAATTGGGATGTCTCAAGGAGGAAAAACTACTAGACTATTCTCCTGATTCGGAGGAAGAGGAGGCGGAGCTCAGCAATCCAGTTCAACCCCAGCATGTAGCCACTTATAGTTCCTATTGGGGAAAAGAGGGGTGAAGGTCCCAGTGATTCTTCTTGTCCTGTTCCTGAAACTGCGAAACCTGTTGCTATGTTTAGTGCGACATCTGCTAGTGGAAGTAGTGAAATGCAGGGAGATGTAATACTATGTAAATCAGATGGGATAATACCCTTAAAGCAAAACAAATGGGTTCAACAAGCTTTTACTAGAGAGGTTCTTGTTAGAATGGGGTATAAGAATGTTGTAATACCTTCTTTTATTGATACAGGAGCAGATATCTGTTCTATTAGTTCTGAATTTGTTGATGAGAGTTCTTTGTTGAAAAACCGTCGTTTGGCTATACATCCAAAACACACACAACTTGCTCCCATTGCTAAAATCCATGTGAAATATAATCATTTTGAGGTAGAGATTTTTGCTCTTGTTCATTATCATCAGTCTTCATCAATACAATTTATAATTGGCACAAGTTTACTCTATAGTGACCACTTAGCTGAACTGCAGAAAGTCCAATCAGATGCTGTAAGCCAGATGAAACCTGTCCAGACCAGATCTCAATCAAAATTACAGTAACGCCCCGCCAATCGCGGGGGTTAGGGCCCGACCCCACCCACGATGCAAGAAAATCCATGCTATGCGGAAGCGGGTGGGGGGCGGGGGGGGGCATCTTACCTCCCCCCGCTGCCCGCCCACGTGGCCCGAGGCTTCTCAGGGGAGCCTGGTTGAGCGGCGTGGAGCAACCCGATCGCTCCGCCCCTCCCGGCCGCCCCGAGCCTTCTCGGGGGAGCATGGTTGAGGGGCGCGGAGTGACCCGATTGCTCTGCGCCGCCCCTCCCGGCCACCCCGAGCCTTCTCGGGGGAGCCTGGTTGAGCGCACGCCCCTGCTCCGGCCGCCCCTCCCGTGCCCCGTGACACCTTCGGCACGTTTACCACATGCCATCTGTCCGCTGGCACCAAAAATATAATAATTTGGGCACTTGACACGCCCCAGGATCATTCAAGAAGGATCCTCGGTTTAACTAGCAACACAGCTCATTCCGGGAGAGTGAGCTTACCCCCGCCATGCCCCAGCTAAAAAGGGATTTGTCTCCTCTGAACAACCCTCTGCCCGGGAGCCTCGGAACATCTACTCTGCTGCAGGTCCCATAGAGGCCAATCAAGAGAAACTTTCTTGCTCACAGAAAAGTCAGTAGCGTGCAGCCTTGGCTAAGGCTCTGGTTAATTAGCAATGACTTCCCCCCTCAGGCACACACAGATTCCAGTTGAAAAAGGTAAAGAAAAGAACTTGATTTTAAAAAGAAAAAGCAAGAGTAAAAACAGGAATTTCTTCTTGTCAGCATCATCTGGCAAGAGCTACAGATTTTTGGAGCTTTCACAAACAAAGGCGGATTTCTAAAACAAGCTTACAAAGTCGCTTTTAAAAAAAAACCAGTCTCAGGAAGATAACGTGAAATGTTGCACCCCAGAAATGAAAAATAATAACGCTAACTAATTCTGGCTAATATACTCACACCTGGAACGAAAAAGATCTCTTTTCGTTCTCCTGGCTGAAAAGCCAGCCTCAGCATGGAAGTCACATCGCTGCTAGCTGTCCCTGAGAGCCCCTCTCTCTGTAAGCAGCACATTATATTATAGACCTAACAGCTTAGGATTCCTCTTTGTTCTTTAGGAATGGAAATTACGCCCAGGAGGGTGTAGGCTCTCTCATCAATTAGCATGATTACAAGGAAAGACTTTCTCCTTTTGATAGTTAACAAAAGGCCTATTGATCTCAAGTGTTCCATCACCTGAAAAGGATGTTGATTGTGACAAGTGGATTCCTTAACTGACAGAAGCCATCTGTTGTCATTTGAGTGTAACTCTTTGAGGTCCAGGGCCGTTTGATATGAGGGAGGTATTATAAAATTTCACCCATGTGTTTCTTCCTCATAGATATCATGTGTGAAGGCAGGTTTTTGATGTGCATGAGAGACACTGTAAGACCCTTCCATTTGCTATTTTACAACCACATCAAACATTTTGATGATGAGAGAAACGTAACATTTGTGCTCCCATTTGACTTGACATCCACCTGCAAATTACAAAGAAAGTCAGTGTCTTCCTTTCCCAGGACATGACATAGCCAGGGATCACAGATTATACAGATGACAGGACAGATCAAAAGATGAATTTTCTAGAATTCATCACAGCCCCAAGCTTTCCCAGGGGAGCCTGGTTGAGCGGCGCGGAGCGATCCAATCACTCCACGCCACCCCTCCCGGCCACCCTGAGCCTTCCCGGGGGAGCCTGGTTGAGCAGCGTGGAGCGACCCGATTGCTCCATGCCGCCCCGAGCCTTCCTGGGGGAGCCTGGTTGAACGGTGCGGAGTGACCCAATCACTCCGCGCCGCCCCTCCTGGCTGCCCCTCGGCTTCTTGGTGGTGCGTGGGAGGGCAGCACGGAGCGGCCCGATCGCCCCCCGTTGCCCCCCATGCGGCCTGAGGCTTCTTGGGGGGTGCATGGGAGGGAGGAGCAAAGTGACCCAATCGCCCCCCGCCGCCCTCCCATGCACCCCCGAGGCTTCTCGGGGGGCGGGGGTGGCATGGAGCTACCCGGCTTCCCCCCCCCCCCCACGGTGCAGGTACTGCAATCCCGTGATGTGGCGGGGCCGCGGTACCTGAACCGCGAAATGGCGGGGGGTCACTATAAAACAAGATGATCATGTACAGGTGCCTACTGTGTTGCCTGAGTTTTCAGATGATGACAATGATGTTTTGTCTTTGCCTAATGACAATGATGTTGTTACGGATGTTGAAATTTCTCAGCCTAATGCTATTGTTAGTCAGTCAGATGTGCCTTCTGTTAGGCAGGAAGTTACTGATGTGCATGCTGACAATGAAGAAGTTGAATTTTCTTGTATTAAACCTAATGCTGAATTTAGACAAAAACAGTTGTTATGCCGTACATTAGGTGATGCCAGACGTCTTGCTGACATGAATCTGCCTTTAGGTCCAGGTAGACAAGCTAGATTCTGCTGGAAGGGCCCAGAAGGCCAGAAGTTACTCTACAGACAGAAGTTGAATGACAATAATACTGCAGTAACACCACATCTCCAGTTGGTAGTTCCAAAATGCTACTGAGAAGAAGTTTTGAAGATGGCACATGATTATGTATCTGGCCACATTGGAATGAAGAAAACACAGATCAAGATAACTAATCATTTATTTGGGTCTGATATCACCAAATATGTGAAGAAATACTGCTTCAGTTGTGATACTTGCCAGAGAGTAGGTTATCCAACGGATACTACAAAAACAAATATGGAAGAATTCTCGTTAACCGGATCCCCATTCTCTACTTTGCAAATGGATATTGTAGGACCTTTACCAGAAAGTAATACAGGCAGGAAGTACTTAATCTGTTTCACTTGTCCAGTTTCCAAGTGGGTGGAAGTCGTTGCTACTTCATCCATCACAGCAAAGCAAGTTGCCAAGGCGTTCCTAGAAATAGCCTTGAGAATTGGTTGGCCCAAGGTATTAATTTCAGATCAGGCGAAAACATTTACAGGTGATCTGATGACAAAGATTTGTGAGTTAACTGGAACTCGCCAACAGTTCAGCATCGCTTATCATGTGGAGTCTCATGGTTCAGTGGAACAAGTACAGCAAACTTTGTTCAAAATGTTGAAAGCTTTCATCCAAGAAAATCAGAAAACATGGTCTGATGCCTTACCTTACATTCTGTATGCCTACAGAACTTCCCCCCATGAATCTTTAGGGTGGTATACGCCAGGTGATGTCATCCTTGGAAGAAATTTGCGAGGACGATTGGAGTTACTTTAGAGCTCAGTGGGAAGGAGCTATACCTGATACTTCAGTTCTTGTTGCTAAGTATATCAGAGATTTGCAGAAGAAATTGCAAGATATTCAAAACATCACAGCCAAGCATCTGAAAGAAGCCCAGAAGAAATACAAAGCCTATCATGATGCCAAAGTGAGACCACAATCATTCCAAGTAGGAGATTCACTACTGGTTTTGGATCCAATAAAGCACAACAAACTGCAAGTGCACTGGTTAGGTCCAGGAATAATTGAAACTGGGAAATGTCAACTATGTTGTCAGAATGTCCAAACATGAGAAGCCAAAAGTCTACCTTGCTAATAGACTGAAGCGTTATGTGAAGAGACAAGCAAATTTGTTGAGAATGAACTTTGCTTGTACTGAAACTCTAGTAGATTCCAACCCTGATTTGCTTCAAGAATTCAGAGAAGCTGGTGATTTGTCTGAAGTGTATTTGGACTCTGATATCCCTAGGTATCAGCAACAAGGAATGTATGAAATCTTGAAAGAGAAAGCGTCTATCTTCGTTAATACTCCAGGAAGAACTGCAATAGTCAAACACAAAATCAATGTGAAAGATGACACACCCATCAAGTCTCCACCATACAGAGCTATTGACGAACATGCTAAACAAATTGAAGAAGAAATTCAAGAAATGTTGGACTTGGGAATCATTCAGCCTAGTGAATCTCCATAGGCTAGTCCAGTAGTCATAGTACCAAAGAGGACACCAGATGGTCAAATACAACCCAAAGTTCATTTTTGAGTGGATTATAGGAAGTTGAATCAAGTCACAGTCTCAGATCCTTATCCAATGCCTAGAGCTGAAGATCTAATTGAGAAGATAGCGAGAGGAAAATTCTTATCTTGTCTCGATCTATCCTCAGGATACTGGCAAATAGATCTTGACCCTGAGTCACGCCAGAAGAGTGCTTTGATCACGCATAAAGGAATTTATGAATTCCTCAGAATGCCATTTGGCTTATGTAATGCGGGTGCTATGTTTCAAAGACTCATTAATATTGTCCTAGAAGACTTGCCATTCGCTCATGCTTACCTCGACAACATCGTAGTTTTCTCAGACACCTTTGAAGATCACCTGAAACATGTCAAGACTGTGCTTCAATGTCTGCATGATGCAGGGTTAACAGTTAAGGCTTCAAAATGTCAGTGGTTAAAAGGAAAAGTTATATATTTGGGTCATTGGGTTGATAGTGGAACGATTGAACCTTTGCAAGCTAAAATTGAAAGTGTAAAAATTGGCCAATTCCAGAGAACAAATAGCAAGTTCAATCCTTCCTTGGGTTGGTTGGCTATTACAGGAAGTTCATTCCTTATTTCAGTCAGATAGCAACTCCTTTAACTGAATTAACATGTAAAAGAATGCCTGTTAAAATAGTATGGACACATGAATGTCAGATTGCTTTTAATATTTTGAAAACTAGTCTAATTCAGTATCCTATTTTAATTCCACCTGATTTTGATAAGCCTTTTGTTGTACAAACAGACGCTTCCAAATTCGGCCTAGGTTGTGTTTTGCTACAGGAAAAAGAAGGATTTCTCCATCCAATATCCTTTTTCAGTAAAAAGCTCCTACACAGAGAAAGAAATTACTCTGTACCAGAGAAAGAGTGCCTCAGTATTGTGTGGTCCTTGAACAAGTTGCGACCCTACCTTTGGGGGAGAAACTTCATTCTACAAACAGATAATCAAGCTTTGAAATGGCTGAACCATTTAAAAGCAAGCAACCAACGTCTACTTAGGTGGAGTTTGGCACTGCAAGATTTTGAGTATGAAGTTAAGTATATCCCAGGCTCCAAAAACATCTTGGCTGACAGCCTTTCTAGAATGTATTTTGGTCTAGAGAATTCTCCTGAAGAAGAAATCTTTGTTCCTGAGTCATGTCATGATAAACTAGTTACAAACAAATAGATTAATCCAGTATATACTATATAGCCATTGTATTTCTCAGCGTTATGAATATGTGATATGTTCTAATTTTTAATGTTTTTCAGAAGTTTCAAGCTTGCAAGCACTCAAGTATTCCACTTATCTAATATTTTGCTATATCTACATGTAGAAAACCTATATTCTATCATTAATGCTAACTCTTATAATTGCTTTCTAATGCCCATGCTACTATGTCTTTTGTACTTTGTCTTTCATTTACCTCTTTTTAAAAATAATATGTAATATTGTTTACATTTATTCTTATCTTAGTTGTAGTTAAAATGCTAAATGTTTGTTTAGGATTTTTTTTTTATTTCCAGGGTGGGGCATGTAACATAATTCAAAGGGAAGTTTATGCTTTCTAAGTTTTTTCTGGGTTTGAAATTAAGTTACAATACAGAAGGCACAGGTGCAGAAATCTTATCTGCAAAGTCTGCAAAGTCTGCAAAGCCAGAATGTGACCTGTGATTGGCTTTTGTACATCATGTGATTTTTTTCTTCAAGGACGGAGTGTATGTGTTATGTGTGGGAGAAGAAGGAGAGAGACAGAGAGAGAGCACATGGACTATCCAAGATGTGATCCTTTAAGAAAGCTTTTTGCCTCTCATTTAATTCTATTAGAATCACTTAGGTTTTTTATTTTTTATTAATTTTTACTTTAATATTTTAATGTAACATTTTGTGGACACGTCCACTTCTTCAGACATATAGTAAGACATTTTTTATCTTGTCTCGATCTATCCTTGTCTCGATCAGATCGTCCCCAAGCGCTTCCTTCGATGTGGTGCTCACTCCTCTCTGTGGTTCACAGCGGAGCTGTGGGCGATGAAACAAGAGCGGCGGAAGCTGGAGGGCAGATGGAGGACAGATCGTACGGCAGAGAAAAAGGCTGTACCTAAGCAGCTGACTGGCCATTATGTTCACGCGATCAGGGACACTAGGACATCTCACGCCTCCCTGAGAATTGGCGAGGCCTCAAACCGCCAGGCAGAGCCTATTCCGTGTGGTTCGAGACCTCTCCAATCCCAGTCAGCCTCGGCCTCCTCCAAGTGAGTTCACTAGTGAGCAGTTTGCAGCCTACTTTAGATCTAAAATATAGGCCATCCGTTCTGATCTTGACTCTGGTTGCGTTGGTCCCTCCTGTTATCCCGGGGGCCTCACCCCCTCGGTTGATTGAGTTTGGGCCTGTGTTAGCAGCGGAGGCCTCCAGGGTTATGGCCTATTGTCGGCCGGCAGCCTCCCCTTTCAACCCCTGCCCAGCTTGGCTCATCAAATCCGCCGGAGGGAACATGCCGGAGTGAGCTTCTACTATCGCCACTGCCTCCTTCAGGGAAGAAATTTTTCCTTCCTGCTTGAAGGAGGCAGTGGTGAAGCCCACCTTAAAGAAGCCCGGCCTGGCATCGGGCAATTTAGCCAACTATCGCCTGATTGCCATTGTTCCCTTCCTGGGCAAGGTTGTCGAGAGGATGGCCGCCGTCTGGCTCCAGTCCTACCTGGAGAAGAATCACATCCTGGATCCCTTCCAGTCCGGGTTCAGGCCTCTTCAGGGGGCCGAGACTGCCCTGGTCGCTCTGCAGGATGACCTCCTCAGGGAGGCCGACAGGGGATGTTTCACCCTGCTGGTCCTCCTTGATCTGTCAGCGGCCTTTGATACCATCGACTGCGGTAACCTGCTGGATCGGCTTGCCGAGGCGGGAATCGGGGGCTCAGCACTCTGCTGGCTCCGATCCTTCCTTGACGTCCGGTCACAGCGGGTACAGCTGGGGGATGACTTGTCGGCTCCGTGGACACTTCCTTGTGGGGTGCCCCAGGGGTCGGCAATCTCCCCTATGCTGTTCAGTGTTTACATGAGGCCGTTGGCGGAGGTCATCAGGAGACATAGGGTTTGCTGTCATCAGTATGCTGATGATATGCAGATCTATCTCTCCTTTTCTACATCTGCAGTGGAGGCAGTTCGCTCCCTTGATCTGTGCCTGGAGGCCGTCCTGGAATGGACCAGGGTTAACAGGCTCAAACTGAACCCTGAGAAGAGTGAGGTACTGTTCTTCGGGGCGCCCTCGCCTGGGCACAATGGCCCCCTCCCTAGTCTGGGGGGAGTTTCCCTCCAGTCTATGGACAGGGCCAGGAATCTGGCCGTGGTCCTTGACTCGGCCCTCTCCCTGGAAGCCCAGGTGATGGCCGTCTCCAGGGCCTCTTTTTTCCACCTCCGCAGGATCGCCCAGATCCGCCCGTACCTTGATGAGTCCTCCCTAAGAACGGTTGTGCAGGCCCTCATGATATGGAGGAATGACTACTGCAACGCCCTGTATGTGGGGTTGCCCTTGACCCTTGTCCGGAGACTTCAACGGGTGCAGAATGCGGCGGCCAGACTGGTGGTGGGTGCTCGTAGATACAATCACATCACCCCAGTTCTGGCCCACCTGCATTGGCTACCCATTGCTCTCCGGATCAGGTTCAAGGTCCTGGTTTTGGTTTTTAAAACCCTCCACGGCTTAGGTCCTGAATACCTATCGAAGTGTATCTCCCAGAGATCATCTGAGGCCAGGCCCACTCAAATGTCGCAGGTGCGCTCACTCAGGGTGCCCACTCCTAGGGAGGCACAGTGGTCTGCTACTTGCATCCGTGCCTTCTCTGTTGTGGGCCCATCCTTATGGAACCATCTCCCGAGTGAGTTGCGCCTTGCACAGTCCCTGCCCGCCTTCAGAAAGGCATTGAAAACCTTGCTTTTTAAGGAGGCATACACCAACCTACTTTAGTTCCCCCCCTTCCCTGTTCCATTGGTATTTTATGCTTTTACTGTATATTTGCATGTCTTTTAAAGTTGTGAACAGCCCTGAGTTCCAGTTTGGAAGAAGGTGCGGTATATAAATGCTAATGCTAATGCTAATGCTAATGCTAATGCTAATGCTAATGCTAATGCTAATAATAATAATCATCATCATCGTCGTCATCATCCCCCCAAGGGTGCCACCTTGTCGTGGCGGGGGGCTTAACTGCTCCAGTAGGTCCAACCTTACCAGAGAGGTCTCGACTGAGGAACAGAACTAAGCGCACCCAACAACCCATGAATCATGGTGGAATACAATATAAAGAAGCTTATACCATCTCGGTCATCGCCCGGGTTAACAAGGACCGCGATGGGTGTTGATGAACCTGGACATCCGTCGATAAATGGGCTACAGGTCACGGGTCCCATTGCTGAGCAACCAGGGCACTGGCCTGTAGAGTTACTAGAAGCTGAACCATCTCAGAAGCAGTGGAAATATACTCTACCAGAGAATCAGACAATCATGAAATGCTATTATAGAGCAGAACCTGAAAAATGTGGCTACCAAAAGGGGATGCATCAGTTATGGAAACAAGAATATCCAAACTCCAAGATACCTGAATTACGATTAGCTGACCAGCGAAGATATATTATCAGAAACAAGGTGTTTAGTAAAGTTGAACTAGAAGAAATACAGAGGAGTTGTGAAATTGGAGGTCAACAAATTATCCAAATAGGAGGAGAAAATAGATTAATCACACCTGGGGACATTGAACAGTCAAAAGTTGAAGAAAATATGGATGTTGCGCAAAACTTTGAACCAAAAGAAGGTTCAAATAGGATTGGAACACCAGCAGAGCTCACTATTAGGCAGCAAGAATTGAAGAATAAAATACTCACACATGCTGCATTAAATGAAGAGAGGGGAAGGCTCCCGATTTTAAAGACTGTGCCTAGAAAAAAATTGGTACCATTGATGAACGATGTAAACTCAGCACTTGCAACAATCCAGATAAGGTCAATTGAACAGATAAATCAGCTTGCTTATTGTGCAGCAGTAATAGTAACGGAAGAACTAGGGATTCCACAATTGAAGCCCCCCCCCAAATGCATTGAGAAACCACGGTGAAAAATGAGGCTGGAGCTTAAAATCAAAAGGCTCCGAGCAGATGCGAGTAACTTAAAAAACCTGCAGGAGGACAAATTAAAGAATTGGAAGATCAATAAATATTTGACTAAAAAATACTGGCTAAGTACAAGGAAAACTGGAGAAGCATTGGAAATAGTGAAGCAGCAAATAACAGCAACAGCTAGAAAAATTGAAAGATATTATGCTAGGTTTACTCAGTATAAAGACAACCAGTTGTTTCAATCAGATCAAAGAAAGTTCTATCAGAGTTTAAATCAGAAGATAGGTATAAAAGACGAAAAGCCTGAAAAAATGGCAACCATTCAGTTTTGGAAAGACATATGGGGGACTGAGAAAGACTATAATAGAAATGCTGGATGGCTCCAAGATTTTGAGAAGAAATTCTCCAAATTCACAATGGACCAACTAGAAATAACAGCTGATATGATCACCAAAAGAGTACAAAGAGTCAAAAACTGGACATCACCTGGCAATGATCAACTGCATGGGTTTTGGCTTAAACACCTGACCAGTCTGCGTGGAAAAATGGCCCAACAATTTAATGAAATGTTCAGGACAGGTTATATTAATGAGTGGTTAACAACTGGCAAAACCTATTTGATTCAGAAGGATCCAACAAAAGGAGCAATACCTGAAAATTACAGGCCAATAACATGTTTACCAACTATGTATAAACTGCTAACAGGCATCATAGCTGATAGAGTCCAGTATTATTTGGAAGCAAATAACATCATGCCAGTAGAGCAGAAAGGGAACAAACGGGGAAGTAGAGGCACAAAAGATCAGTTACTCATTGATAAAATGATCCTAGAGAATTGTAAAACCCGGAAAACTAATTTATACATGATTTGGATTGACTATAAAAAAGCCTTTGACTCAGTACCGCATAGTTGGATTATTAAGTGCCTGGATGCCATTGGAATATGTAAAAGCATTAGTGCCCTAATTGAAAATGCGATGAAGAACTGGAAAACAGAATTGTTCGTGAAGAATGAAAGCTATGGATTGGTTAGCATCAAACGAGGGATTTTCCAAGGTGACTCTTTGTCACCTCTGCTATTTACTATTGCCCTGATTCCCCTTCAATAAATTTGCAGAATACAAATTTAGGGTACCAAATTGCTAAAAATTCAGGGAAAATTTCTCATCTCTTGTATATGGATGACTTAAAGTTGTATGGAAAATCAGAAACTGAAATACACTAACTGACCAACACAGCCAGAATTTTCAGTACTGATGTTAGTATTGAGTTTGGACTAAACAAATGTGCCACAATGGCACTGAGAAAAGGAAAAATAATTGAGAGTGAAGGAACTGGAATGCCAAATGGACAAGCTATTAAGTATAATCAGTCTGAAGCCTATAAATATCTGGGCATAATGGAATTAGATAATATCAAGCATGGGCAAGTGAAAAATGTGGTCAGTAAAGAATATATCCAAAGGGTCAGAAAAGTATTAAAAAGTAAGCTGAATGGTGGTAACACCATCAAGGCCATTAATAGCTGGGCCATACCGGTCATCAGGTATACCGCTGGCATTACAAACTGGACTCAGACGGAGCTAGTTATTCTAGATAGGAAAACAAGAAAACTTATGACCATTCACTATGCATTACATCCACGCAGTAATATTGACAGGCTGTATTTACCTAGAAAATTAGGTGGCAGAGGTCTTCTGCAAGTGAAGCAGACAGTTGAAGAAGAGAAACCTGCATTGGCAGATTATGTAAAAAATAGTACAGAGCCAGCATTATTGGAGGTTAAGAACAGGGAGGTGTTTAAAGTAAATCAAATAAAGGGTCAATACAGGAAAACAACAATGCAAATACGAGCTGATAGCTGGCATAATAAAGTGCTGCATGGGCAGTTCCTCGAAAAAGTCAAAGGAAAAGTAGATGAGGAAAAGACCTGGTTATGGCTCACCAATGGAACACTGAAAAAAGAGACAGAAGCCCTGATTTTTGCAGCTCAAGAACAAGCTATTAGAACAAATGCAGTTAAGGCTAGAATAGAAAAATCAGCGGAGTCCCCCACATGTAGACTCTGCAAAAAGGCGGATGAAACTATCGACCATATATTGAGTTGTTGCAAGAAAACTGCTCAGACTGATTAAAAACAGCATCATAATGTAGTTGCTCAAATGGTCCACTGGAATTTGTGTCAGAACTATCATCTGCCCGTAGCAAAGAACTGGTGGGACCATAAGCCTGAAAAAGTGACTGAAAATGAGCATGCAAAATTACTTTGGGACTTCCGAATACAGACAGACAGGGTTTTGGAGCATAATACCCCAGATATTGTGATTGTGGAGAAGAAAAGAGTGTGGATCATTGATGTTGCTATACCAGAAGATAGTAGAGTCATTGAGAAACAACTTGAAAAAATTACCCGATATCAGGATCTGAAAATTGAACTTCAGAGACTCTGGCATAAACCAGTACAGGGGGTCCCAGTGGTAATCGGCACGCTGGGTGCAGTACCTAAAGAGCTAAGCAAGTATTTAGAAGAAATTGGAGTTGACAAAGTCACCATCAGTCAGATGCAGAAAGCCACCTTACTGGGATCTGCTCGCATAATTCGCTGATACATCACTGAGTCCTAAACACTAGGGAAATGTTCTACTAGTGATTGGTAATATAAAATCCAGCGTAGATAGCTGTGTGGTTAATAAATATTATTAATAATAATAATAATGGAAGCAGCAAGAATATTTCTGTTCTGTTGAGGACCTTGTAACTGAAATCCACTTAACGTATTGAGTCATTTGCTAAACAATTTAACTCTTTGTACTCTGAATTTGTTCCCTCTTCTATCCAGCTGCTAGAGGCATGGTGTCTGCCGGCTGGGTCAAGGCCACTTTCTTGTATGGAAGAAGGCAACTGCTGGAAAGGTAGGAAACCCATGTCCCCAGGGGGCCTTGCATGGTTGGTCATGGGTGGGAGGAAGGCAGGCAGGCAGGCAGGCAGAAAGGGAGGGAAGGAAGGAAGGAAGGAAGGAAGGAAGGAAGGAAGGAAGGAAGGAAGGAAGGAAGGAAGGAAGGAAGGAACAGACAGACAGACAGACAGACAGACGGATGGAGGGAAGCCCATCTTAGAGATCCTGCCAACTGCCAGCTTCCCTGCCTTCCAACAAACTGGAACAGGTTCAGAGGAGGGCAACGGAAACTATCAGGAGACTGCACCCCAAGCCCTCATGAGGGCAGACTGAAGGAACTGGGCAAGTTCAGCCCCAGGAAAAGAAGACCGAGGGAAGATGGGGCAGCAGCACTGTTCCAATACTTGAAAAACAGTCCTCCAGAGATGGGGAAGGATCTCTTCTCAGTCATTCCAGAATGCAGGACACGTAACGAGGGGGGTTAGGTTAATAAGGGAACCCGATGGTGGGCTTAAGAGAAAATTACACAGCCATTTGCTTGATATGCTGTATAAGACGACCCTCCCTTTGCCAACCCAAAACTAGTTTCACAACTGCTCATTTCTCTCCTCGACTTACTTCTGTGTATAAGACGACCCTCAATTTTTAGTCTAACAATTTTAGACAAAAATACAGTCTTTATATATGGAAAAATCTGGTACCTTGATTTGGATTTCCTGCCTGGAGCGCGCGGGGGGGGGGGAGCTTCCGACTCAACAGAATGGTTGAGTGCTCTGGGTGAGTCTAATATATGGGCCCCACCTCTGCCCCTCACCGGATTTGCCGGAGTCCTGGCCCCAGGCCTCACCTGGGATGGAGGTGGCCCCCAAAGCCCCAGACGAAAGCGAAGACAAAGATGCTCTGCACCAGCTTG
Organism: Phrynocephalus guinanensis; assembly: GCA_037367245.1. Taxonomy (NCBI): domain Eukaryota; kingdom Metazoa; phylum Chordata; class Lepidosauria; order Squamata; family Agamidae; genus Phrynocephalus; species Phrynocephalus guinanensis. Next base: position 139,572,921 of record CM074736.1, on the reverse strand, counting down.
TGGTGGTGGGCAGGGATGCTGTCGTCCAGGCTGCGGGGCCCCAAGGGGGCGGCCTTGGCCTCTGGAGGGAAAAGGCCAGAGGTGGCAGGAGCAAGGGCTGGCGGCCCCCTTCCCCTGAGAGGAGCTCCCTGCTCCCAGAGACGGGCACACGCGCCCCCCCTCTAACCCTGCTTGGGGACATGGAGGGTGGGGGCAGCTCACCTGTAGCCTCCGGTGGGGCAGGCAGGTGCCTGACCTTGTCCCGACGCAGGTAGTGCTCCAGCAGGGCATGGAGGATCCTGCTGAAGGCCGCCGTCTCCTGGATGCCCGGAGCTGTGGGGCTATGGGGCTGGGCGTGAGGTGGCAGCAGCACGGGGCAGCCGTGCCGCTGCAGGAAGGCCAGGGTGGGGGGGAAGAGCTCCTCCGCCAGGTTGTGCAGCAGGGCCAGGCTCTCCTGGGTCAGGCTGTACTGGCGGTACAAGGGGGCCAGGGCGGAGGCCAGCAGGGCTCGCCAGAGGGTGGAGCCCCCGCAGTGCAGGATAGCGCAGCGCGTGCAGACCGAGGGGGGCATCCCAGAGGCATCTGGCATTTCAAAGAGGAACTGCACGTGCTCAGGAACCGGCAGCCTCTGTCCGTTGGGCAAGCTGAGGGACGGCCGGGTCCCAAACAGGGAGGCGATGGGCTCCAGCCACTCGGCACAGGCACTTCCGTCCAGCACCAGCCACTGCCGGGTGACGGCTTGGCTGGGCCGCGCCAGCAGAGGCAGAGGCAGCTGCCCTCTGGAGCACCCGGGAGAGCACCCCATCCTGCCAAACGCTGCCCTCTAGGCTGCCCACAAACTCGGCCGCACTCAGGCCATTGGGCCAGAAGCAGGTGGTGCTGATGGGCTGGAAAAGGGCTGCCCGCTGCCTGCTGGTCCCCGGAGCCCCAGGGGCCGCGTCGGCGGCTGCCAGCCGGCTCAGGGCCTTGGCCAAGGTGCACCAGATGGCGGTTTTGCCGCTGCCGGAAGGCCCCAGGAGGAGGACGCCGGGGGCCCCTCTCTGCAGGAGATGGGCGAGCAAGGCAGCCACCCGCAGGAGCTCAGGGTCCGGGTGCAGCTTGTCCTCCTGCAGCTGAGCCACCAGGGCGCCGTGGAGCCGTGGGGGAGCCGGGGGCTCGGTGGGCTGCAGGGAGGCACTAGGGAAGACCTCCCGCAGCAGCTCCCGCACAAGCTGGAGCCGGGGACCCTCAGGACCGCTCAGCAGAGGAGAGAAAGAGAGGGCCTTGACCATGGCAGGCTCCTCATCCAAGCCCAAGAAAAAGGTGGTCCGGGCCGAGGGCCTGGCCTGGGCCGCTGGGGGGTCCCGCTCCCCAGGGGAGCTTCCAAACAGAATGCCCACTGCCGTCTGGATCACCTCCCGGACCAGAGAGGGCCGGCCGAGAGGGGGTCTGGGCCAGAGCTCCCCCTCCAAGTGCAGGAAGGTCCGCAGCTTCTCGGCCAGCCGTGCGGCCTCCCGGAAGCCAGCCGCCAGCAGGTTGACCTCGGCCAGCCGGGCCAGGTCGGGAGCCAACAGGGCCAGGGGCCGCACGGCCAGCCGCAGGGGCTCCGGGAGGTGCTCCATGGTGATGATGCAACCGTAGGGTTCCCGCACCCGCAGTAGGCGCCCTCCAAAGAGGATGTTGCCCAGGACACGGGGCTGGTACGGCTCGCTCTCATCCAGGCCCAGCTCGGGCAAGGCTGCCACCAGCTCCCCGTCGGAGCCCTCCGAGTCGGCCGACTCTGGGCTGCCAGGGGAGGGCTGGGCAGAGAAGGTGCCTGGGGTGGCCCCCCACCCCCCGTGCAGGCTGAGGCACATGCGCTGCAGGTCCATCAGGCGCTGGCTGAAGGCCGAGAGCACGCCCGGCTCAAGGCGCTCCACGGACTCCAGCAGCAGGAGGGCTCCCGCGTGCACCGCCCCGCAGAGGTGCCGGGCCAGACAGCTGACAGACATCTGGAGGGTGCAATGCAGCGTGACCAACTGGCGCCCCAGGGCATAAGCCAGGCCCTGCACGGTGTGCGACTTGCCTGCGCCGGGGTGGCCCAGCAGGCCCCCACAGCGGAACTCGTCCAGGGCTAGTAGTAGCCCCAGGAAGGTCCTGTCCAAGGAGGGGCTGCCCAGGAGACGCAGGCAGGGCCCCAGGTATTCGTAGTCGTAGGGCAGGCGGCTGTCGAGGACCTCCACCCAGCAGCCGGGGGGACTCCCCACCCAGGAAGAGCCCTGTGGGATCCCCGCCACCCGGGCCCGCTCTGGACTCAGGGCCAGGTGGTACTTGAGGAGCCGGGCCCAGGCGAAGGCCCGCGGGGAGCTCGCCTTGCCCTCCAGCAGCTGGGCCAGGGTGTCGCGCTGCTGGATGGTCAGGAGGATCAGCGACCCCAGCAGCAGACCCAGCCGGTCCCTCTTTGGGTTCCAGGCATGGGTACTGCGGTAGTTGCGGACGTAGTGGGCCAGGGCCTCCAGCTTCAGGCTCAGCTTGCCCTGGAGCCGCGGCTGGGCAGCGGGATCCGTGAGGGCCTCCTCTGCAGCCACACGCCACAGGGCCTCCTCAGCCAGCAGGACACACTGGGAGGGGAAGGTGTTGCCCAAGGTGGCCCAGGACTCGGCCACCAGGTGAAGAGGCAGCTCCGTGGGGGCCCGGGGGGCGCTCAAAGGCCTGGTCCAGCTGCGGCCGCAGGGCCAGGCGCTGGGCCAGGCAGCCCTGCACCGAGTTGAAGACCGACTCCTTCATGCGCTGCTCCAGGGCAAACAGCCACTGGGTGGCCTTCCGGCTGAGGGAGACGGCCAGGCTCAGCTTCAGCGTCTCCCCGCGGCCCCCAACCAGGCCTGCCACCTGGGCCACCGGCAGCTGGGCCGAGAAAGTGCCACGGTCCTGGGTGGCCGAGGGCACGACCATCTGGAGTTGGCGCACTCCTGGGAAGCAGCGCTGGGACCAGGCGGAGGCATCGGCCGGCTCGGAGGCGGTGGCCACCAGGGCCACCAGCTCCTCGTTGCTGAGAAAGAAGAGGCGGGGGAAGCCCATGCGGGTGGCCTCCAGCACGTAGTCCAGGGCGCGGATGATGACCTGCAGGTCTCCAGACCCTTCCAGAAAGGTGGCTTGCAAGGCAGCGCCAACAAAGCGGCCGTCCCGGCACGAGCCCGCAGCCGGCTTCACGCAGGAGAGCACCAGCGGGTCGTTGCACGTCACCTGCATCAGTTCTCGGAAAACGGTGTCCACTCCCTGAAAGCGTGAATCCTGTGCGGGAGGAGGTGGCAGGAGAGGAGGTGGCAGGAGAGCAGGGCCTGTGCCCCACCCCCACCCACCCCCTAGGAGGGGCAGTAGCCTCCTCTCCAGCAGCTGCCCCTCCCACCCACCCAACCCAGGCAAGAGGGCAGGCAGCGGTGGCCCGGGACTCACCAGTTCAGCACTGGGGAGAGAAATGTCCATCTCATAGAGAACAATGTTCAGGAAAATCCACTTCTGTTGGAAACTGACCCAGGCATCCAGGATGGGCTCTGAGAAGCCATGGAAACAGAGCAGAAGAAACAAAGGGAGGCATGAGAAAGGGACCTATCGGTTCTTTCACTGCTGCCAGTCCCCAGACCTTTCTCCTTGCAAGAGGAGCCCAGGCCACGGCTGCCTCTGCATGCACCCCTGTGCCACAACCAGCACCAACCCTGCGCCTCCACAGATGCAGCCCGGGGGGTGGGGGGAGAACCACCTCCTCCTCACCGAAGGCACGCAGTGTGGCTGCCCAGCTCTCAGCCTCCTGCAGGATGTCAGAAGCAAAAGGGGACAAGATCATGTTCTGGAGAGTCAAGATGCTATGCTCCACAGCGGCCTTCAGTTCGGCAGTGTCTGGAGCAAGAAGGGAAGAGAGGGACACTGAGGGCTGAGCCACAAAGGATAGCCGAGTCCCAGTTCATCAGCACTGCTCTGTTACATTCCCCCCCTCTCTGTGTGTGTGTATGTGTGTGTGTGTGTGTTAAGGCCCAGTGGATGCAGGTAGAATGCTCCCTCCCTGGTAACACTACCCATGGGGCTGCAAATGGCAGCCTCCAGCCCCAGGGAGGCACCTTGGCATGAACCTAGGCTGCCCTGGACATGCCCAGGGTGTCAAGTGACTGGCTGGCCGGCCGGCTGCCCTCCCTGCAAGACGTGGTCCTTGAAGACAGAGGGGAGCCCCCCACGGAACCCCTGTGTGCTGGAACTGGAGGACAGGAATGGCAAACAAACAAACAAACAAACAAACAAACAAACAAACAAACAAAACCACTGCTTAAGCTTTGCAACCTTTCTGGAGGACCACTGGCTGGCCCACCAAAGCCCAGCATCCCCAAGAGCACCTGTGCATCCGCCGCCACCGCCAGAACTGCCGCCAGAGTGGCCCCTGTCCGTGCCTGCCCCTCCTGGGCCCCTGCTGGGCAGCCTTACCGGACAAGACGTAGGTGCCGCTGTCTTTGGGGATGTACTCCAGCTTGTCCGCCCTCTGCCGCCCGCTGCCTGGACGCCGGAAGCGCTCGGGCCGAGGCTCCTGGTAGGGCACGTTGAGGATGAAGTTGACGAGGCGGAGCTGCTTCTCGGCCCAGGCCCTCTCCAGGTGGTGAAGAGTGTCCCTCGCGTGATGCCGGCTCTTCTCAGAAGCGTAGACCTGGGTAGCAAAAGGAATCACCCCCCTGCCAGAGGAACCCACTTCCCCCTGGGCCAGCCAGAGGCCTGTCAGCACGGAATAGCAGGGCGTCTTCTTGCCGTGTGTGGCGGCTAGACGGTGTTTACGAGCCCACGAGCCAAGCACTCACCCGAAAGATGGCATCACTGTGCTCCAGCAGAGGGTAAGAGAGCAGCTGGCCCAGCGTGAACTGCATGTTCAGGGGGCACTTGACGCCCATCACTGGAAGACAGACACACCCCTCTGTGCCCCTCAGCCTCGCCTGAGCTCTCTGCCCCTGTCGGCGACTTCACGAGCCACTCCCACCCCCTGCTGCCCTTCCGGCTGGGAGGTTTTGGCCCTCTTGGCCTCTCTCAAAGGCAACGGAAGGATCCCTCCGTCAAGGCTCTAGGGCAAGCAGGAGACCTCTGGCCTGGAGGGAGACCCCATTCCCCCACAACCCTCGAGGGGTGGGGAAAGGCCCCGGGACCCACGGCCTCCTCACCAGCAAAGATCTCCTTCCAGCAGCTGGTCCTGAGAAACTGGCTGCCCAGTTTCAGCAGCAAGGGAAGGTACTTCTGCAGGTTGCCAATGGCCCGTAAGCAGGCCTGAAGGACAGGGTGGTGGCTGGTCAGGCAGTGCTCCAGGCTGATCACCTCCTTCTGCCATTCCTCGGTCTTCTCCAAGGCCAAGGCCGTGTTGAACTGCAGGGCAGAGGAAGTGGGGAGGGAGGAGGAGGAAGAGAGGGGGGACACACGCTCAGGCAGGAAAGGGGGAACGCCCGGGATGGGACGGGCACAGGTTTAGAAAGGTAGGTGGCAGGGTGGCGGGGCGTAGGTACCACCAGAACAAGATAGCCAAGGGCCCTTTTCTGTCTACTGCAGAACTGGGGTGGGGGTGGGGGTGGGATGGAAGTCTGTTTGGGGGTTGGTCACTCCCAAAGAGAGAGTGTGCGGTGCAAGGACCACACCCGTCGCCGTCGGGACCGGAAATGGGGCCCTCCCTTGGAGGGAGGAGGGAGGGGGGAGCGCTGGGCCCAGTCTCTCTCTCTCTCTCTCTCTCCCCCCCCCCCCCCCCCCCCCGGGCTCCTTACCTTGACAAAGGCTAAGCACTTCCATTCCGTGATCTGTTCTGAGACCACTCGGAAAAGCTGCCAGATGCGGGCCTGGATCTCGATGACCCCCTGCTGTCCAGTGACGAAGGAGATGTCCGTGCAGTCCCCTGGGGAGGCAGCCAAGGCCCACCGGCCCCACATGAGGAAGCCCACTGGCACAAGTGGGGGGCCGGGGGTGGGGTGAGGAAAGGAGAGGTCTCCCTCATTGGGGAGCCCGCGTCCACACCTGTCAGGATCCGCTGGGAACGGCAGAGGTCGGCCGCACGCACAACCGTGGCCTGGAAGCGCTGGGAGAGGGCGTGCAGCTCCTCCTCCATGGCGCGGGGGTTCTGGGCTGGGTCTTGGAAACGGCCCACCGTGGCGGCAGAGAGCATCTCCTGCAGCTCCCGGGCAGCCTTCCGGAGCGAGCTGCTCAGCTCTGCGATGATGCTGAGGCGCCCGCGAGACGATGAAGTCGGAAACCTCCCGCTGCTGGTACACGAAGGCCTCCCAGGTGTCCAGGAGCTGCAGTGAGGGACCCCCAGGGGGTCAGGGCCAGGCCGCGGGCAGGCAGGCAGGCAGGCAGGCAGGAGAGTCCGCAGGCAGATGGGGGCCGCCACCCAGGCATGAGAGCCCACCAGGCAAGGCCTGTCTGTTCACAGCACACCCAGGGGCTGCCCCCCTCCCCTCCCTGCCCCATCACCACCCGCATGGGAGCGTGAGCTGCAAACATCAACAGTGCCAGACTGGAAGCCAGTGAGGGGGGCTGGGTTATTTCTGGATGCCTCCCCCAAGTGCCTCTCCAGACTGGCCCTCGGGGGGGGGGACAAAGGGCAATCTCCCCCCCCCCAAGAAGAGGCAGCCTCCACCTCCCCAAGATAAGGCAGGCCCCTGAGAGGCAGCGTCTCTTTGCCGGGACGGACCCTTCACGACTTTCCTGTTCCCAAGGGGGCCCTTCTTGGGACGTGGGGACCCCACAGGAGGAGGAGTACTTTGCCTTCCCAAAACCGCGCCTCCAGGCTCTTTACCGTACTTTCTCTTTCCCTGAGCCCAGTCCAACCCACCCACTCTCAAGCCCTCACCAGGTTCTCCCGGCTCTCTTCCTCGGGGCTCAGGGGGTGGAAGCACTGCTGGATGACCTCATTGAGGGCCCGCACATAGTCCACATACTCCTGCAGCTCCGTCATCTGGCCCTGGTACTGCTCCAGCTGTGGGGAGTCAAGCACACCCTTCCTTGGCACAGAGGCGGCATCCAGGCGGCCACTCCCAAGGGAGGCCTGAGCCCGGGGGGGGGGGGAGAGGGAGAGATGCTAATGCAGTGGCAGGGAGCCTGCAGAACCTGCCCCTGTTTTTCTGCCACCCTCTGGGGCGAGCAGAAGCCCTTCACAAGGCATCTCCCAAGAAGATCTTGATGACAAGAGTGACCAGGGGGGCTGGAAACCAAGCCCCCCTAGGAGGAAAGACAGAAAAAAGATCTAGCCACGCTGAGCTTTGGAAAAAAGGAGAATGAGGAGAAGATACTAGGGCGGCCCTTGGCAACTAGTTCACAGGTGGTCAGGATCTGTCCTTGACCCCCTCAGAATGCAGGACATGCAACAATGGGCTCAAGGGACAGGAAGCCAGGTTTCCACTCAAGGTCAAGGCAAAACATCCTAACTGTTAGAGAAGGACAGCAATGGAAGCAGGTGGCGAGTGCGGCAAGACTGGAGGCATTCAAGAGAAAACTGGGAGGCATCCTTTGATCTGGAGTCCTGCCTTGAGCAAGGGTTGGACTTGATGGCCACGGAGGCCCCTTCCCTCTCTATGATTCCATGGTTCCAAGAACGAGGCCATCGCCCGGAAGCCTGGGCTTTGTCAGCAGGAGCCCTCACAAGCCCAGCCAACTCAGGGCCTCAAGAAAATGGCCAGAGCAAACGAACCAGAGTGATGCTTGTGTGTCTTGATGTAGTGTGTGTGTGTGTGTGCTTAAAGCAGGGGACTTTGGTGGGGGGGGGGAGGCTAGGCCTCTGCCAAGGGCGACTGGCACGAAAGCCCCAGGGGTGCTGGTGGTGCCTGGAACACCTGCAGCCGAATCCTCCCTGCCTGCCCGAGGAGGTCACCACCGGCCGGCCGGAAGGCTCTCCTCTGGGAAGGGAAAGGGCAGCAGGTCAAGGCTCACCCTCCCAGGCCTCCGCTGGTCCCGGAGGAGGAGGAGGAGGAGGCCCTTCTGGACAGGACGGACCAGCCTCTCCTGGAAGTCCCGGCCCCAGAAGGGAAGCCGTTCGAGGTGACCCCTGGCTGATGGGAGGAGGGTGCCCTCTTGGAAAGGGGACTGCCTTTTCCTGGCCACCGGCAGAGTCTTCCGCCTAGAGAAGGAGGGCCTGGCAAGAATGTGTCTGCGAGGAGACCGTCTTGCCCACCTGCCCCAGGAGGCTTTCCGTGGCCTCCTCCCAAGGAGGCTGACGGTCTCCCAGGAGGAGGGAAGGCACCAGGCACGGACTTGGCACCAGCTGTCCAGGGACGCTGCTGAAGCTAGACTGGTGGCATCAGTGGAAGGGAAAATGAGAAAGAGGAAGGCACTGGAGGGAGGTCTCTACAAAACGGTCAGGGCATGGAAGACAAACACGAACATTAAGGCTGGCAGGCAGGCACGACTGAATAGGCATTACCAAAATCTGCCCCTTCTTGGAAGCACCCCTCCCCATGGCTGGGGGCAGGGGATCTGCGTGTTGCTGTTATAAGTACCTGCGTCAAACGGCCAAACGGCCATATGGACCTCATCAGGTAACCATAATAAAAATCAGTGGGCTACGTAACAGAATTCAGAAGATGGAGAAGCTTTGCTCAATCTGCAAAACCAAAGGAACAGCAGATTGTGGTGCAGACCACAAGTGGTTAATATTAAAAAAAGAAGAGTAAATAGTGATTTTAGTGATATTGCTCAAGATGACATAAAGAACCACATTATATTACTAGCTTAACCAACCACAATCCAGAAGTAGTTTGGACTAAAATCAAACTTTAATAATAGATGGATATTAAAAGTAGCAGCAGGCAATAACCCTTGGTCAGACCCTTAAATGCAGCTTTCTAGTGACTGGCATCTCGAGCCAAAAGCAACAACAGCGCAACGCCCTATGATGATTATGGCCAAATCTTAGGAGAACCTAAAATGTCTCTTCCATAAAACCTCTCTCTCTCTCTCTCTCTCTCTCTCTCTCTCTCTCTCTCTCTCTCTCTCAATCTCTCTCTATGTGTGCACATTATCAAATTAGAATAAAATAGATGAAAGCAATATACTAAAAAACTACATGGAGCAGATGGAAAATTCGCATACTACTTTAAAGAAGAATACTTTGATTAACACCCTGCTGTTTTAGAAAATGAAGTGAAGGTGGCTGGTCAAGGAAGTGGTAGAAATAAATAACATGGGACATAACAGAGGCTACATCTATCAAAATCCCAACAAGAATGAGCAAACACATGAACAGGGAAACAATGGCCCACAGGTTCGAAATGTACTATATAGAAAGCATTTTTCTGAGTACTGTATAAGACTATATTTTTGTCCAAAATCTGTAGTCTAAAATTTGAGGGTCATCTTATACATGGAAGCAAGCTGAGGAGACAACCGTGTAGTTTTAAAACTGCAATTTTGAGTTGGAAAAGTAGGGGGCATCTTATACCTGGAAAATATGGGTATGCCGTATCTCCCTAAGATCAGCACTGGCCTGGCCCACCTGAGCCTCTATGGGTGGCTGGCCACCCCCTGGGAGGCCCACAAGGTCACTACGTGCAATCGGGCCTTCTCGGTGGACTCCACCATTGGTACAGAAGTGGAGTGGAGGGTATTCGTTTTCTGGGAGGTGGTGGGTCCTTGGAAGAGGGGCCCCTCAGAGGGCCGTGGTCGGGCCGGATGGAAGGAACCAGCAGCCGATTGGGCTCGCCACCTCTGCTGTGGGACACTGAGCGCTGGACAGGGTCCGCACCTGAGGAGACCGAGCGAGGCGGAACCGTTCGAGAGGCTTCCCAGTCCCCAGAACTACTAACCCTTCGGTCAAACACATGGGCATCCCCCCAAAGTGTTGAGACCCTGACAGTGAAGTTTGTACCTGAAAATGTTGTCATCCACATTCCGGATGAAGATGTTAACAAAGACGTTTCTTTCTCTATACCGTCTCCATTTCTTGAGGGTCCATGGGAAAGGGATCGCCCGAGATACAAACCGAACCCAATCACAGTTGTTGTGCACTTTTTATTTTTCTCTCTCTTATTACTTTTATTATTGTCTTTGGATTTCCTATGCTATGCTATGTAAACTGCCCAGAGTTCCCTTTTTTGGGAAAATCAGCGCGGTATACAAACATAAAAAAATTAATAATAAATAAATGATTCCAGTCCCAGGGGAATGGAGACAAAAGACTGCAGTAACCCCCGTTTGCAGGACCAAGTTATCAAGGGTGGGCGAGTCGGGGGTGGGTGGGGTGGGTGGGGCTTATTTTCTCAGCAGAGGTCAAATCCCAATAAACCACAGGGGAGCGGAAGTCTTCCCTTACTCTATGGCTGTCGGTCTCTACTTCAGAGGCCTGGTCTCTATTATCAGGCCAGCAGAAGCGTGGTTCTTCCTTCACCCGAGGAAGAGGGGGAGTGAAACCTCAAGGGCCACCTTGGGCATGAGAGGAGAGCAGGTGAAACATCCCCCAAGGAAGGAGAGCCGAGGAGGAGCGGTTGAGTAGGCTGGGCTCTCCTGACCTCCTCCAGGTGAGGAGGGAAGGGGAAAGGGAAGGGGCCGTACCTTCTGGGAGCACTTGGCAATCGTGAGAATGTCTGTGCCCACGTTCATGAAGAGCTGCAGGACCCCGGACAGCTCAGCAATGAGCAGTTCACTGCGCTGGGTGGTTTCACTCCGCAGAAGGGACAGGATGTCTTGGCTGATGGAAGCCAGCAAGGGCACTGGAGGAGGGAGAGAGTGGGGGGGGGGGGGGAGGGAGGGAGGGAGGAGGAATGAACGGCAGGGGCTTCCTGCTGGGGGGTGGCGGCTCACTCCCACCTTCCAGGGGCCAGTACGTACGGATATCCTGATGAATGCCACTGCAGTCCACTAAAAGGAGGCGATTATACGTGATGACAACCCGCGGCACTTCCTGGACCTGGGCCACCCACGTGCGCAGCTTGAGGATGCGGTTGACATACTCCTCGGCCGGCCACCCCTTCATGCTCTCCAACTGGGCCGGCCCCCAGCTATGCACAAAGAGGTAGATCTCGCCTAACCAGGCGTACTCTCGGCAGAGCAGCTGGGTTTCGCTCAGGGCAGCCTGCGGGGGTAAGGACAGGGGAACAGTGAGACACAGCACCTCTAGCTAGGGTCTGGCGGTCAGTGCCTGAAAGCGCTGGGCCCACAGAGGCACTCCCTCTTGCTTCTAGAACTGGAAAGGCAGACCAAAGAGGCTCTCAGGCTCACAAGGGGTCCAGCTTCCACAGCCCCGGGCAGGCACCTCCTTGGGCTGGCTCCAAGCAGGAGCCGCTGCAGGATCCGTATCCCACGCCACAAAACCTACGGGAGGAGAGGAGGCCGTCTCTGTGGAGCCTCCAGCCGTGGTGGTCTCCACTCCTGGCCACAGCGGTTCTCGCCTGGACCTGCTCCTGAGATCCCAGGCTCCCACCCCCTGAGCAGCAGCAGCAGCAGCGGCGGCTCAACCGCGGCTGAGTCCTACCTCCAGGTCGACTGAGAAATTCCCACCTCGGCACGTTGTCCTCCCCTAGATGGCCCAGCTTCACTCCCTGCCAGCGCTTAGCAGCTGAACACTGGCCCGGAATTGCCCCCCCCCCCAAAGACAGAAAGGCCATCGTGAGGAAAGCAACCCATGTGGTCGGCTCCGTGACTGCTTGGCTCAGGTCAGGCAGGCAAGAAGGAAGGAAGGAGGGCCCGGAGCCTGCCTCAGTTCCCAAATGGGGCACTCCTGGGAGAAGAGGGCACTTTGGCCAGAGAAGAAGGGGGGTGGGCGGGGGGGGGAAGGCCTCTTATCTGGGAGGAATTGCCCTAGACAGCCCTATCTAGAAAGACCAAAAAAACATGAACCACAGCAGCAGAAAACAGCGGGTCAAGGGAAAAGCAGCCAGCCAGTTCACTTTCCAGGAAAAACAGGGGGGGGGAGCATGGCTCCTCCTGTAACGCCCCAAAGCACTTGAGGCACTCTTGGGGCAGTTTACAATACATTATTTATTTATTTATTTATTTATTTATTTATTTATTTATTTATTTTTTACCGCACCATCTAACTTAAGATCACTTCGGGCGGTTTACAAAGATTTAAACAAAGACAATGCAATAAACATTGCAATATACAATATATAACTAAACAAAAGCCAACAAATCAATCACATTTAAATCAAACAGCCAACAAAGGAATACATCTAAATTGACATGGTATGAAGGAATACACAGGCTACACACTGCCTCTCCCCCTCCCGGCTGGCTACTCATTTTACTGACCCTGGAAGGCTGAGTTAACCTTGAGCGTGCTCCCTGGAAATGAGCCCCCAAGTCATGGGCCAAGTTCTAGCTGCAGTAGAGCCCCTGACCGCGAGGCTCCCAGGAGATGTGTGCACCCTTAAGTGGGCAGAGAGGGTGCCCCCTTTCTATGGTGGGCCAAGGGGCTGGCCAGGGAAAAGGGCAGCAGTCCACTGTCCGCTGGTGCATCAACTCCCAACACCAACGGAATGGACCACGGTGGTAGCGATCTACATCAGTGCCTTTGGTTGGGCCAGGCAGGGGCGCCAGGGGCGACTTGCATGCCATGTGTTGCCACAGGGACTGTGCCTCTATGTTGCGCAGCAGACGGAGCCTGCTGGGAGCCCCTGGGGATCACCCCAGACCCAGCAGTGATCCTTCTGAAGCCTGCCGGGAGATCTCTGCTGGGGGTGCAGCAAATGGTTTGATTGATGGACAGGTGTTGTTCAAAACCGTCCCCTGAGATCAACCCGTGTGATGCTTCAGAGCAACTGACAGGTGTGGAAGGGGTTCCTTCATCACTTCCCCTGAGCCCTTCCCTGAGTGGATGAGTGCCGTCCATCCACAGGACCTTCCTTCTTGTCAGAAAAGCAGGAGATATATAACCGGGGTGCGGAGGGGAGTGTTTCGTCTGCAGGGCCTCGCTGCGCATTGTGTGCCCCAACTGGAGGGGGTGGGGTGGGGATGCCATCTCTCTCTGCTTCACCAGAGGCATGCAAGTGGCAGGTGGACTCAGCGGGGTCTGCCAGCATAGGATGTGTAGGTGCCATATCTATGCAAGTGGTCTGGGCCAGGCAGGGTGCCATATCTATGCAAGGCGCCGTATCCATGCAAGTGGTCTGGGCCAGGCCAAGCGAACCCCAGATGGGTTCGCTCAGCCAGGTCAGAGAACAGAGGTGGTGGTGGGCAGGATTTAGCCCCTGGAATGGTGCAGCATCCCACAGAGTCCAGCCACGCTGAGGGGGGACACACCTACATGGGCAGAGAGCCCCCACCCCACCCACCCTCTCAACTCATCTTCTCTCCAGCTCTTCTTCCTTCAGTCTGTTTGTCAGCAAGCCCCTGCCCGGCCAGACCCAGGATCAGAGGACCTTCCGGGCTGGCTTCTCCAAGGAGAAGCAGGTGGGCAGCCGTAGCGCTGCAAAGGGGCCCTGTGGTGCCTTCTTTCTCTGACAGGCCCTTTGTGGTGGCCAAGCAAGCAGAAGGCAGGGTGGAGGTAGTTCCACCACCCAGTCAGGAGGGTCCTTCCAGCCTCACTGGCAGGCTCCTGCCTCTCGAACCAAGGGAGCAGAGCAGAGCAGATCCCTCCATGACGTGGAGGCAGAGAGTGGGAAACGGCCTGCCTGGGTACCCCCCCCAAGACCTCCCGTGGGAGCAGAGGTGGAGGAGGAGGATGGGGGACTGCCCGAGCAGGCGCTCACCGTGAGCAGCCCCCGTTGCTGGGCCAGGGCCTCCTGGATGATGGGGTCGGATCGCAGGTCCTCCTCCAGCTGCTCCCGTGACAGCAACGGGTACTCGCCCCTGAGCCGGTGGCCGACCACCTCCAGGCCGCCAAAAGCCTTCAGATCGAGCCGATGCACCAGCTGGGGATCCTCAACGTACAAGGTGGCTGCGGACGGCGGCGGCTGGAGCTGCTCGGGGGCCTCTGAGAAGGTCTGCCCACCACGTCCACTTGTATCTGCCACACAACAGCGACAGCAATCCAACACTCATTGGAGAATACAACCTTCAGATCCTCAAGTCACAGCGTGTCCTTCTACCCTCCCCTCCCCAGGGATGCCAAAGAAGCCACTGAGAGCCTCCAGAGCAACCTCACGGGTTGTCCTGCAACCAGCATCTCCAAGGCCCTCTCGAGGGACCCGCTTCCCCAGGAGGTCCAAGAGCCAGGGGGGCCAAGGCCTCCTGGTGCCCCATGTCTCCACCCTGGCTTGGAAACAGTCTCCTCTTTCCCCTTCCATCCTGTTTTGATCAACTGCAGCATCTCAGAGTTCAGAAGATGTTTTAAATAATCAGCTGTTGTGTTTTTTGGGGTGTTTGACCATGTTCTGGAAGTTTTTCTTCCTGACATCTTCAGAGGGCAAGAAGCTCAGGGAACTAGGAGTTCTCTCTTTGCTCTGGGTTATAAAATTCACAACCGCTATCAGATTCTGGCCGTGAAAGCCTTCAAAAATACATTTTAAAAAATTCATGATATCAACATTTGTTGCATTGTTAATATGAATGAACAGATTTATTTATTTATTTATTTATTATTGAATTTATACCCCGCCCATCTTCCCAAGGGAACTCTGGGCGGCTTACAATAGGCTGAACTAATCAGCAAAATTACAACCAACAAGGAAACAGAACAAACCAATAATAATTAAAACAATTAAAAGCAATGCAATAGCACCCTTGACAGAGAAGCATTTGTAGCTCAAATAAGAGAGCATCATTAATTAAGCTAGCTAGCAGATGGCGGGGGGGGGAACTAAACTTGGTCACCAAAGGCCTCACAGAACAGGATGGTTTTCAGTGCTCTGCGGAAGGCCAGCAGGGATTCTGCAGAGCGCAAATTGCTGGGAAGGCTGTTCCACAATGAAGGGGCAGCCACCGAGAAGGCCCGGTTGCGGGTAGAAGTTCTTCGGGCCTCTCGGGGGGGTGACAACCCGAAGCGATACCAGATAGAATTCAAGTGCTACCAACAAGCAGGCAACAAATAAAACTTGGCAACCTAAAACAAGCTAACTTTCTTGCCCCTTCTGTTGCACATGAGCAGCAGAAGGGGCAACAAAGTCAACACAAGGAGATGCCCAAGAAACTTCTCCATTTGAAGAAAGGTGCTTGGCCACATGAAACCTTATGGAAAATATCAACTAGCCCATCCTGTATGTTGTTATCCTGCTGTGGAGATGCAAGTGGCTTACAGTGACCCTAACGGGGCTTTCCCAGGGAGTGGGATATCCTGGAATCGTGGACCGGACCTACTGGGCCCTGGAGCCCAAACCCTGCTCTATAAGCCAGGAATGCCCATCGTAGCGTGCCAGCCAGGTGGTTGCCTACATTGTCTTGGTGCCCTCCCGTAAGAAGTGGTCCCCCCTCCCCCAGTTTCCGTGGTCAAGCAGGAATTTGAACCCAGGCCTCCCGAGACCTCGTTAGGTAGCCGCTCGTTAACTAGGTGCTATGTTTCCCTCAGGAAGCACTTTCGAGGTCCGGGTGCCATTATGGAAGATTCCCCACCCCCACCCCCTCCATTGCTTACCCCTGGCCTTCCAACCCCCGTTAACTCTGGCCTGAGGGGAGGCGAGGGAGCAGTCCTCACATGGCCTTTTTCCTGGCTCCCTCTTTGGCCCATCGGCAGGCTGAGCCGGACATTGCGCCACTTCCGAGGCGGAGTGTGGTGGGCGCTGCTCGCTCTCTGGCTTTTCACGGCTGATTCTGGTGGTCTGCAAGGAATGGGGAAGCCTGCAGGGTTTCCCCAGGACACAGCCCCCCCCAAAAAAGCCCTGTGGAGCGGCAGAGCCCCCGCAGGCTGGCCAGGTGCAGGGGACAGGCATGCCAGGACAGGCCTTCCGCGGAGCAAGCAAGCAAGCAAGGGGACCCACCTGCAGGACAGACTCCAGCACGGCGGTCATTGCCCCCAAGAGGCCGTCTTCCAGCTCCTGGCTGGATGGAAAGAGCACCAGTTGGCTGCCCTCCCCAAACACCAGCTGCACCCGGAGGACGGCCTTCCGAGCGGTCCCATCCGCCTGCAGAGGAAGAAGAGGCCAGCCTTGAGGGGGAGGCAGGGAGGCGAGGCAGGGCCCTGGGCCAGGAGGGCCAGGCAGGAGCCCCTCTCTGGGCCTCCGTCCTCTCCCCATCTTGTGCTCTCCCCTGTCACAGGGGCCGGCCCGCCTGCTGGCGGCTCCTGCCTAGGGAGGCCAGGGAAGGAGGACAGCCCGGCTGGCCTGGGGCTCAGGACCTTCATGGCGCAGCAACGACAAAGGCGGTGAGCTCCTCCTGCATGACGGAGACCAAGGTCTGGCAGATGAGGAAGTTCACCAGCAGCGCCAAGAAGCCCAGCCGCTGCAGCCAGGATTCGGCCTCCTGCAGGCGGCGCTGCAGCCCCTCGTACTGCACCCGCTGGTTGTACAGGGACTCCTTGGTGATGTACAGCTTGTAGTTCTCCACTTGCAGCTGCAGGCCATGGACCATCTTGTACGTGTCCCCCCGTGCCTGCCAGAAGAACCCACAGAGCCCCTGCGTCACTGCTTTGGTCGGGAGAGAAGCCGGCAATGCTGGCACACGCTAGATGGCTTGCCGAACAGGAGGTCCAGGCGCAAGCAGGCCACAGGGCCCCACCTGGGTCCAAGCGAAAAACACACGCGTGGCTCCCTCTTCGGCAAACCATCCCACCAAAGGGCCCACCAAGTGTGAGGACATCTGGCCTTATGTTAGCAGTGCCACAAACTTAAGAGAGCAAGACACAAAACGGGACACCATTGACCACGGGCAACACGGGCATCTCTCTCAAGTTCATATCACCAAATGAACAGGGATGGGAAAAACAGTTCTGTGGGGGGGCCTTCCTTCAACAACCTCCCCAGGCAAAGCCAGCAAGTGTAGAGAACTGCCGACGGAAGGCAAAAGGACACATGCCTGGAGGAGCCATTTCCCCTCGTCCCTGTGGGGCAACTTCCCTCCTGCCTGCCTGAGAACCCAGATCAGAGGCCAAGGGGCCAGGGAGGAGGAGAGGGAGGGGCGGCAGGGGCGGCTGCTGCTGCTGGGATGGAGCCCAGCTGGAGCCCAGCGGCAGGGAAGGCCTGAGAAGAGGAGGACCCCAGAATGGGGCACGGATCAGCTTCCTTTCAGGCAGGGCTATGAGAGCAGTACACTCCTGCCTCTCCTCCTGGCCCCTTTCAACCATCTCTGGGCCAGCCTGAGAGGCCCAGCCAGGGAAGCCAGCACCGGCCCAGAGGAAGGCTCATGTTGTGTCAACTCGTCCTCCCCTCCCTGCTCCTTTAAGAAGTCCTGCCTTCTTTCACAACTGCTAACGGTCATTCTCCATGCTTTGAAATGAAGGCCCAAGGGATATGCGGAGAGAGAGCATAGCTTGCATATGCTGGTTTCACCTACCACAGTCTCTTAGTCCGCTGTGGCAGTCACTGCCCAGTGGGGAGCAAGGAGAGCGACAAAAGCCCAGAGGTGGAACGGGCTCAGGCCTCTGCCCTGGCGGCTGAGTCCCCTTGGAGATGAAGGCAGACGGAAGGAGCCAGAAGTCTTCCTGGGTGGGCAGTCCCTCCCATGGGCAGATATGGACCCAACCCAGAGGAGCACCAGGGGCAGAGAGGGGCCAGCGGTCTGGAAAGGAGCTGCCTGGGGCTCTGGAGAAGCCGGAAGGCAGGAAACCATGACCCAAGCGTTGTCTGCCCGGTTTGCCCTTGCGCAGTCTCAAACAGTGTCCAGACGGGCAGGCAAGATGTCGCCACCGGGCACCTACCAGCTCCAGAATAGAGGAGCAGAGAGCAAGGAACCTGCTGAGCAGCTCTTGAGCATTGCTGTTCTCCTGGACCAAGGCCCGCTGAAGCTCCGGGAAGCTGAAGCATTTGGTGTGATTGGTGGGCAGCCAGTGGACCGAGCGCAGCTCCTGCAGAAGCCTGCCAGGCAGAGGACAGAAGTGGCTTCCCTTGTCCCAGAGAGAGAGAGAGAGAGAGAGAGAGAGAGAGAGAGAGACAGAGAGAGAGAGAGAGACAGAGAGGGGGGCAACGCCCAAAGGATGCCGCTGGGGGTCCCATGGGTCCCTCCGTACCATACCACTTCACCTGGAAATGTGAAGGAGAGCCGCGCCAAAGTGAGGCACCGCCTGGAGCAGCTGCAACTGCAACCTCTTCCGGCATTTCAGATACTGCAGGTGTTTGACGTTGAAGCACCAGCTGGGAGATCAAGAAGAGGGAGAGTCTGCCACTGAACCTGAGGATGAGCCACTGTTGCCAGCCCCAGCCCCACCCCCCAGCCCCATGGCCCTTCACACTCCTGGCTGTCCAAGCAGGGCACCAGGCCATCCACCTGGCTAACACTTCCAGGCCACCTTCCTCTCCCGCTGCTCCTTCTCCTCACCGGACAAATGCTTTGCGGACCAAGAACAGCCGGAAGAAAGGGATGGATTGCATCAGCTGCCACAGCACTGCCTCCCGGTGCCACTTGCCCAGGGAGAGCGCCTCGGTCCCCTCCTCTGGGTGCACGTGCAGCACTCCGTAGGGCGAGAAGACATAATGCTGGGGATTGACCAGATGCTTGGGAACTGTCACCAGGTCGTAAGGCCTGCAGGCAGAGAGGAGGGGATCACCGGGGAAGCCACCTCTCCATGGCCAGCGGGAAGAGGAAGGCTCCTGGAGAGACCGGCAGAACCAGAAGCCCCTCCTCTTGGCTTGACTAGCGGAGGCATTCCGGCCTGCCATCCTCCTCTGCCCTCGGGGTGGCCTTCCCATTTCTATCAGGCAGAATATTAGCATAGGGAGCTTCTCTGCTCCCTGAGCAAGGAAAGGTTGGCCATGGGGAGTGAAGCGTAAAAGCCAAAAATAGTATTGAAACAAAAACAAAGCCAGGCTACCTGAAGTGCCGGCTGGGAGCAACATTGAGATACAGGAACTGTATTTTCCCGGACTGCCAGTTCTTTCCAAAAGTCTCTGCAGCCTGGAGGCCTGTCAGGGGTGGTTCTTTGCTGGCAGCCACCTCCTTGCTTGTCGGTGACGCTGCTGCTGCTGCTGTGCCACCCAGGGCTGCTCCTGGCATTTGGCTGGCGGTCATGGGGGAGGGCAGGCTGCAGCAATAATGCCCAAAGGAAGGAAAGGGGGGGGGTCACCGGCAGAACAGGCCAGCTGTGTGTGTGTGTGGGGGGGGGGGTATCCTGGGAGCTCCCCGGGGACCTACCAGGCAGCCCCGGGGGACTCTGCGCAGGGGTATTCCGTGGGCACATCCGTGGAGAGCGTCAGGGCCATGAAGCCCAGGCTGCTGGCCCAGGGGGTCTCCTCCCGGGCGACCTGGCTGCCCACGGCTCCCAGGCACCGCTGCAGCTCCTGGAGGGAGACGGGGGTCCGGGGGCGGCGCCACGCCCGAGGCCCCCGGGGCTTCCCAGTCGGCCGCGAAAGGGCAGGGCCGGCCGGCAAAGACGGGCTGCGGGGAGGCGGGCATCCTCGGCCGGGCCGGGCCGGCGCCCTCTCGGGGGCAGGCGGCCCTCAGGGCGGAGGCGGAGGCGGCGGAGGAGGAGGAGGAGGAGGGGTCCCAGGCCGCCCGGGGGAAGAGGCGCTCCAGGAGGGCCGGGAGGGCCAGGTCGGCCACCAGCGCCCGGCTGGCGTGGAGCTGGGCGCCGAGGCCCTCCAGCAAGGGGGCCAGCTCCGCCCGGGCGGCCAGGCGGGGGGCGAAGGGGGCGGCCCGGCGCAGCGCCTCCCGCAGCCGCAGCCACGGGCCCCGCCGGACCCCCCCGTCCAGCACCGCCTGCAAGGCGCCCCGCAGCCCCGCCGCCGCCGACCGCTCCGGATCCCCCGCCGGACGACGACGACGACGACGCCCCCCGAGCGGCACCGGCGACGAGGACCCGCCGCCGCCGCCGCCCTCCGTCCCCAGCTCCTCTTCTTCCTCTTCCTCTTCCTCCTCTTCGGCGGGGGGACGGGCGGGCGCAGCAGCCGGTGGGGGCCCTGCAGAAAAAGAGAGCGGCGGGGGGGGGGAGAGGGAGACACACGCACGTGGGTTGGTGGTGCTGGCGGTGGGGGTGGGGGGGGGGTGGGGTGAACTGGCTAGACTAGGAGCGCCTCCCGGGAGGAGGCAGCCTGGCCGGGCCGGGGGACTTATTGAACTCCCTCACTCTTGGAAGCCGCCTCGGGCCCCGCCCCACGAAGGAAGGCGGCGCACCAAAGAGTCCAGGGCGGCAGTCAAATGAAACGCCGTCGAGGGCGGCGGCGGCGGCGGCGGACCGGGGGGGGGGGACGACGACGGGAGGGGAGGCCAAGCGAGCGCCCCAAGGACTCTCTCTCTCTCTCTCTCTCTCTCTCTGGGCGGCTCGCCAGGCAATAATCCATCGAGGCCAGGCCTTTGACACAACCCCTTCCCCTCCCCCCTCCTCTAGCCACTTGGGCCCTCCTGCCCCCCCCCCCACCCCACCCCACCCCCCGGGCCTCGGAAGCGGAGGGATCACTGGACGCCCCCCCCCCCGGGCTGGCCGCGAGCAGAATTGGGTTTCCTTGTTTTGAGCTGCAGCAGGACAGGCCTTTTTAACCCCTGCTCCGCCAAGCAAAAGGGGGGGGGCTGCTGCTTTGGGCCTCTTAGGCCGTGCGTTCCTCCTCCCCCCCCTTCCCGCGGCGACCTCGGACCCGCACAGGCGCCCCGCCCCCTCCCACCCCCCCCCCCCCCCCCGCGAGGAAGACCCCGCCGGCCGGAGAGGGAGGCGGCTCCGAGGACGAGGCGGGGGCGGGCGGGCGGGCGGGCGTGTGGGGAAGCGAGCCCCCCTACTCGCCCCCACCTGCCGCCGGAGCGCCCGCAATGTGAGCGCTCTGCACAAGCTCAGAGACCCGCCGGGCCGGGGGCGCGGGCAAGAGCGGAGGGCGGTGGGTCGCCTCGGCCTCGGGGCGCGCCGGCGGACCGTCCATGGCGCTCCGATCGGGCTGCGTTGCCAAGGGCGCGCCGGCGTTGCTAGGGGAGCCTCTGTGGCCCTCCGCGTTCCTAGAGGCGCCCAAGCGGCTCACTTCCGGCGGAGGGTGGGCGCCGCGGACCGGAAGTGGCTTCTCTCCGCCCCCCCCCATCCCCCACCCTGGCTGACTGGCCTCGTGGGCTCCGGGAGCGAGGCAGGGATCCGCAGCTGCCCCCCAGCGGCGTGGAGGACGCGCCTGCTGACCTCGGAGCTGCCTCCCCGCCGCCGCCGCCGCCGAAGGAAAGAGGGGGGGGGGCACTCGCCTCTCCCCGCGTCCTCCCCCCCCTCCGCCCACACCGGGCTGAGCCCCACCGCTCCGGGGCAGGTTCCCCCACGCAGTTGCGCACACCCTCCCGCGAGCTCCCCGGAGGGCCTGCCAGGTTGAGCCCCCCCCCCCCCGTTGCGGGAATGGCCACACACGGGCGGCGGCGGTGGTGCCTAGCCCTGGCTGTGCCTGCCAGCGGAGGGAGGGAGGGGGGGAGGGAGGGAGGAGGCAAGCGGGGGGGGCCGACTTTGGCTCCTCAGGTGCGCCTGGAGTAGGTGCCCGCGCTACCGTTTTCTTTCTATGGGAAAGAAGTGGGTTCGGCGGTTCGCTTGCTAAGACAAGCAGCTCCCCTGGAATGAAATCTCTTATTAATTGAATGAATGAATGACCAAGCAGGCATTGTACTGAGTGACATATGGAGAAAAGGAGCACTGAGCTACCTGGAAGTCACTTAATAGGCTCCAGAGCAGAGATGACAGAACCAAAGTGAATCTAAGACGGGTCTGTGACGATTCTCAGTCATGCGGGTAACTTTATCTGGTTTGGCTGCTCTTCCAAACAGCTTCATCAGTCCACCTTCACCAGGTGGGGTTTTCCACCAGCACAGTCCTTTTTCGCATGGAAAAGAAGGCAACTTGACACTTTATGTCAATGAAGGACCTTAGAAGATTTGAGACCAGCTACCCTAAATTGTGTTATCATGAAGCCCAAACTATCTGAAATATTTATCTGTTGTTCTGTGGTGCTACTGTCACAAACCAAGAGAGACCACGGAGGAAAATGCTCTCACCTTGCTGTCACTGGTGAATCATAGAATCATAGAGTTGGAAGAGATCTCAAGGGCCATCTAGTCCAACCCCCTGCCATGCAGGGACCCCATCACAATATTTCCAACAGATAGCCATCCAGCCTCTGCTTAAAAACGTCCAAAAAAGGACACTCAACCACCCTCCGTGGCAGCATATTCCACTGCCGAACAGCTCTAACTGTCATGATTTTCTTCCGAATGTTCAAATGGAATCTCTTTTCCTGTAGTTTGAAGCCATTGCCCCGAGTCCTAGTCTCTGAAGCCATGGTGGGCTTCTCTGAGAAGGCCTCTCGCTGGCTATCAGAAAAATCATAGAATTCTAGAGTTGGAAGAGGCCATAAGGGCCATCCAGTCCAACCCCCTGCCATGCAGGAACCCCCATCACAGGACCCCCCCTCCAAACAGATGGCCATCCAGCCTCTGCTTCAAAACCTCCAAAGAAGGAGACTCCACCACCCTCCTTTGGGGCAGCATCTTCCACTTATGCCAAACAGCTCTAACCGTCAGGAAGTTCTTCCTAATGTTCAAATGGAATCTCTTTTCCTATAGAGAGAGAAAGAAGTTCCTACAACACGTCTGTGAAGATTCTCAGTCATCCAGGTTCGTTTAACTGGGAGTTGAGTCATGGCTACTGGACTTTTTTTTTTTTTTTGAGAGAGAGAGATGGAAACATTTCGCTGTTCATCCAAACAGCTTCATCGGTCTGAATACAGCTAGTGCAAGAGACCTTCTTATAGTCAGCTTGACCTCTTGTTCCCTGGTCTGATTGGCTCATAAGATGAACAAAGCCTGAATAGGCTCGTTAGGGAGACATTAGTGTCCATGGCCTTAAGGTAAACAATGGCCTAAGGTGCTGAAACCCATCAAGAATGGGTCGTTAGCTGTGACCTGGTGGTGAAGGCTCCTTGACTTGCCTGGGTACTTTGGAAAGTACAGCCTGATAAGTAGCAGATAGACTATGCCGGAGCCCACCACCTCTGTTGAGGGAGGGATTTTCAATGCTAACATGAATGGCTTCCCTTACTCCTCTCTCAAACCACCTCTCTTCTTTGTCTAATATGTCTACATCCTCATCTTTGAAAGAGTGGCCTTTTCCCTTCAAATGGAGGTGTACTGCTGATTCTGGTCCTGAGCTGTTACCTCTCCTATGTTGGGCCATTCTTCTGTTTAATTGCTGTTTAGTTTCTCCAATGTAGAGGTCTGAACACTCTTCACTGCATTGGACTGCATATACTATATTGCTCCTTTTATGGTTTGGTATCGGATCCTTTGGGTGGACAAGTCTCTGCCTTAGTGTGTTCATGGGTTTGAAATAAACAGGGATGTGGTGTTTGCCAAAAATCCTTTTAAGCTTCTCCGACACTCCCGCCATGTAGGGAATGCCCAGGTTTTTCCGTCGGGTCTGGGTCTCAGACTGATCCCTTGTTCTTCTGGGATGGCCCACTGCTTTGTTGAAGGCCCACCTTGGATATCCACAGGCCTTAAGTGCTGTCTTCAGGTGCCTGTCTTCCTTCTTCTTGGCTTCTGAGGAGGTGGGGATGCTCTCTGCTCTGTGGCTTAGGGTCCTGGTGACTCCTAGTTTGTGTTGTAATGGATGGTGGGAGTCAAACAGTAAGTATTGATCTGTGTGGGTGGGTTTCCTGTAAACTTCTACTCCTAGGCCACGGTCAGGTCTGATGATGACTGCACAATCCAGGAAAGCCAGCCTGTTGTCTTGGGTGTCTTCCCTAGTGAACTTAATATTAGGATCCACTGCGTTGATGTGGTCTGTAAAGGCCTGTACTTCCTGCGTCTTTATTTTAACCCAGGTATCATCTACATACCTGAACCAGTGGGATGGTGTTGTCCCTGGGAAGGTGTTGAGTGCCTTCTTCTCCACTTCTTCCATGTATAGGTTTGCTACAATTGGTGACACTGGGGACCCATGGCACAGCCATGGTTCTGTCTGTAGAAGTCCCCTCCTACAACCTATATGTGAAGTTATGCTAGTACAGTGATGGCAAACCCATGGCATGGGTGCTAAAGATGGCACTCGGAGCCCTTTCTGTGGGCACCTGACATCACCACTTCACAGCCACCTGTATACAGGTTAAATTACTGTATCAGCACTTTGCAAAAAATTAGTGGGTTTTGAATTGCCGTTTGGGCACTCTGTCTCTAAAAGGTTCGCTATCACTGTGCTAGTACATAATGGTAGGTCATTGTAAGAATTTTGAAGTGGAGCATAAAGGAGCTTCTTTTAAATTGACCAGTGCACATGGAAACCCAGGAAGCAGAAAGTCTGCCACCTTACCATGATCGGTACCAGAGAAGCAGCCAAGGCCTCGGCAAGCTGTGGTCACGGGGCCAGCTCAGCTTCCTGGTGCCACCTCTTTTCCTTGGTCATTCTGTCCTTATCCACTGCTCAGTCAGGAGCAGTAGATCAGGTTCTGGAGACCCTCCTGTTTCAACTTTGTAGCAGACACTCTCATCTGGTGCAACAGAGCCCATGCCTCTGAAAGTAGATAACCTGGTGGACAGAGTGTGACCCTCAGAATTTTTCAGGCTGACACCATTTCCCCACAATGGTGTTTGCTCTGGGCTGTTGGAATGTGCAGCCTCCCCCCCCCCCAGGTGCTGTAGGTGCCTGTAGGAACTGCCAAGCCACTCCAGTATTCCTGCCAAGAAAACTCCATGGACATGGGTTCACAAAGAGTTGGTCACAACTGTAACAACACAACACACACACACACCTGGCATCAGAAAGTGACGGGGGCCATTACCCTGGTTACTGCTACTGCCGCCTGGCATCTCACCCAATTTCTCTGAAATTGGATCATCCCTCTCAGTGGGATTCCCTGCTCCAAATACACCGGAGGAGACAAACTATCTGGATGGTTGAACTGGATGTTCATGCTTTCTCTACTGGATCAAGCTGTGGGGCTCCAGGAAGCCATCCATGGGAGAGACAGAGGGGCCAGCCCTCTGTCTCTAGGTTGAAAGTCAGCCTGGTTGAAGGTTGGGCACACCATGCTTCCCCGCCCCCAGTTTAAAGCTATGCCTCCCCTTTCTTGGTCTGCTCACAACCCTGCGGCCGAAGCCTCCACACAGGGCAGGGTCTGGCTAGCTTTCCCACCCGGGTCCCACTCGAAGACCCCTAATCCACCCCAGGCCCCGGGGGCAGGAGGAGGGCTTCCTTCGTGCCCAGAACAGCCTTCTGCGGCCAAGGCAAGGGCCCTGGCGAACCCAGGGGCGCCAAAGGTGGCGCGGCGGGGGGGCACCCCTCCCTTCCCGCCCGCCCCCCCCCCAGCAAGCGCCCCTTCCAGCAGCCGGGGGAGCCGCCCCGGGCCAGGACCGGGATCAGGGCGCGGGCGGCGCGGAAGGAGGAGGACCAGGCGGCGTCTGGGGGGGCCAAAGAGCGGGCGTTGTTTGCCGTCCGACAAGCGGTCCCCTCCCCTCCCAACCCCCCCCCCTGCAACGTCCTTCCGTCCGTCCGTCCGTCCGTCCGTGTGATGGGTCCGAGGAGGAGGAGGAGGAGGAGGAAAAGCGGGGGGGGCGGGGGCGGGCGCCGGGCGGCCGTTCTCTCCTCCGCGGGGCTCCGTCGTCGTCGTCGTCGTCGTCTCTCAGCGGGCGGGCTCGGGGGCTCGGAGGGGGCCGGGCGCCGGCAGGGCCAGCGGAGGCGGCTCCCCCTCGAGCAAGGGCCCGGCGCCCGGCTGGCCCCCCGCCGCCGCCCCCGCCGCCGCCGCCCCGGCCTCGTAGTCGGCGAGCCTTCGCTGGACGAGGGCGGGCATCAGCTGGACGTAGGCGGCCATCAAGCGGTGGTTGGAGCGCACCAGCTTCCCGGCGCAGCCGTCCAGGCAAGACTCCTGCGCGGGGCCAGACCGAGGAGGAGGAGGAGGAGGAGGAGGAGGAGGAGGAGGATCAGGAGAAGGAGCATGAGCAGGCAGCCGGGTCTGGTCCGGTCCTCCCTCTCTCCGCCCCCGCCCCCCAGCTCAACCCGCCCACCCCACCCCACCCCGGAGGAGGAGGAGGAGGAGGAGGAGGAGGAGGAGGGGGGTGTCTCACCTCCTCGCTGTCCAAGGCCCGGTAGTTGAGGTTGGAGACGCAGCGCTGGAAGCAGAGCTCCGTCATCCGGTTGTAAACCAGCAGGAAGTCGCGCAGCTGCAACGAGAGACCCGAGGCGCCCGGTGGGAGGAGGCGGGCGGGCGGACGGACGGACGGACACACACACACACACACACACACACACACACACACACGCACACACGCACGCACGCACGCACACACACACACACACACACACACACACACACGCCTCCCCCCCCTCCGGCAAAGGCTCTCTCGCCCCCCCCCCATCGCCACCGCCACCGCCACCGCCGGGCACTCTTACGCTCCGCAGCTGCTGCTGCTGCTGCTCCTGCTGGGGATCCGCCATCCTCCGACGGGACCCCCTCCCTCCTTCCCTCCCTCCCTCCCTCCGAGCGCTTCCGCCGGCGGAGTGACGCCACTTCCGCCCGGCGACCCCCCCCCCCGCCCGCGCGCCCTCTCCTCCCCCCCTCCTCCTGCCCGGACCCCGAAGGGCTGGGCGCCCGTGACGTCGCTTCCGGCCTGGCCCGACCCGGATCCGACGCCAGGAGCGCCCCCGGGACCGGCCCCCGCCGGCAGGCAAGTCCCTCCCGGCACAGGGCAGGAGAAGCGGCGGGGGGGGGGCGGCGGCGAAGGGGGGGGGTCTCCTCTTCCTCCGGGCTGGCAGGCGGGGTGGTGGCGGCGGGGGCACCTGCGAAGGACCCGAGGGCGGGGGGGGGGAGGACACCCCCCCCAACACACACACACACACACACACACACACACACACACACACACACACACACACACACACACACAGACGTGTTTCACTTCTCCCCCCCCCCCCAACCTCGCCTCTGCCCCCCACCCCACCCCCCACGGAGGGGGAAGGGAGGGAGGGCCGCCGCCCCCCTCGCCCTCGCCCTCGCCCTCGCCTTCGCCCTCCTGCTTCCGGGCCGGGGCGCGCGGACGTGGCGATGGGCGCCCCGCCAGCCAGCCCGACCGCCCGCCCGACCGCTGGCGGTGCCTGCCTGCCTGCCTGCCTCGGTGGGGTGGGAGCGCCGGGCGCCGTCTTGGTAGCCGCCGCCGCCGCCGCGACCCCTTTCCCCGCGGGGGGAGGGGGAGGGGGTTTCCAGAGCCCGCCACCCCCCCCCAGGGGGAAAGGGGCGGACGGGGGAAACCAGGGGTGCCTCCAAGGCCAGCAACCCCACCCCCCCCAGCCC
Source organism: Phrynocephalus guinanensis (assembly GCA_037367245.1). NCBI lineage: Eukaryota > Metazoa > Chordata > Lepidosauria > Squamata > Agamidae > Phrynocephalus > Phrynocephalus guinanensis. The sequence continues at coordinate 139,545,736 of CM074736.1, read as the reverse complement.
CTAATGTGTGTAGCAAGGCAAGGATGGGGGTTCTGCCAACCTCGATGAGGATTTCCCCTGGGGGTGGGTGGGGTGGGGGTCTTGGGAGTTTCTGCTTGGCCTCTCAGGCCAAGACCAGAAGCAAGAGCCAAAGTAAAGATGACAAAAACCCCCGGCACCTTCCAGGCCAACTGCAGTAGTATTTGAGCAGCTGAGGGTTCCTGGGTGGAGCCCCCCTCCTCTGGCACAAAAGCCCCACCCCCCTTAAAATACAGCTCTCGGTCCAGTAAGTTGCCACAAAGCTTTTGCCCTCTTCAGTTTTTTAGGGGGTGGGTGAGGAACTTAATATCTGTGGCATGCTAACCTCCCTGGGAATGGATGGTCCTCCTTAACCCACTGGGTGGGTGGGTGGGTGGGTGTGAGGTGCCCCCTCCTCCAGTCTGGCTGTCACACTCCTTTCATCTCCCCTTCTTCCATGAACTGGAGGTCCCACGGAGACCCCTGGCCGGGCAGAAGCATTCATCTCCCAGGGGGTGGGGGTGGGGGGTGGGGGTGGGGCTATCCTCGGCCGAGTGGCTGGCTGCATGGTGCTTCCAAGCACACGGCAGGGCAGGGCAAGACAGGGAGGGGCAGAGAAATCAGGGCCATCATGACCACAGCCTATACCAGCAGATGCCTTGGCCCCCAAGCTGATCTGCATGTGCAGGAATGGAGGAGCTCTCTTTTCTGGCCTGCGCACTCCGTTGCTGTGTTTTGTCCGCCAACACTGTTACCTTGACAACTGCACTTACCTCCTCTAGGTCAGCTGCAGGTGTAAGGACTGTGGCCCTGACCCCATTAGGAAGCAGCAGCAGCAGCAGCAGCAGCAACAGTGTCCAAATCAAAGGAACTAGTGGTGCCACTCCTTTCTGCTTTGGTCAGACTTCTCCTGGAATCCTCCACCCACTTCTGGGCATCCCTAGAGGCTAAAAAGCATTGAGAGGAGGATGACCAGAAGGGTGAAGGATCTGAACATCTATCTCGGTGTGGCGGATGGCGTTCTGAATGGCTCACCTGCCAAGGAGAGGTGATAGTGAGATGCCAAAGGAATGGCTCACTAATGCCTTGGTTTAAGAGTACTGTACCTTGGTTTAAGGGCATTTTGCAAGACAAGCAAACATTTCTCAATTTTGCCTTGACCAACAAGCAATGTCTTGATATATAAGCACTGGAGCAGATCACATGATCACAAGTGAGCCAGTGGTGGTTTTCTCTCTCTCCCTCTCCCGGCTGCATTGTGGGTGATTGTCTGGAACATTCCGTCTCGGGCAGCCTCCAAAGCAGAGGGACGAGAGAGGAAGGGAAGGCTCCCTTGCACCGGCCAGGAACATTTTCAAAGGAGAGTACAGGTTATTGTCACATTAAAAACAGCGAGTAAAAATCCAGTTGTTAATCCAAGCAGAGCAGATTCCGTGGACAGGTGCCTAAGCCATGGTGTGGATGTGGTCTTCTGGCCAACTTCATTTGTGAGTTTTGGCATTTTGTATGAGACTCCAGAACGAATAATCTGAGTTTCCATTATTTTTTATGGGGAAATTTGCTTGATTTCGGAAGCTAAGCAGGGTCGGCCCTGGTTAGTATTTGGATGGGCGATCACCAGGGAATACCAGGCGCTATAGGCGCCTGGAGAAGGAACTGGCAAACCACTCCAGTACTCCTGCCAAGAAAACTCCATGGACATGGAGTCACGAAGAGTTGGTCACGACTGTAACGACACAACACACACAAAAGCGTGTTTTGGTTTACAAGCATGTTTCCAGAGCATATTATGCTCATAAACCAAGTTATCGCTGAATTTGTAACATTTGCACCTTGCTTTTCCATTGAAAGATAACACTCAAGGTGGCTCACAAACTTTTATTTATTTATATTTATTTATACCGCCCGTGTTCCAAAAGGAACTCTGTGTGGTTAACAATACAATAAACGAAATCAATGATATGATAATATATGTATGTAAAATAACATTTAACTAGCACACTCAGAATAAAAATACAAAGACGACATACGCTGGCAGGTAGTCGTGTTCTATTGGTCCAAAGAGCTAAAGGAAAAAAATTAAATTAAATTAGTGGTCACCAAACACTTCTTTAAAGAGCAAGGTTTTAACAGCTCTCTTAAAGGCAGGCGGGACTCTGCAAGGCGAATGTCACGGAGTTTATTCCATTATGACAGGGCAACCACCAAGAATGCCACCCCATCCGTTTCTTTTTTTCTTTAAAAAGAAAATAAGAGAGATAACATCACATTTAGTTGTACTATTCTGTTGTAAAGCCATTAACGCAAGTAAGTACATGAAAAGTAATAAGATCATGAGGGATGCAAATAAAAGGCAGCACAGTAAGACGGGAGATACTTGGAAAGACAGACTAAAAAGAGTTAATTTTTATCCCTTTCTTCACAGTGGTCAGAGTGGAAAATGGTTTCATCTGGGGGGGGAGGGAGGGGGGAGGGAGTCCCAGGGTTGGGAGCCACCCAGGTGTGTGTGTGTGTGTGGGGGTGTCTCTCTTCCACAGACTTCTCAGGTGGGCCTCGGTGTCCATTGCTCTTTTTGAGAGCCCCCCCCCCCCGTCTGAAGCACTCAGTGTCTCGCCAGGCTGCCCCTCAGTAGCCAGGCTCCAAGCTTGAATTGGGTCCCGTTCGCTGTTGCCAAAAGCCAGTGCAAGGCTTTCAGTAACCGGGGGGGGGGGTCACAGTGCCGGGCGCCAGCTAGCAGTGTAGTGGGGTCACGTGTTGCACCATTGGCGGACCCCAGGCGCTCTTCAGGGGAAGGTCTATGCGAGGCCTGCTCCAGCAGTCCAGGAAGGGGGGGTGTAACTCAGGCATGGATGGCGGTTGCTCACTTAGGTTGACTCAGAGAAGGTTCCAGCTGGCAAGCTCTGCCGAGGTCGGCCAAGGCAGCTCCCACCATTTCTGCCCCCCCCCCCAAGAGCCAAGGCGTGATCCCAGGTGAGGAACCTCTGTGCCATGTCACCAGGGAAGCTCAGACATGTCACAGGGCCCACTGCCCAGGGCAGAATCTTTAAGAGAAGCCTTGGCCAAGAAGAGGGGCCTGGGAGGTGGTTTTTCAAGGTGAAAGGGGGGGGTCGCCTTGTGTGTGGCTGCCCTGGGCTCCCTGATCCCCCTTGGGACTTGGCCCAGGCCGTCATGGCTTCTCCTTCCCCACCTGCGACCCGGGAGGGTGCTCTGGGTGGGCCTTCTGCATCCTTGCACGCCTGGAAGCCAGTCACCAGGCCTTCTGGACCGCCAGGGCTAGGTCCCATTCTCCTTTCTCTGGAACAGTGGCCGTTGTAGGTTGTGAGTGATTTGTAACCCTTCGTTGGTTTCCCTGGCCTGTGGTGCTCTCTGCGGAGGGAGAATGAGCAGAATGTCCTGCCCTTGGGATTCTGGGATGATTCTGCCTCCGGAGGGTGCACGTTCCGTCCTGGTCATAGAGCAGCCTCCATTGCTCTCTCCCTCACCCTCTCCTCCAGATCCGGACCATGACGGACGGGCTGATGAGCAAGGCAGCCACCATGGAGATCCCCATCCATGGCAACGGAGATTCCCGGCGCCTCACGGAGGAGGATGATTTGGAGCAGGTGGGCAAGGCGGAGCAAGCCAGCCTGCCAGGATGGGCTCCTCCAGGGACAGCCCATGTTGCCAGGAACGTGACTGCACCTTGGCCCTTTGGGTACAGCGGCCGTGGTGGTGGGGGAGGGGTTGCAGTGGCCAGGGCAGAAGCTGTCTTTCCTGGGCATGGATGGAGGGTGGTAGTCCAGGTTGGGGGTGGGGGATTCCCCATTTTCAGGAGACCTGCCAAGGCACCAAGGGGGGGGCGTGTCTCCAGCTCTGGCAGGCTGGGGCAGTGGGGCAGTGGCCTGGGGAGCTCTGGAAAGGCAGGGGCCAGTGGGCGTTGTGTGTGTGTGTGTGGGGGGGGGGTTGTTAATTTCCTGAAGACCCTCAAGGTTTGGGGCTGCTCAGGGTCTCTTCCCTCCCACCGGCCTCTCCAGGACCTGCAGCAGGTGATGGTGTCTGGACCCAACCTGAACGAGACCAGCATTGTGTCTGGGGGCTACGGGGGCACCGCTGAGGGCATCATCCCCACCAGCGCCATCAAAGGTCAGCTTCGGGGGTGGGGGCTACCTGATGCCTGTGTGGACGACCAGCCTGGTCTTGGTCGCCTGCTGGACTGAGGCCCAGTTTGGCCCTGGATCCCGCTGACCCCCCACGCCAGGCCACCCTTGGCACGGCCCTTTCCTCTGGAAGACAACCCCCCCCCGCCCCCCGCCTGCTTCCCCCCCTGCAGGATGGGGTGGCACAGCTCAAGGGTGCCTCTTGGCCTCCGTCCTGTCGTGGTTCCCCCTCCCCCACCCAGGAGGAAGGGAAGACAGTGCCCAGGCCGCAGCCCCCCTGCTTTCCACTGTGGGTCATCTGGCCATGCCATGCCTTTGGGTCTCCTTGCCCGTGCCCATCACAGTTCATTGACTCCTCCCCTCGTGTTCTCTTGCATTCCTCCATGCCCCTCCCCCCACCTGCCCCATCCATCTTGCCCCCCCCCATTCCATTTCAGGCTCTTTCACTCCATCTCACCCACCCCATGGACCCCTCATTTCCCCCAGTCCATCGGCCGCCAGCAGGATAGCCAGCCAGGGGGGCCCGGCCTCAGGTATGGCCATCGGGTACCCATCCAGACAAGAGGGTTTCTGGGATCCCTGCCTGGCGGGGGGGGGGGGGAGAGGCTGGGGATGACCCAGGGGGTCCTCACGTGGCTCCAACATGGTCTTCTCCAGCAATTTCTTGCCACAGGAGACACTGCATGCATGCGTGTGTGTGTGTGTGTGTGTGTTCTCTCCTTGGTAAGGGGCCCTCTGTGTCTTGCCCTCACAGGTTCCAATTTGCACCAAGCCCACCCCCCCATGACAGGGGAGGAGGCGGCGGCTGCAGCAGCTACACGGGGTGTTGCCGTGGAGAAGTTTGACATTGTCAAGAAGTGGGGCATCAACACGTACAAGGTAAGCGAGGAGAGACCAGGATTCGGGGGGAGGAGGGGCTTCCTTCCTCTCTATTGGCCGGTCTTGGGAATCCAGAGGACTGTCCCTCACTGGCATGTCTGCTCCCCCACCCCACCCCTATCGCCCCCCTCCCCCGGTGCTTCCCAGTGCACGAAGCAGCTGCTCTCGGAGCGCTTTGGTCGGGGCTCCCGGACGGTCGACCTGGAGCTGGAGACACAGATCGAGCTCCTGCGGGACACCAAGCGCAAGTACGAGAGCGTCCTGAGCCTGGCCAGGGCCCTCACCAACCACTTCTACAGCCTGGTCCAGACGCAGCACGCCCTGGCCGACGCCTTCTCGGACCTCAGCCAGAAGTCGCCAGAGCTGCAGGTAGAGCCCTCCCTCCCTCCCTCCCTCCCTCTCTTGCCAGAACTGGCCTTCCAACTTTACCCGGTGGGGTGGGGGCAGTGGAGGAAGGAAATTCCAGCCAAAGCATCTCCCCTAAAGCAGCTCTTGCTGGTCTCTGCTGCCAAGGAGGAGGGCCCTGCCTACAGCCTCCAAGGACAGGGGGGCTCTTGAAGAGTCACGTGGATCGGTGGGGTATTCTGACCGGAAGGGGCATCCTAACAGAGAGGGTGGCATCCTTGAGGGGGGTGGGGTTGAGGGGCAGGGAACGGCCTCTGGCCAGTGGGGGAAAGCACAGCCCACCAGAGGGAAGGGCAGAAGGGACCGCTGACGGAGGGTGCCTTGGAGGCGCAAGACACCCAGCCAGTGGCCTATTCCTCTGGGCTCACGTAGCCTATTCCTCTGGGATGGTCACACAGGACTGCCAAAAGACCGCTTGAGAAACGTCGGGGGGGGGGGTCCGGTCCGCGTGAGCCTGCAGAGGGAGATTCCCAGCGAAGTTCCAGGGCGGTGGGGCTGGAAGGGGGAACCCCCCCCCCCGTGGGATCTCCAGGGAACCCTGGCCCTGACCGTGCAGGCGACCCGCCTCAGGCAGAGAGTCCCTCCTGGGCCCAGAAAGGCTGCGTATGGAGCTGGCTGGTGGGGGGCTGCCTCCGGGCTCCTCCTGATCCCCCTTCCTTCCTCCCCCCCCATGGCCAGGAGGAGTTCGGGTACAACGCCGAGACGCAGAAGCTGCTGTGCAAGAACGGGGAGACCCTCCTGGGAGCCGTCAACTTCTTTGTCTCCAGCATCAACACGTTGGTCAACAAGACCATGGAGGACACCCTCATGACGGTCAAGCAGTACGAGACCTCCAGGTGGGGAAGGGCCTGGGCGTCTCCTGGCCTCTGGGCCGGCCGGGGTGGGGTGGGGGGTAGGGCTGGCTGGGAGTGTCACTCTCGGCAGTAGGAGGGGCCAGGATAACCCCGGACCCTCCCTCGCGGCCCCTCCCCCCTCTCCTCCCACAGGCTGGAGTACGACGCCTACCGCACGGACCTGGAGGAGTTGAACATGGGGCCCCGGGACGCCGGCACCCTCTGCCGCCTGGATGCCGCCCAGGCTAACTTCCAGGCCCATCGCGCCAAGTACGAGAAGCTGCGGGCCGACGTGGCCGTCAAGCTCAAGTTCCTGGAGGAGAACAAGGTCAGCTGCCCCCTCCCTCCCTGGGGGGTCCTCTGGGGGGAGGGTTTTTTTGGGGGGGGGGTTTGGCCAGTCTAGAGTGCAGGCCAGCTGCCAGGAAGTGTGCATCTGTTCAACAGGCGAGGAAGGACTTACTCATCCCTCTCTCCCCCCCCCCCCCCGGTGTAGCTCTAGAAGGGAGGGCCATGGGCAGGGTGGGGGCGAGGAGGGTCCTCTGAGCAGCACAGCCCGCCTTCTCCCCGGAAGAAAAGGAATCTCAGGAGGCAAGGGTGGTGGTGGTTGGTTGCTTGCTTGGTTGGTGGTGGTTCAGCTGCAGAAGAGGCTCCCTCGGGCAGCGAGGGGGGGCGGGTGGTCCAGGGCTGGGCGTTGCTGACTCCCTTCCCTTTTGCTCCACGCCCCCCCCTGCCCCCCCTCCCGTCCCGCAGGTGAAGGTGATGCAGAAGCAGCTGCTGCTCTTCCACAATGCCATCTCGGCCTACTTTGCCGGGAACCAGCAGCAGCTGGAGCAGACGCTGAAGCAGTTCAACATCAAGCTGAAGAGCCTGGGGGCTGGGAAGCCCTCTTGGCTGGAGGAGCCGTGAGCCGTTTCCCCCCGCCCCCCTTGCGGCTCCCTCCCTTCTTCATGGACCTGGACTCCGATCGAGCAGGGGTGGCCCACTGGGTGGGGTGGGGGCTCCCCTCCCCCATGCCCTGGCTCACCTGGAGGGGGTCACCTGGGCGGGCCAAGAAGACCTGGGGCAGGAAGGGCCGGTCTTCCTCCCTCCCTCCCTCCAGCACAAGCCTTTTCTGAGGCTGGCAGAGTGCCCTCCCCCTGCCCGCCCGTCCCTGCTCCCACTTCCCACCCACCCCAGGCTGGAGGCAATGCTGCCCCCCTCCCTCCTCCTCCTCCTCCGGAGGCCAGTTGGGATACCCACCGGTGCACTTTCACGCACTCCAGTGGAGGGGGTGGGGCAGAGGCACATCTCCCCCTCCCCACCACCCACCACCCCACCGGTTACTGACATTTGCTTTCCCAGTGGGGGCTGAGGTGGCTCCTCCTTTCCTCCAGCAGCCCAGGCATCTGGTCTGTGAGCTGCTCCTTCCTGAGGCTGAAGGTTTTTGGGATTGGGGCCTCACCCCTTCCATTGCTGCTGCTCTGTCCTGACCTCCCCCTTGCCCCCCCGGGGGGGGTCCGTAGGTAGGGCTCCTTCTCCCTCTCTCTCTCTCTCTCTCTGTCTGCCACCCCTGTGGGTCTGGGTGGGGGGGGGCTTCATGTGCTGCTGCTGGGGGGGGGGGGAGGGAAGCTGGCGTTGGCCCCTGGAGCTACAGGGGCAGGGACCAAACATAAGCCTGGACCTCACAGGTGGGGGAGGGGGGGCTGGGTGTACGTGTGTGTATGTGTGTGTGCGCGTGTCTGTCTGTCTCATGGCCAGTTTCCCTATGTTGTGTTCTGGTGTGGAGGCTGTGTGCTCTGAGGGCCCCACGCTGAGTCTGCCCCCCCCCCCCATCCATCCATCCCCTGGGCAAAAGGATCCTCTCCCTTCTGCAAAGCTTCCAGAATCTGCCATGGAACCTGGCGCCAGTCCTGGGCTGCTGTGGGGACCATTGTGGCCCTTGCCCACCCCTGTGGAAGGGTGGGTGACCCCCCCCCCCGGGAGCCTCTTGGTGGCCAGTCCTCCTGCTGCCTGCTCCTATCTCGAGCTGGAGGTGGCCTCTTGCACCGCCCCCCTTCTGGGAACAGCCTCTTCCGTGGGCTTTGCAGAAAGCAAAAGGGCACTGCCGCCACTGCATTTGGGGGGGGTCATGAACGGGGCTGCAAAGTGCCTCGGCCGGCAGGGGGGGGGACACAGGAAGGGGGAAGGCAGGAGGAGCTTTGGGGGACAGCGGGAGGAGGCAGAGAGAATATGAGCCAGATGGGGGGTGGGGGTGGCGCAGGGGGGCTCTGCCCCTGTCACTGGGAGCTCCCTGTGTCTTTGCTCTGAGCCAGCCCCACTCCGCCCCTTTGGGCTGCATGGAGGGCGTTGGGGGGTCTGAATGAGAGACTCTTGGGTTGTACAGTAGCTCCTGCTCAGCCTGTTCTTGTCCAACCTCCCTCCCTCCCTCCCTCCCTCCCCCAAAGACGTCTCCTCCTCCTCCTCCTCCTCAGCTTCTGTGGCTGGAAGCAGGGCCTGGCCTCGGTTCCCCTTCAAGGGGAGGGGGTCGTCTCTCCCCCCCCCCCGGTCCTCTGCCTCCCCCACCTCTGTGGAGTGTAGTTTCAATAAATGGAGCATGACTTTTAATAAGGAGCTGGCCGGTGTGATCCAGGACGTGGTGATGATGCAGACAATCAAAAGGATTGTGAAGAAATAAACGTCAACTTGTTTCTAATCCTGACGCAAGAGGCTATTTATTCTCTGGGGTCCCTCCCTGCCCTTTAGGGAGAGGGTTTTGGCCCCCTGCCTGCCTGCCTGCCTGCCTAGATGGCTTTCAGGCAATCTAGCCCTGGATGTCCTGGGATAACCCCCCCTTTTTTTAAAATATTTTCTTTTGGTCCTCCTTCCTTAGGCAGAGCAGGGCAGCTGCTGCAAATGCTTTGCCTGACCCTTGGCGTTCTGTTTCGGGGTGGGAGAGGCACTCGTGGGGCTTCTTGCTCTGGGGCCAGTAGTAAGGCACGTGGGGCCCACAGCCATTCTGCTCTTCTCTAGCCCCCTCCCCTTAGGCATTCTTGGGTGAGGTCAGCTGACCCGACCTGGCCCTGCAGGTGCCAACAGCTGAGCCCCCCTCCCCCCCTGTGACATCTGGGAGGCCTTCTCCTCCCCTCCTCCTCCCCCTCCTCCTCCTCCTCCTCCTCCTCCTCCTCCTCCTGGGTGCCAGGGGGATGTGGCTGAGGGTAGCCCAGTGCTGGCTGCCAGGTGCAGAGGGCCAGTCCTTGGTTCTTGCTGAATGTTGCATCACCAACAATCAGTGCATTTCCCCCACTGGAAAGTCATCTTGGAGGCCCGAGCGCCTTCCATCCTTGCTAGAAATCTGGAGGAGGCCATGAGACTGGGCCTGCTCTCTCCCCACCCCGCCCCCCGACCCAGACCCCGCTGGGATGGTTGCAGAGACCAAAGGGCAGGGTCATCCCTTAGTGTGCTTGGGTCAGACACCCTGCCAGTTCCTCTGGAGACGGAGCCAGCCCACCCCACCCACCCACCCCCCGTTAGTACTCCGTAAGTAAGACACCTTTTCTCCCTCTCAGCCTCCTGAGGAGACATTTTACAGCCAGGTTAAGATTCACCTAACAAAAATTATTTAACTGATGTTCATTACAGGTGGGCATGAATTAAAAAAGAAATTGCAAAATTAATTCAAAACCACTAATTTGTCAATTCATAATCATACAGTATGACTTGATAGCCCCAATGAATACAATGTTAGCAATTGTCAAATGGTGGGCTATAAAATGCCCCCCCCAATGTACCTAGAGACACCACATTTGCAGGGAAGTACCCCCTGACTCCTCTCTGCCCCCCCCCCCCAGAAAATTTGGGGAAGATTGGGTTTCCCCAAACCAGTTGCTAAAGGGCACTTTCTAGGTTGTGTGCATTTTGTTGGTGTATTATTCAGATGTCTGAAATCTAATATTCACCAAACATGGATGGAATGACGAGGAGAGCCATCACAGGCCTCCCTGCAAACATTGTGTGTCTCTAAGAGCCGGTGGGGGTGGCATTTGGGGGTGGGCTCTTTGAGGGCGCATAACAGTCTTTCAAAACCCATATTTCACCAAACCTGGAGGGCCTGTAGAGAAAATAGTGTGTGTCTAGGTGTCTTAGGGGCTGTTTTATTGAATTTTTAAAAACATATTTACACATCAATTCATCTCTGTCAGAAAAAAATTATAAGTTCATTTATTGTGATTCATTGACCTTGAAGAATCATGATTTTTCTGATTCCTCCCCATCTCTGATTTTCATAGAATCAGAGTTGGAAGAAACCTCAAGGGCCACCCAGTCCAACCCCCTGTCATGCATCACAGTGCTCCCGACAGATGGTCATCCAGCCTCTGCTTAAAAACCTCCTAAGGAGATTCCACTACCCTCCTTTGTGGCAGCACCAAACAGCTCTGTCATGAAGTTCTTCCTAATGGTCAAATGGAATCTCTTTTCCTGTAGTTTGAAACCATTGCAAATATTTAAACATGGCTATCATATATCCCCTCTCAACCTTTTTGTAAGGCTAAACATTCCCAGCTCCCTAAGCCACTCCTCATAATACGTACGTTCCAGACCTTTAAAGCATCCTGGTGGCCCTCCTCTGGACTTGTTCAAGGTTGTCAACATCCTTTTAAAATTGAGGTGCACAGAACTGGACACAGTACTCCAAGTGCCATTATCATCTCCCTTTTTCTAGACACTATGCTTCTGTTGATGCAGCCAATAATCAGGTTGGCTTTCTTGGCTGCCCCATCACACTGCTGACTCATGTTCAATTTGTAGTCTACCCAGACCCAGATCCCTTTCACAGGTACTATTCTCCAGCCAAGTGTCCCCCATCCTATATCTGTGCAATTCATTTTTTCGGCCTATATGCAGGACCCTACATTTCTCTCTGTTAAAACTTATGCTGTTTGCTTTGGCCCATCACTCTCATCTGTCAAGGTCCTTTGGATTTTTATCCTATCCTCTTGGGAATTAGCCACTCCACCCAATTTGGTATCATCTGCAAATTTAATAAGCATATTCTCTAATCTTTCCTCCAAGTCATTAATAAAGATGTTGAACAGCACCAGACCCAGAACAGAACCATGGGGCACCCCACTGGTCACATCTCTCCAAGCTGAAGAGAGGCCATTTATGATCACTCTTTGCATTCAATCAGTCAGCCAATTACAGATCCATATAACAGTAACACAACCTATCCCACAGTCTACTAACTTCTTTGCAAGCATGTCATGGGGAATCTTGTCTAAGGCCTTACTGAAATCAAGATAAACAACATCCACAGCATCCCCCTCATCCACCAGGCCTGTAACTTTATCAAAGAAAGGGATCAAATTAGTCTGGCATGACTTGTCATTGTTAGACTGAATGAATGACAGTGCTTTGAACAGTAACTTGAACTTCCAACTGGCAAATAAAGTAAAACACTTATTTCCTCATAGCATATCCCAATAAACAGCATTTTCTTCTGCAAGATACCATTTCCTTCTTTCATGGAAATTTCTGGATGCTGAGTGTTTCTGGCCGGGCAGGGGCAGGGCCTTGTATAGTATCAGGCCTACTCTGCCCAGGAGACCTGTTGGGGCCTGAGGTTGAGAACTCCATTGCCACCGTGTCTGCTGGAGGAGAGGCATCCCAGGGAACCTCCAGAGGAGGGGCTGGGGAAGTGCTGTTAGAGAAGACCCTGAGAGGGTGATCAAAAGCAGGAATCCACTTGATCCCACAAAGTGATGCCTTCAATAAGCCCATGGCATGGAAAGGTAGCACCTCAGCCTTCTGGTGAGGAGGAGGCTTTTCAGCTGTTGTTGGAGGGAGAACCACCTGGAGGCTCCCTGTGTGGAAAGGCCTGTCACAGACATGTTGGTGGGCCACAGAGCAACTGAGGAGGGCTGGGCCCCAGCTTGGCCCCTGCTTTTTTCTCAGAAGGAGGTCTCCTGCACGCTGAAGGGGACCTTGTTCAAGGGGAAGAAAGAGGTGGCCCCCCAGGGCACAGAGGCCCTTTGTACACGACCGCAAATGGCTCCCAGCTCCGGAGCTTAAAATTGTTTCCCCACCAGCTCTGGAGTTTACAGATAATTAAGTGCGACCACGCCCACCTAAGCGCGTCCCAGCGCACTTTTCAGGTACCTGCTCTCGGAGTGTGAAAAATCCCAGATCCGGATGTAACCTAGAGTGCCGGGCTCTCTTGGCTTCTGTTTGTTGTTTTTTTGCCCCCTGCCCCTTTAAGAGATCTGAATGCTGCCGGGAACAGAGGGAGACCAGCAGAACGGAGGTAAGGCGGCATTCTTTTCTTCCTTTTTTTCTCCCTCCCCTCACACAGCCAGCAGCCAGGGGTGCGGAGGGGGTGGGAACGCAGGAACAGCTACAAACCCCTAAGATCTCTGGTCTGAATTTAAGTGGCCAGCGAATTTTAGGGGTCATGTGAAAAGGCCCAGAGCTGCTGTGAAGGAAGGGCCGCCCACCTCTCGGGGCGCCGCTTCTCCTCGGAGGGAAGGAAAACTTTTGCAGATACTGTACAGTAGAATCTTGGAGCTTCTGCCTTTCCTTCTTTGGAGAATTCCTAGACAGCTGAAGAGGTGCCTGCGGGCAGGAAGAGGGAACATGCTGTCCGTGGTTTTACAAGGGGGAGGAAAGCAGCCAGATCCCCTTCTGAATGCTTGATTTGAACTCCTGGAATTTGGTTCCCAATAGATGGCCCAGAACAACAGCTGGGTCTTCAGGCTATGGGAGAGTGTTCAGCGGTGGTTTTACCATTGCCAGGCGCACCCTTCCAAGAGGGGATTTGAACCCAGGTGGTCTTCTGAGCCTACCCCCATCCTCCTGTCTACTCTGCCCCTAGCTATCCTATGGAGGGGCCTTAGATCTCTGTCCGGCCTTGGTCACCTCCCCCGCCCCAGCCCTGTGTATGATTCTGGGCAGGGCAGCGGCCCGGAGGAAGTGGCCATGCCTGGGGAGGGAGGTGGGAATGCCTAGTAATGGGAAGGAGAGCGAGGCTAAGAGGGAGCAGAGGAGCAGCCCTCTTTCAACACCAGAAGAAGCGATGGCTTGGAAGGTGCCCCGGGAGGGGCTCCCTCGGGCGCGGGTGGGCTCTCCCTGGGGTGTGGGTGTGTGTGGGGGCTCCCTGGACAGCCCAGGATGGACTCGACGCCCCCCCCCCCCCCCGCGCGCGCTCGCTTCCCGTCCACGGTGTGAAGCGCTGGGAGGGGAACTTGCCCAACAGACGTTAGGGCCCGAAAGGGGCCTCTGACGCCACGAAACGGCCCAAAGAGAAAAGGAGGGGGGCGCCCCTGTCCGCTGGCCTCCCCACCCAGCCAGGCAGCTGAAGGTGAGGCCGCCCCTCCCACCTCCAGACCGACGGCGCTTCCTCTCTGCCGGGAGAGGAGGAGGGGGGGCGACCTGAGAGAGGGTGGGGGAGGCGCGGACGGCAGGGCGGGGAGCAAGCGGCGGGAGGGGCGGCCCCCATCCTCCCGACGGCGGACGTCGCGAAAAGCTCAGTGGGCGGCGAGCGGCTGAAGAGCTCGGCGCGCCCCTCGAGGTCTCTGAGACGCAGGGCGGCCGGTGCGGGACGCGTCGGAGCCTGGAGGAGCGCGGGCCGCGTTGCCCTCGGTCTCCTGCCGACCGGAGCCCCTTCGAGTTAGGCGAAATGGTGACTGTCCGGAGCGCTCCCTCGTCGCCCACCGGTTGGACCGGCGCCATGGCCGCCAGCCCCGGCCCCATCCACTCCGCGGCACCCGCGCCCGCTTCTCTTCCGCGGGCCCCGGCGGCTGCTCCGTCGATCCCGCCCGCGCCTCCGCTGCCCGCCGCCCCCAGTCCCGGACAGCCCCCGGCCCCGACAGCAGGCAAGGACGGTCCCTCCGGAGGGCGCCCCGCCCGGCTGCGGAACTTCAACTGGGAGGCCATTCCAGCGGAGCGCATCCGCGGGCACCCCAACCTCTGGACGGCGGCGGGACGGCCCGGCGGCTTCCCCCTCGACGTCCACCTCCTGGAGCAGCTTTTCGGCCAGCGGCCAGAGCCTCCCGGGGCAGCCCTGCGCGGGCAGTCGGCGGAGCAGGTGAGGCTACCGGCGGCGGGCATTTCCCGGAGAAAGGGGGGCTGGCGTCGGAAGTTTGAGCCTCTGGCGGCTTGAGCGTCGGACGGGGGGGGGGCTGTAAGGAAAAGGATTCTCTCACCCCACCCCACCTCACTCCACCCCACCCCCGGTGGCCGGTTTAAAAAGCCCGCACTCGGCGCCCGAACCTCCCCCCGCGGCCGGCCCGGGCGGGGCTCCTGGGGTGGGACGGAGTGCCGAGGGGGAAGCGCCGGACACGCCCAGTTCGAGGGGCTCTTCCGAGGTGCCGCCGTCGGGCGCTGCTGCCTCCGAAGGAAGGAAGGAAGGAAGGAAGGAAGGAAGGCGGGGCTGCCCCCGGAGGCCAGCAGCCGGAGAAGGTCCCTCTTGCGCCTTGCCCGGGCAGGCCGGCCTCCTTTCGGCCCGACGCCTCGGCGCCGCCGCCGCCCGCCCCCCCCCCCCGGCCCCTTCCAGCCTGGTGCGAGCGGGCCCCGGGGCGGCGGTCCGGGCGGCGCGCGGGACGCCTCTCTTTCCTCGCCGGGCACCGCGTTCCGGGACCGGAACCTTCGCCGACGCCAAGAGCTTGGCCGGCGGGGCAGGCAGATCCTGGCGTGGGTGGAAGGGGAGGGCACGCGAGTCTGCGGGGGAGAGGGCAGGAGGCCACTAGAAAGGCCAAAAGGCCCCCCCGCCCCCAGAGGAAGGACAACAGAGATTGGGCAGTCCTGGCCTCCAGTGGGAGGGAGTTCCAGTGTCTGGGCGCAGCAGCTGAGAAGGCCCTTTCATGGGTTCTGACAAGGCTTACCTGTGAGGGTGTCAGGATGGAGAGAAAAGCCTCTCCTGAGTAGGTTCATACTGTGAGATTCAACCTTTGAGGTAGCTAGGACCCAGGTGGTAAAGTGCTTTGTAGGTTAAGGTCAGCACCTTGAATTGTGCTGGATAGCCTGCTGGCAGCCAGTGAAGCTGCTTTGGTAGGGGTGTAATGTGATCTCTGTACCCCAGTCAGCAATCTGGCTGCTGCATTTTGGACCAGCTGAAGATTCCTGAGACTTTTCATTGGTATCCCATATAGAGTGCATTACAGGACGTCACTAGGGCATGAGTCACCATGGCCAGAGCTGGTTTCTCAAAGAATGGGCATAACTGGCTTATTAGCTTTAGTTGTGTCAATGTGCTCCTGGCCAGAGCTGTGACCTGGGCATCCAGGCTCAAGGATGAGTCCGAGAGCACCCCCCCCCCAAGCTGTACACCTATTTTTTCAATTGAAGAGTGATCCCATCCAGTACTGGTTGCATCCCTATCCCTTGTTCTCCCTTTCGACTGACCAGGAGCACCTCTGTTTTGTCTGGATTTAATTTCAGTTTGTTCATCCTCATTCTGTTCATTAATGAAGCTAAACACACATGACTATATGGGCCTTTGGCCTGATCCAGCATGGCTCTTATGTTCCTATGTTCTTAAAGTCAAAATAGCAGCTCCCTCAGAATCCGGAGGTGATGAAAGGCATAGGTGGGTGTCAACAATGACACTGAACAAACAACATAGTAAGACATTAGATTTTAAGCATTTAAAATGGCCATAAGGTTGTCTCAAGGCTGGCAGTTTCAACAGGTTTCTGTTAATGGAAACATCTGTCTAAACAAAGAAGTTTTTAGACTTTTTAGGAAGGTTAACAATGAGGTACCCGGGGGCATGTCTGCGGGGTGGGGGCTGGGCAACCTCTGAGGAAGCCCCCCCTCCCTAGTCCCCTCTCTTTGGGGGGCCCTCCAGCTCAGCATCCTCAGACCTTCTGCCTGGGATGAAGATGTAGGCTGGGCAGTCCTTGCTGGCAGGCAACCTTCTACCAGGTCCTGAAGAGAACATAAGAAGAACATAAGAAGAAGAGCCCTGCACTGGATCAGGGCAAGAAGAGCTCATCTAATCCAGCTTCCTGGATCTCCCAGTGGCCCACCAATGATGCCTCTGGGAGCGCACGGGACTAGATCTCTGCCTCCAGATACCACTCCCCTGCATCTTGTCCATGAAGTACCCTGGTTTTAAGCCTGGAGATGATACATCTCCCATCATGGTTTGTAACCTATGATGGACTTTTCTTCCAGGAATCTCTCCAATCCCCTTTTGAAGGCATCCAGGCCAGATGCCATCACCACATCCTGTGGCAGGGAGTTCCACAGACTAACAACACACTGGGTAAAAATATATATTCTTTTGTCGGTTCTCACTCTCCCAACCCACAGTTTGAGTTGATATCCCCTAGTTCTGGTATTTTGTGAGAGGGAGAAGAATGTCCCTGTATCATCTTTACTCATGCCCTGCATAATTTTGTACGTCTCAATCATATCCCCCCTCAGCTGCCTTTTTTCCAGACTAAAGAGCCCCAAATGTTTTAGCCTTTCCTCATAAGGGAGGTGCCCCAGCCCAGTAATCATTTTAGTTGCTCTCTCCTGCACCTTTTCCAGTTCCACTATGTCTTTTTTGAGATGTGGAGACCAGAATTGTACACAAAACTCCAGGTGTGGCCTTACTGTTGTTTTGTATAATGGCATTATAATGTTGGCTGTTTTATTTTCAATCCCCTTTTTGATAATCCCTAGCATGGAATTGGCCTTCTTCATCGCTGCCACACATTGGGGAGACACCTTCATGGAGCTGTCCACCAGCACACCAGGGCAGTTACTTCATAACCTTCTTTGTTCCGCCACTAGTTTTGTACCGTGACAGCATTGGTCGCGATCACGTGATTTTGTCCTGTTTCAGTGTTCCCACGGTCGTGATAACTTATCTCATGACAAGTGTTACCTCACATTTTTGTCTAGCTTCCTTTTTCCTTTTGGGGGGGTTATAAAATTTTTCTTTTTCAATATTTCGATTTACTGATATTCTGGTTTTCATATGCCAATGTGGCAGCATTGGTAATGTTTTATTTCTTATACATTTGAGTTGCATGTTTTTTCTCGTAGGGAAATTAATGGCATATGTCATGTTGCACACTAACCACTAGATGGACACAAGGAGAAAAAACCCAGGAAGCCAGGATTGTGCAGGCCAAACAACAACAACAACAACAACAACAACAACAACAACAACAACAACTTTATTTTTATGCCGCCTTTCTCCCCAAAGGGACCCATTTGTATCAGCACAGCTGTTACTTCACATCCTCTTAACTGGGACAAGAAGCAGAACAGAAAAGGGACAAGAGAAAACCCCACCCCACTGCTAGGTACAGATTGGTCTCACTTAGCACCCGTTCCGGGGTCATGGTCGAGACAAATTTCAGTTGTTGCGAGATGGACATAAAGTAACATTTTTGTACTGCTCCTAAACGCAACAACTACAGAGACAAAAACGGTCGTGAAGTAACCGCCCAAGATCCCTTTCCTGATCCATCACAGATAGCTCAGAGCCCATGAGTTGATAGATAAAGTTTTGATATATTTTTTTTGCCCCAATATGCATTACTTTACATTTCGCAGCCCATTCCCCTAGTTTGGAGTGATCCTTCTGGAGCTCTTTCCATTCTTCTCTGGTTTTTACCACATGGGAAAGTTTCATGTCATCCACAAACTTTGCCACATCGCTGCTTATCCCTGTCTCCAGGTCATTTATGAACAGATTGAAAAGCACCGGTCCCAGGACAGATCCCTGGGGCATACCACATTTCACCTCTCCTCATAGTGAAAATTGCCCATTGACACCTACTCTTTGTTTCCTGGATCTCAACCAGTTCTCAATCCATAAGACGACCTGCCCTCTTATCCCCTGACTGTGCAATTTTCTCAGCAGCCTTTGGTGAGGGACTGTGTCAAAAGCCTTCTGAAAATCCAGATAGACAATATCCACCAATTCACAGAAAATCCACATGCCTGTTGAACTTTTCAAAGTGTTCTAAAAAGTTTGTCAGGCAAGACTTACCCTTACAGAAACCATGCTGATTTTCCCTCAGCAAGGTTTGTTCTATGTGTTTTAAGATTTTCTCTTGGATGAGGCTTTCCACCATCTTCCCTGGGACAGATGTAAGGCTAACCGGCCTGTAGTTTCCTGGGTCCCCTTCCTTCCTTTTTTAAAACTTGATGTGACATCTGCTATCCTGCAGTCCTCCGGCACTGTGGCCGTTTTAGGAGACAAGTTGCATATTACCATTGAGAGATCTGCAATTTCATTTCTCAGTTCCCTAATAACCCTTGGGTGGATGCCATCTGGGCCCGGTGACTTGTTAATCTTCAATTTATCAATTAGTCTTAAAACATCCTCTCTTTTAACCTGTATTTGATTTAATTCTTTAGTCAAGAGAGGGGCCGTTCAGGCAGTGGAATCTGCTCAAGATCTTCTGTCGTGGAGACAGATGCAAAGAACTCATTTAATTTCTCTGCAATTTCCAAGTCCTCCTTAACCTCCCCTTTCCCTCCCTCACCATCCAGAGGGACAACTGGTTCTCTGCCAGGTTTTCTACTTCTAACACATTTAAAGAAGCTTTTATTATTTCCCTTTATATTGCTGGCCATAGAGGTACCAAACAGTTTATCCTGATAATTGTAGGTGACTGCAATGGAAAAGTAAGAACCAAAGCAGAACCAGAGATTGTTGGACGTCTTGGGGGCAGAAATGAATCAGGAGGATGACTCAGAGAAGTTTGCAAAGCCAAGTGATCCATTAGTTGCAAATAAATGCTTCAGGCAACCCAACAGCCCACTGGCCATGTGGGTCAGATCCTGTCCAGGATGTCATGGAACGCATAGCTAGCAATGTAAAGGGTAATAGCTTATGGATAAAAACAATTTTTAGCCTGTTGGTGCGACTGGCTATGCTTCTGTATCTCCTGCCGGAGGGTAGGAAAGTAAAGAAGTGCTGGCCAGGGTGTGGATCATCCCTGATGATTTCCCTCACTCTCCTAAGACAGCAGTCCCTGGCGATGTCATCCAGTGGACTCAGGGGACAGCCCGTGATGTTTTCTGCTGTGTTCACCACCCTCTGTAAAGTCTTTCTGTCTGCGGCTGTCAAACCAGCATACCAGACTGTAATGCAGTATGTGAGGAGACTTTCTATTGTCGACCGGTAGAAAGGGGCCATCAGTTGGTGTTCCACATTGTTCTTCCGCAAAAGCCTGAGGAAATGGAGTCTCTGTTGGGCCTTCCTCGTCACTGGGGTTGTATTTAAGTTGATGGGTAATATCAGTGTTGAATGTGTAACGTGTATATTGTATGGGGGATTGTGCAGTCGGGTGCGAGAGTGTAGGGTTGTGTGTGTGTGTATGGTTGTTGTTTTTTTAATTATAGTTTTTATGTATTGGGTATGAATGCTGTCAGCTGAGAGAGTGTAGCGCTGTGTGTGTATGTCAGTTTTAAAATGAGTGCGAGTGATGTTCTGTGTGTGAATGTAGGAGTATGTGTATGGATGCTTGTTCTTAAATGGTAGATTTTATGTCTTGGACTTTTATATTTGGGGTGTGTGATGAGCTGACTGGATGGCACTTTTTAAATCTTGTATTTATGTAATGACAATAAAATCTATTCTATTCTATTCCTTCCTCCACCAGAGGTGGCTGCTCTGACTTTTTGCTTGGCTTCCTCCTGCTTCCCTGCCCCACCCACTCTGGCTTGGAGTGAGTGAGTCTCTCTCTCTCTCTCTCTCTCTCTCTGTGTGTGTGTGTGTGTGTGTGTGTGTGTGTGTGTGTGTGTGTTTCGGTGATTGCAGGAGCTGGGGAGTGGCCCTGAAAGCTTCACCCCGGATTACCTTTGCCGCTATTACGGGAGCCGAGAGTTGAAAGATCACGCCAAGGTTCAAAGACATGGAGAAAAACTTTAATTTTGCTGCAGCAAGGCGCCCAGCCGAATTTGCAGTCAGAAAACTGGGGCATTAGGCAAAGAAACTTTACAGTCTTTATAGGAAACATTCCCCTAGCACCCCTCCTTTATCAGAAAAAACATGGATACATCTGGGCACCGTAAATCACCCACAAAGAACAAAGAAAACTTCAAAAGACACATAGTTATCACATTGTTACAACCAATTATCAAGGGAAACACACACCGGACACTATTAATCTTGTTCTTCAGCGCCCCCTGTCATGCAGTTCTCGGAACTCTCCGCTTTTTCCCTTGAAAGCGCTTTGACAGCTCTATCGATACATCGATGCACGGATGTCTGGCTTATCTTCCACAGGGGCCCCTTTTACTGGCGACCTTCCCACACAGATAAGTATTTGTCCAGTAGTTTTATGGCCTGTTATCTCACGACACAGGCTTGGGGAATAGTGTAGTGCTTTGTGCTACAGTTCCGTGAGGGGGAAAGAGGTGAATTAAGGGACATATGGCCGAATTAATAATGGAACCAGAATACTGTCATTTTATCTATGATGACAGCTTATAAACTATAGAGTATATTAAAAATCATCTTTATCATCCCCTCCTCTTCTGAAAGGACACTCATTTAGAGTCGTCCTTCTGAAGAGCTTCATAATCTTGCAACACTGCAATCATCTTAGGGGCAGTTGTCTTCTCTACTACCTTTGAAACAGTCGACTGCACGAACCGCAATAAACAAGGAATACATATCAAGAGAAACAAAAGAAGACATAAGGGAGCAATTAATAAACTTGCTAATGTTTTCATCCAGGTTTGTGGCATGAAATCATTTAACCACTGCCATTGCATACCCTTCCACTCTTGCGTCGGATTAAAAGTTAACTGTTTAATTTCCGTGGCAAGCTGAGTCACAACCTTACCCACGGGATCAATTTCTAGACAGCAGTTCGTTAAATTAAATTTTCCACACACGCCATTCTCAGAAGCTAATAAATAATCGAGAGCGAGCCTGTTTTGATAAACAGCTGTTCTTAATTGATCTGTCACTTCTGCTATAGTGGTAAGCGCTGTAGTGATGCGCTGGCCCGCCAAATCCAAAACTGCTTGCAATCTAATTATTCTATTAAGCATGTAGATGGGAGTTCGATATCCCCATGAACCATCTTGAGCCCAAGTGGCTGGACCATAAACACAAACAATTCTCTGAGAGTCCCATACATCCCCTTCATATTCCTCTTGGTTCTTGCATGGAAACCCTGCAAACGGGGTATCATCACGCTTTTTCCTGTTTAAAAGGCCATACACTGGGGCAGCCAAATACTGCTGTGTTTTTATTGGGACTAGAAAGAATGATGGTTTTATGAATCCTAGCACACAAGAGCCAGACCATGAATGAGGCAAATATTCATAAGCCATATTTCCACAAACCCAATACATATTCATAGGAGCTTTCCATTGCTCCAAAGATGCTGAGTATATGTATGGCAGAAAGGTGACATTAAATTTCTCTGGTTGTGGAGCATTGGATGGTGAGGTCCAGATACCATTTTCCCAGGTCCCTATGCAGGTCAAATAGCCCACTGGAATGGAACCATTTCGGGAAAAGCAGACACGACCCACTAACTGAGATGTGATGGTCCATGTCATATTCTGAGACTGGGTTCTCTTGGTAACATTGCCAAATTTTGACATGTTATTATACAACTGTGGAGAAATCTCCATCGCTTCCCAAGGCCAGTCCTCACCAAAATTTGTGCCCCCACAAACATAACAATTTGTGACTCCTAATTCTGTGGCTATTGACTGAGCCATTTGCAAAAACAAATTTTTGGCATGCTGAGAAATTTCAAAAGGACTCTCCTTCAATTTTTCCACTGCATTTTCCACTGACCAGGAATGGCTTTTCTTTTCTCCATCCCTCACCTCTGTACGAGTAATTGTCAAATAGGTGACTGGATCTCTGCCAGGTCCATCAATTCCAAAACCATACACTTGAACAGAGGGATGTGTGTCACTGATTACCAGACTAACATTGTTTCCTCCTATTCTCCTGAACTGTGAGAGATGAGGACAACCTGGATAGCCTCCAGCTGTAAAGGCACACACACATCCCCATCCTGAACATAATTTGTTTGAACCACATGGTGCCCAAACTTCAGGGTTGCCTGCTTTGGCACCTTCATGGGGGTAGCACAAATACTTATGTTCAGATCTATATGCATTTGCCCATGCTTTAGATCGGGGTCCTCAACCTAAGGCCCGGGGGCCGGATGCGACCCCCAGGGTCCTGAATCCGGCCCCCAGGACCAATTGCAGACCCCCCCCACCTTCCCCAGGCTTTGCAAGCCAGCCAGCCTCCGCAGCTGCTTCTATTGCTGAGGTGGGCTATGTCGCTTCCCCCATTCCCTCCACCCACCACCCAGATGATCCGCATGCTAGCTAGTGGGGCAGTTCAAAGTGGGAGGGCCACGGCAAGGTCTCCCGCTCCCCCCACCCGCCGCCCAGATGGTTGAGGCACAAGCTGCAGCCAAGCGGGGCAATTTATAATGTCGGCCTTTTTGGGGGGAGGGACTGTGGTCCGGCCCCCAGTGGTTTCTGGGGGGTAGCAGACCGGCCCACTGTTTGAAAACTTTGAGGACCCCTGCTTTAGATCCACAACGAATTCCCATACCTTTTCCTAGGGCATCACAGGCATTGAACCATATTACTGCCCGTCTGCCACTATGTTTTAACACAACAGTGGAATTCACATAATATAAAAGTCCACCACCTTCTGGGTTGTCCCTTCTGGGCTCCTTAGTTCTGGCCATTCCAGCCCACACTGTATAATTAAATTTAACTGGAACTTCAGGCCTGTAACAAAGATAGTCCCCAGATTTACTTTCACATATGTGATACATCATGTCTTGATTCAGACATGTGGTTCCAGCTTGTTTGCACTCTGCTGGCTTCTGAGTATAATATACCAGAGTATTCACTACTCTATTACCTTGACTAGCAGCTATAATACATGGGGTGCATTCTTCTATACCCTCAGGCTTGATAGCTGAACAAATTGGCATCAGAAATAGAAGAACAACCATTTCTACTGATTTAGGCATCTCATATAACTTTCGCTTCCAATTATGACAAATTAATACCGCTCTCAATGCATATATTGACGAAATAATGAACCAAACCCCAGTTTGGGATGTCAACCCACAAAAATGTTCAGGTCCCTTTAAGAGTTTTGACAGCTGCGGAGCCTTTTACAGCTCATGGAACGTTCGTTGACAGCCCATAGAACGCTCTTTGACAGCTGCTGCGCTACCGGGGCGCTGTCTCGCTCGCTGCAATCTCCCAAAGAAATTAAAAGGAAAACACTGTTCAGCTCCAAGGAAAGAAGAAACAGGGCACTTTTAAAACACAGTCTCGCACAAATGTTGCCCTATCTTTTCAGCTAAACCAAATCGCTCGCCTTCCTATTGAGACTTCTCCCTCCTCTTCTTGTAAGGGGGACGAGTTTAGAAGGTGGGAAATTCAAAAGCTGAAAGGAAAAAGTCAAGTTTTCTTGTTGAAGAAACCTCTCACCACGCACATAGGAAGCCAATATTTTACTTTGACTTCTCTATGTCTGAAGTAACTTTCTTGAAGGTCAGCTTCAAGCTGTCATCGGGGTTAGTACGAACTGTCCACACTTCTCCTTCGCTCGCTGGGGTGGCTTGTTTCACGCGGGTATGGTGGATCCAGGCACTCACTTCGGAGATCTTGACAGCTGTTGGCGTTGATAGTAGCACCGTGAAGGGACCTTTCCACCTTGGGCGCAGAGGCTGTTGGTTCCAATCTTTGATCCAGACCGAATCTCCCGGTTCAAAGCGGTGAAGAGGCTCCTGTAGGACCACGGGCAGTTGTCCAAGAGTCCACCTGTGTAAGGAAGAAAGAGATCGGCCAAGCATCTGAAGATATTTAGCATGTGTCAAAGAAGCTACACTCTCTGGACGCAAGCCACATGAAATCGGAACTGGCCTGCCATATACAAGTTCAAACGGGGAAATGCCTGATTGGTTTGAAAGGGTGGTTCTGCTTCTAAAAAGAGCAATGGGTAGCATTTCCACCCAACTCTTGCCTGTTTCTTGTGTAAGTTTAGACAAATGACTCTTCAAAGTCCTGTTCATCCTCTCTACTCGTCCCGAACTCTGGGGCCGGTATGCTGTATGTAAATTCCATTTGACGTGCAGTGCCCTAGCCAGTCCTTGCAGAACATGGTGGATAAACCCTGGCCCGTTGTCCGAGGATAAGGTGCGGGATATCCCATGCCTCGGGATATGATCCCGCAAGAGGCATCGAACCACTTCACTAGCTTTTTCAGTCTTTGTTGGAAAAGCCTCTGCCCATCCTGAAAATGTACACACTAACACAAGCATATAACGGTAAAGTCCACATCTTGGCAATTCTGTAAAGTCCAACTGCATATCTTCAAAGGCTCTTTCCCACTATATTGAATTCCTGGAGGTGGCAAGGGTCCAGTCCTAGGGTTGTTCCTTTGACAGGTGACACATCTATGTGAAATATTTGAAGCTAGCTGTCGAAGCTTGGCTATATACAGATATGGACTCAAATGTTGGTAAGCCACTTCGGGACCTTGGTGAGTGCTGTCATAATGACTTTGAACTACCTGACGAGATAAGCTCTCTGGAACCCACAATTGTCCACTTGGCAATTTGTATCAGCCCTCTGGCGTTCTGTCAAACTCCTGTTCCTCTGCAAATTCAGCCTCAGCGGACGAATAACGTGGTGGTTCTGGTGGCAAAATGTCTATTGGAATGAGACTAAGTTGCATCTCAACTGCACCCTGGGCTGCTTGCTTGGCAATGCGATCTGCCAACCTATTCCCTCTTGCTTCAAGTCCTGGACCGATCTTATGCCCATGATAATGAATGAATGCCACCTCTTTGGGTTTCCAAACAGCATCTAAAAGTTGCAACAAAATATCAGGGTGTGCTACTGATGTCCCCTCGGAAGTAAGAAGACCTCATTCCTTCCAAAGTGCCCCATGTGGATGAAGTGTAAGAAATGCATACTTGGAATCCGTATAAGTATTAATGCTTTCTCCTTCTGACAATTCTAGTGCCCTGGTGAGAGCTATCAGTTCAGCTATTTGAGCTGAAGTTCCTGGGGGCAATTGCTTAGCTTCGATCACAGTGTCTTCTAATTCCACAATGGCATATCCTGCCTGTCTCTTTCCATCAATCACTGAGCTACTGCCATCTACGAACCAAGTCCTCCACTGTGGGTGAGGGGCATCACGAAGATCTGGTCGGGATGAATATATATACTTCATCTAATGTCTGTATGCAGTCATGTGTGGCCGGTTGGTCACTTATTGGGAGGAGGGTCGCTGGGTTTAAGCCCTCCGTTGTTTGAAATATAAGACCAGCCCTTGAAAACAATTTTTGACACTTCATCATGGCAGTCTGGGACAAGTGATAACCTCCTTTTGCATCTAATAAAGGCAGAATTGCATGCTTTGTAATACAATTTGTG
Organism: Phrynocephalus guinanensis; assembly: GCA_037367245.1. Lineage (NCBI taxonomy): Eukaryota > Metazoa > Chordata > Lepidosauria > Squamata > Agamidae > Phrynocephalus > Phrynocephalus guinanensis. The sequence continues at coordinate 139,520,130 of CM074736.1, read as the reverse complement.
GTTTGTCCGAAAGTAAACTTATCCGCTTTCTTTAAAAGCGCTGCCAGTGCTACCACTCCTCGCATGCAGGACGGGAGTCCTTGCTCCGTTGGGGTCAATGTCTCTGACAGATAAGCTACTGGTTGTTGCCAACTTCCTAATTTCTGACACAGAACTCCTTTTGCCACTCCATTTTCTTCATCAACATACAAGTTAAAAGGCTTGTTTGGATTCGGGAGACCGAGAGCGGGCGCCTCTACTAAAGCCTGTTTAATTGCTTTGAAGCTCTCTCTTTGTTCTGGACCCCACAAGAACTCATCACTTTCTTTTACTCTTATTGCTAAATGCAGAGGTTTTGCTAGAAGGCTGAAATTTGTAATCCAAATTCGACAAAACCCAGCTGCTCCCAAAAATCCTCTGAGTTCTCTCCTATTTCTTGGTTCAGGGATTTGAATAATTGAATGCTTCCGCTCATCGCGAAGTTGATGCCTTTGCTGAGAAATGTCAAAACCTAAATACCTTACTGTTTTTTGACAAATTTGAGCTTTCTTCCTGGTTACTCTATAACCCGCCGCTGCCAAATGATTCAAGTACGTTATTTGCCCCCCCCCCCCCAAATAACGTACTTGAATTTCAGAACCCCTGTGGCAAACGTGTCCATCTGAATTGAGTTTTTGTGCCAGTTTGGGGGTCTTCCCATTGAAAAGCAAAGATATGCTGACTCTGTGGTGCTAATCGGCAACAGAAATATGCATCCTTCAAGTATAAAACTGTGAAATAAGCTGCTTCTGGTGGTATCAGGCTCAGAATTGTGTAAGGGTTCGGGACATTCTGATGAAGAGGTTCGATAGCCTCATTCACCAAACGGAGGTCCTGCACCGGGCGAAATGACCCATCCGGCTTTCGAACGGCCAACAACGGGGTGTTCCATTGTGACTGACACGGAACAAGGATGCCATGATCTATTAATCTCTTAAGGTGGACCTAAATTCCTTCTGCTGCAACTTTCCCAATGGGATATTGTGGCACTGAGACTGGACCTGCAAATGGCTTGAGTTGAACAATTATGGGAGAAATGTTACGTGCCATGCCTGGGGGATTATCTTCTGCCCACACCTCAGGGTTAACTCTGTCCAGGAAATCTTGAGATAGCTGCACTTGCTCCTCTTGAACCACCATTAAACGCCACCTTTCTCTCAGGGGATATTCTAAACACATTTCTCCCTCTGGTTCCTTGCTGTCAGTTGTCAAATGAATTTCTCCCTTGGGGCTAAAGGTGATTTGAGCTCATAATTTAAACAGCAAATCTCGTCCCATCAAAGGAATAGGGCAATCTGGCATGTGTAAAAATTTGTGCTGGACGATCTGACCCCCTAGTTTGCACTGCACAGGCTGCATAAAATAAGCGTGCTGCGCCTTTCCTGTGGCTCCCATTACACTAATTGAAAGAGTCCTGTCTATTGGTTTGACAAGCTGAGGAATCACTGAATGACTGGCTCCCGTATCCACAAGAAATTTGACAGATTCGTTCCCGGTTTGAACACTGACCAAGGGCTCACGGGAACAAAAGCCCTGTCCTTTTCAATAAGGGACATCTTCTTCCAGAACCATCATGTTCTGGTATGGTGGGGTCCAGGCTGGACCCTGCCCTCTTTGGGGTGCTTGCTGAGCCTGAGCTGACTGCGCTTGATTTTGACTCGCAGGCTGAAATTGACTATCTTGTCCTTGATTGACCTGGGAATTCCTCTGTTGTTGGTAATTAAAGGGGCCAGGCGCTGGCTGTCGATTTCCTGGCTGATTAAAGCCGGACGAAGCGGGCACTGAATATCTTTCAAAAGCCGGTGGCTGCCAGGGACGGCGTGGACCCTGATTAAAGCCTCCTCGCCTTTGATTTTCAGGGTTCCTATAACAATCTTTACGCCAATGCCCAGTCTGTCCACATAGTGCACATTGATTTTTTAACAGTGGCCCACGCCGGTTCCCTGGAGCATTAAAATTGCGGGTCTCGGGGACCTGATTCAAAGCCATCACTTTCTTAGTCTGTCCTTTACTTTTTGAACAACTTTCTTCCTCCCTATTGTTAAATTTAGTTTGCGCCAATTGGAGCATCCACTGCAATGTTTGTCCCATAAAATTGGCCTCTTTTTGAATTCTTTTTCGAATGTCTGGAGCAGATTGAGCTACAAAAACTGTCTTCACTATATTCTCCATTCCAGGATCCTCAGGGTTAATGGAGTGTATCTTCTAAATGCCTGATACAATCTGTCCAGAAAGGCTCCTGGTGATTCATCTTGCTTTTGAACTACATCATTCACTTTTGACATATTAATCTTTTTCCTGCCAGCTGCTCTGATGCCCTGAAGTATTGCTGTGTGGTAATTTCTTAAAGCAGTGCGCCCTGCATCTGCATTATAGTCCCAGTCGGGTGCCGTGTTTGTCGGAACAACGGCTTCTGCTTGTGCAGAAGTGTCTCCTAAAGCTATGCGGGATTTCCTAGCCTCCTCGAAAATCTTCTGAGTTTCTTCTGAATTAAATAAACCTCTCACTAGGTGCTGCACGTCTTCATAAGTGGGCATATATACATTAAAAATACTAGACATAGTTTCAAAGTTCTTATCAGGGTCGTCTTCTAAACTTGGCAGTGTATTCTTCCAATTTATAATGTCACTTGATGTAAACGGGACGTGCTGCATCGAATATGTGTGGGGACCCTGCTGATTTTGGGGCAAGGGGTCGTACACTCGCCTTAAAGGCATGACTTTTGCCTGCTCCTCAATCCTCTTATTCTCAAGAAATTCCTCATGCCTCCTTGCTGCATCGTGTGCCCTTAAGAGATATCGCTGTCTTTTTGCCCAATTTCGTTCTCCTGCCGCTTCTGATGCAAAATTTCCTACTTCCATCACTGATTCCCGATACTTCTTAATTAAATTGGCCACTCTTTGATGGTCCGCTTCTCCCCATTCAATATTTCCTTTTATTCTGTGGCGGAATTCCTCCTCACTCTCCTCATCCTCTTCCTCATCTTTTTCATCTATTTTAGGGGTTCCTTTCCCTGCTTCAGGCTCATCTTTTGGAAGCTTGCCCGACGGTCCTAACTGTGGAAGATCTTTAGGTGTGGGAAGATTACCATCTTTTGGAGGGGAAGCGGGCGCTGGACCTGGAGGAGGTAATGCTGCAGGGGGGACCACTGGATTCCCTGGAGGGATGGCCGTAGCATAAGGAGGTGGTGGGGTAAAGACATCATAATCTTCAGGGTGACTTTCTAAAGCTGCCTCCTTTTTCTTCAGGGCTAACAACTTATCCTGTGGTGGCAATTCTCTACAGAATTGGATCCATAAGGGATTTTTCTTCACATTTCCTTTCCAAACCTCAATATAGGGAATGTGTTCGGGACAGTTCTTAAGAATTTTTAACCACAGTTGCCTGATGATGCTCTCATTAAAAGTCCCTTGAGCTGGCCAATCCACCTGCATTATTGGCCACTCAACTTGACATAAAGTCTCCATCCTTTCCTTCTTCGTTTTGATGCCAAAATCATAATTTTTGGTGGCCGCATGCCAGTTCAAAAGGAAGCAGTCTAATGGAGTTGTGGGTTTGCTGGAGTTTTGCCCCATGATTTTTAATGATTTTATTTAAACTATTTTCCTATATTTCTCCCACACAAAGCCACTGGACCCGCTTCTAAACTCTTTAAACAATTTTCATACACACAACACTCGATACTGGCTGTGATCTGTACGGTCGACCGTAACAGAAATTGCACAACCCGGACATCACTCGGCCAAATGGAATTCTACACCCCGACCTTCCACGCACTCACACATTCACTGGGTGAGTGGCCACACAAATCACCCACATTTCAAAACCACCTCCCAACCTAGTCTGGATCCCCCTACCTATTAAAAACCTTTTTCCCGCTAGTCTACTTTGACAGCCGACAGCTCCTTCCCGCTGTCCACACCAAATAAATTTACTTATTTCACACGGGATGTTAGAGCACGCACTGCTCTTCTCCTCCCCAAAAACCTCCGAACTGTCGTTCTGTTACCCTTTTACACACCAGGGGCTCAACCCCAAAATTAAGAAACTAGAGACAAATTCTCTTCCCACTCTGGACCGGTCCCATATCTTACCAAATCTCTTAAGAGGTTCCCTCTCCGGCCGGCCAACGTTTTTCTCCCCGAGCGACACCGTCTCCGCCACCACGTTGAATGAAAAAGTTCCGCTTTTCAAGTGGAAAGGTGTGCACTGGAGCTCTTCGTCCACCGCTGGCTGTTCGGAGCCGCTTGGCTTGGCCCCTCGCTCCAAAAAGGGAGGGCAATCCCGGACGAGCCCCCAGATGAAAGCTTCACCCCGGATTACCTTTGCCGCTATTACGGGAGCCAAGAGTTGAAAGATCATGCCAAGGTTCGAAGATACGGAGAAAAACTTTAATTTTGCTGCAGCAAGGCGCCCAGCCTAATTTGCAGTCGGAAAACTGGGGCATTAGGCAAAGAAACTTTACAGTCTTTATAGGAAACATTCCCCTAGCACCCCTCCTTTATCAGAAAAAAACAAGGATACATCTGGGCACCGTAAATCACCCACAAAGAACAAAGAAAACTTCAAAAGACACATAGTTATCACATTGTTACAACCAATTATCGAGGGAAACACACACCGGACACTATTAATCTTGTTCTTCAGCGCCCCCTGTCATGCAGTTCTCGGAACTCTCCGCTTTTCCCCTTGAAAGCGTTTTGACAGCTCTATCGATACATCGATGCACGGATGTCTGGCTTATCTTCCGCAGGGGCCCCTTTTACTGGCGACCTTCCCACACAGATAAGTATTTGTCCAGTAGTTTTATGGCCTGTTATCTCACGACACAGGCTTGGGGGATAGTGTAGTGCTTTGTGCTACAGTTCCGTGAGGGGGAAAGAGGTGAATTAAGGGACATATGGCCGAATTAATAATGGAACCAGAATACTGTCATTTTATCTATAATGACAGCTTATAAACTATAGAGTATATTAAAAATCTCTATCAGCCCCAACAAAAAAAATTCCCTTGCTTGTGATGACCTGGGTAAAGCCCTGGGGGACATCCACTCAAACTGAGGATTAGGAGAGTGAGGACAGACAAAATAATTTTTACCCAGCGTGTTGCTAGCCTTGTGGAACTCCCTGCCACAGGAAGTGGTGATGGCATCTGGCCTGGATGGCTTCAAAAGAGGATTGGACGGATTCCTGGAGGAAAAGTCCATCACAGGTGACAAATTATGATGGAGACATGTCATCTCCAGGCTTAAAACCAGGGTCCTTCAAGGGGAGTGGGATCAGGAGGCATATCTCTAGTCTCGTGCGCTCCCAGAGGCGTCTGGTGGGGGCACTGTGAGATACAGGAAGCTGGACTAGATGGGCTCTTCTTGGCCTGATCCAGCGCAGGGCTCTTCTTCTGTTCTTATGAGAGAGAGGTGGTACTGAGAGCCACGCACACACACGCACACGGAGCCCTGGCTGATTTGGGCCTCTGCCTCTCCTTTTGGTGCAGGTCTCCCTCCTGGATGCCAAGAAGATCCTGCACCTGGGCATATTCCTCAAGCAGTTCAAGAGGTGGGGCGGCTGTCAGGTGTGGGGGGGCGGCGGCAGCTGGGGGGGGCGTGTGGAAGGACCAGTGGGGCAAGCAATGGGATGACCCTCCCGCCCCCCCCCAGCTGAGGAGGACGCTTCTGCCCCCCCTTTCCAGGCCTGTGCAAGAGATTGTTGCAGACATCCAGCAAGGGATGGGGGCGGCCTATGGGGCAGAGAACCTGCTGGAGCTGACCAAGCTGCTGCCAGATGTGGAGGAGGTAAAGGGGGCTGACCCACCTCTGCGCGAGGACGAGCAGAGCAGGGGTGTGGGTGGGTGGGTGGCTCTCTCTCACTGGAGGACTTGAAGCACAGGCACGGCAGGGGTGTGCGTGCGTGCATGTCTCTCTCTCTCAGGCAGGGTCCAGCTTGGCTCTGCCCGCTGGTCGTCAGATGAGGTGGGGCCGGGCGACCCTTGGGGGGGGGTATTCCCAGCTGCCCAGTTCCATTTCCGGAGTGGTACCCGTGCTCTCTTCCGGCAGGTCAAGCGGCTGGAGGCCTTCCAGGGAGACGGCGCCCGCCTCTCAGAGGCCGAGCTCTTTGCTCTGCTCCTGGTCCGTGTGCCCAGGTGAGGGGCTGGGCCCTCTTAAGGGCTGGGGAGCCAGGGAGGCCTGGCCTGTGACCCCCCACCCCCGCCCCGCTTCCCCTGCCATCCGGCCGGCTGGCCTGCCATCCTCCTCCTCCTCCTCCTCCTCCTCTTTTTCCCAGCTACGGCCGCCGCCTGGAACTCCTGGTCCTGCAGGAGGAATTCTTCCCGCAGCTGCGCACCCTCCAGTCGGCCATCCAGATCATGACGGAGGCAGCGCTAGGTGGGGAGGAGGGGGGGTCTGCTTTTTCCCCACTGGAGGGGGTCACCTGCCTCCCATGGGGCATCCTATGGGCGGGTGGGGAGGGGGCTGGCCTGGGCCCTGCTTCCTGAGAAAGGGGGAGGGAGAAGGGGAGGAGAGGGGCCCTGGGGACCCTCCTGGGGTGGCGGGGGAGGGAGGGGGGAGCAGCTCTGCTGGAACGGCCTGTCCTGCCAGAGGGACCCGAGTCGGAGGCCGAGGGCAGGCGGCCCATCCACCGCACCCTCGTTCACTCCCCCCTCCCCTCCCCCTCCCCCAGAGCTTCTGGACTGTGAGGAGCTGCATGACCTGATCCGGCTGGTGCTGAAGGCAGGAAACTACCTGAACCAGGTGGGGCACTTGGGGAGGGGGGATGCCTGGGAGGGAGGGAGGGAGGGGACCACCCCCTGGTCTGGAACCAAAGGGTGTGTCCCTCATGGCTCCTGGCATCTCGCTCTCTGGTTGCCTGGGCAGGGCAGCAGGCCAACCAACCTGGGGGGGCGGGGGTGGGGGTGGGAGGTTCGGCCCTCTCCTGTTGCCAACACAGAGGGAAGGCACACACACGGGGGGGGGGGTGTTTCTCCATGGTGGAGAAGGGCTGCCTCCTGCTCCTCCTGGCCTGGTGGCCCACCAGCCGGGCTCAGCATCCCCTGAAGCAGCGCTCTGTGGACTCCCTGAAATGGGGGAGGGGGGCATTCCAGGGTGGGGGTTGGCTGAGGGTGGGGGCAGAAGGCCCCTTTCACTCCTGGCTTCTCCCTCCACCCCACCCCCCACCCCAGGGTGGCTACGCAGGCTCTGCCCTCGGCTTCCGCCTCCCTTCGCTGCTCAGGCTGGCCGACACCAAAGCCAACCAGCCTGGCATGGATCTCCTGCACTTCCTGGCCCTGGTAAGCTGCCCCTGGGTGTGGGGGGTGGGGGGGGGGAGGCATTGGGTCACAGGGGTGCTGTCTTTTTGACACCTTTTCATGCTGTGCTTACCCAAGGCATGTTTTAAAGGGGCACAAGTCACCCTTCAGCCCCTGCGTGACCCTCCTTCACCAAGAAGGTGGTGAAGAGTTACTTCCAGGAAGCACCTGGAGGCTGTATTGGAGGGGGGGGGGTCCATCCCAGGGCAGCCCCACCTTGCCATTTGCCTTCCAAAGGCACAGGCCTGAAGGGAAAGAGGCCTTCTCAGCACAGGAAGATCTGAGTGTTGTCCTGGTGGGTCTACCCAGAGGAGCCAGCAGGGAGTGTGTGGCAGACCGCCAGGGGGTGGGTGGGGTGGGGGCTCAGCACCTCTCAATGGGCAGCAGGGCAGTCTCCCTCCCTCTCAGGTCCAAGCAGAGATCTGCCCAGTGGGGGTGGGGTGGGGTGATCCCTGCCTTCCCTCCTCCACCCACTGGGCACACCCCAGGGGTCACCTGCTGCCCTGGGCCGGCGGCTTCATATCCTTACTGACCAAGGATTTGGTCCAGGGCCACCCTTGGAGGAGGGGGAAACCCAGCTCTGGTTGGCCCCTTTGGCTGGAGAGACCCCTGGGTGCCCATGGCCCCCCTGCCCACCCCATGCCTCATGGCCTTTCCAAACATGAGGGGCTTGGCAGAAAGAGAGAGAGGGTGGGTGGGAAGTCCAAGAGCCCCTGGGAGTCATCCCTTGAGCCCACGGGAGGGAAGGGGTCCAGGTCCCCTCGTGCTGTCCCACAAGGCTGCTCCTGTGAGTTGCTTGCCATTTAAGACATCTGCCCTGCCCTGTCCTGCCATTTAACCCTAACCCTAACCTTGCCCCCATCCTTTGCTGTCTTTCAAAAAGAAACTTCTGCCTCCCCCCACCTGCCCCCGGGCACCTCAGTGGTGACCTCCTCTTGGGACTGTTTTGTTGCTGACCCTGGGGGGAGGGGTTGGGGGTGGAGAAAGAGGGGCAGTTTCTGGCTGTCCTTCCATCTCTTCTTCTTGGCCAACATTCCTCCCCAAAGGGGTTGGGGTGAGGTGGGGTGGGGTGGACAAGGGGCCCCAGTGGGGATTTCACCCAGGAAGATCTGAGTGTTGTCCCGGTGGGACCACTAGGGTCTACCCAGAGGAGCCAGCCGGGAGTGCCTGGCAGAGCTGCGTCTGACCAGGGTCTCTGGCCCCTCTCCCCTTTTCTCCTGTTGACTGCAGGATGGTCTGCTTTGCCCTGCCTGGCTGAGCAGAAGGGGTTTTGGGGGGGGGGGTGGGGGGGGGGGGGGTAGAGGGTCATGGGGAGGGCGACCAGTCCATCTTGTTCGCTTCTCCTGGCAGGAGGCCGAGAAGATGGACCCAAACCTTCTGCATTTCCCCAGCAAACTCCCGCACGTTGGCCCAGCTTCACGGTAAGAGAGGTGGCGGGTGTTCCCCCTCCCCACTTCTTGGCCAAAAGGAAGAAAGGTCGGCCTCTGGGCTGGGGCCTCCCTCTCCATTTCTTCTGCCCCCCCCACAGCCATCCTGGTGGGGCTTCTTGCCCTTCTGCAGCTGCCTCTGGGGGGGGGGCGGTCCAAGGAAATGGGAAAGCTGTCGTTGTAGGAGCCAGAAAACACGATGATTCGCCTCATTGGGGGAAGGGCGGCAGCAAGTCCAACAAAGGAACAAGCCAGCAAGGCAGGGAACAATGCTCTTTGTTCCTGTATGAAATGCTGGGCACGTCTTGGTCCATCATTGGGCGTTTTATTCTGCAATAAAGAGCATTCTCCATCCTGGGACGACTGGTTTCCCGTCTGTTTGACCTAATATTTGAGGCACCAGTTCCTTCTGTAACTTTAAGGGGCTGAGGTGGCAACTGGGCACTTGTTGAGGATGCCTCTCAGCCCTGTGTCTGGAGGGGCAGCACTGGCTATGGCCTCCCCCAAGGGCCTGGTGTTTCCTTTGGCAGGATCGTGGAACAGGAGGTCATGGCGGAGCTGCAGAGACTGGGGGAGCGCCTGTTGGGGGCCCAGGCGGGGCTTCAGGCCCTAGACCTAGAGGCCCAAATGGGACCCTTCCTGGAAAGAGCTGATGCTGAGCTGAGGGCCACCAGAGCCTCGTGGGAGGGGCTCCAAGAAGCCATGGCGACACTGGTGGACTTCCTGTGTGAGGACCCGGAGACCCTCAGCTTGGCCGAGTGCTGTGGAGTCGTCCAGGCCTTTGGGGAGCGCTTCCTGGCGGCCGTCCAGGTAACCTCTCCCCCAAAGCAGGCCTGGGCAATGGGAGTCCTGTGGCCCACCGGTAGAGCGGCATGCACACCTGGGGGCCCACTGCACACTGAGTGGAAGGATTCCTGTTGAGCTGAGCAGGGTTCTAGATCTGCCTAGAACCCTGGTGGGGCTGGCCTGCAGCTCCAGCCCTTCAGCTACTTGTCTCCCCCCCCCCAATAACTGCTCAGGAGAACAGGGCTCGGGAGGCAGCGGTGCAGCGGCAGCGGCAGCAGCGCCAGGAACGGGAGCAGCGAGAGAAGCAGAAACGGCGCTCCATCGCCACCTGCTCGGCCGGCGACCCAGGCCTCCAGGACGTACAGCTGGACCTGCTCCTCTGGCAGCCGCAGCACCCTCGCTCGGGGCGGCGCAGTCGTCCACCCCCGTTGGCCGAGAGCCCCCAGGCCAGGGAGCGTCCCTTGCACTTCAGTCGGCGCCACACGCTCACTGTGCTGCCCGCCTGCCCGGAACCCTCCGCTCGGGAGCTCTCTGCCCCTGAGGCCCCCCCAGGCCTCCCACCTCCGTCCACCACCACCACCACCACCACCTCCTCCTCCTCCTCTGGGTCCAGCAAGAAGGTGGCCAGGCTGTGGGGAGGCGGCCTGAGGGCCTTGCTGAGGTCTCCAGGTGCCTCCCCTGGCCCCTCGTCCCCAGAGCCTTCCAGCGGCGGCTTCCGCTTCTCTGGCCTCTTCTCCAGGAAGACCCTTCTGGAGGGACCGGAGGCCCCCAGCTCGCCTCAGGCCTCGTCCCTCAAGGACGTCTCGGCCCTGGTGGGCTTTTTCCGCCGCCTGAGCCTCGGTGACAAGCCTCGGCCCACCTCCCCACCTCAGCCCTGAAAGCCCAGCTGTTGCTCTCTTTCCTGCCTGCTTGGGGCAGGCCTGGGGGTGGGGAGCAGAAACCCCCTCCCACCCCCCCATTCCTCCAAGAAGGTGGGATGACCTTGCTTCACACCCACAGAAACCCACCCTCTCTGGGAAAACGGACCCTTTTCCAAGGCCTGGGTGGTGTTCTAGAGGGGCCCTGGTCAGCTATTTTAACCCCCCCCCTTTTTAAATGTTTGTTTAGTCTCAATAAACATTTGGAGAACTGGTCCCACTTATTTATGGTCAGTTGTGATGCCCAGAGAGGTGGGTGGGATGCCGAACTTTCGAGTGGGAGCTAGAGGTCCCTGGAGTCTCCCCCCTCCCCCCCACCCCAGACATGACCTTCCTACTCGGGGGGGGGTGTTGAAGCATTTTCCCTCCTCACTCGTCTTGGATGCATTCTGACCTGGCTTCTCTTCTCTGTGACCGTCCCCCATCCTTCTTCAGTGGAAGGGTGCTTACTCAGCCATGATGACAAAAGGTAGCCCTTCCACTTTGAAAGGTGGAGGAAAAGTCCATCACAGGTTACAAACCATGAGGGAGATGTGCAATCTCCAGGCTTAAAACCGGGGTACTTCAAGGGCCAGATGCAGGGGAGTGGCATCAGGAGACAGAGGTCTAGTCTCATGCGCTCCCACTGTGAGATACAGGAAGCTGGACTAGATGGGCCGTTGGCCTGATCCAGCAGGGCTCTTCTTATGTTCTTATGTGTGTCAAATATTTTGGCCCCTGATATCACTTCTTGCCTTATTGGAACATTCCATTTTCTGCACTGGGTGGGTGGGTGGGGACCTGGTCTGCACGCTTGTCTCAGGCCCTCCTGGCCTTGTTAGTAGAGCCCAGAGGTAAAAGGATCCCTAAACATCTGGGTTCCTCCCCAGCACTGAAATCCCAGCCTTGGGTGATCTCAGTGTCCTTGGAACCCCAAAGTGGCACTGTTGGTGGTGAAGGCTTCTGGGAACTGCAGTCCAAGAGGCAGAGCCAGGGTTCGAAGTGGGGTCACGGGAGGGCAGAGCGGCTGGTTGGACAAAGGCAGCTGCCCCCAGGATAAGGTGTCCCTTGGGATACGAGACTGCACAATACTGGACCTTCATACTTGAGCAACCAGCAGGCTAGAAGGCTGGGGAAACCCGAGGCTTGCCATGGCCATCACAATCCTGGAGGCCAGCTGAAGGATGCTGGCCCTTCCCGGCCTGCCCTCCGGCCAGGACAGATGCTCTTCCACGGGAAGCCCTCCCACCATTGCCGGGAAGAACAGACCTCTCCTGCCCTCCCTGCCCCCACGCCAGTCGCTGGGTCTGTGGCCTTGTAGGGTGGTGCACAGGTGGCATTTGCCTCTTCCACTACCCTTGCCCTCTGCCTTGGAAAAAAATGATGGGATCCTTGCCCACTTAGCAGGGGTGGAGGGCCAGCCCGCCAGCTGCAGCCCAGCATCCTTTAAAAAGTCTACCGGTTGGCGGGGCGCCAGGGCTGCGGTCTTGAATACCCCGCTCCTGCGCGCGCTTGGCTCAAGGCCTCGCTGCCCCGCTGTCCCCTTCCCTGCCGAGCCCGGAGGACCAAAGGGGGCTGAGGACCCGCCGCCTCCGCTTGTGCAGCCGGAGCGAGCAGGGAGCGGCGGGGGCTCCTTTGGGGACCGAGCTGTCGCGGGCTGAGAGAGGACAAGTGGGACCGGGCCTGCTGGCCTCGGCAGGGGCCACGGCGCCCGACTTCGTCCGGCCTCCGGGACGCTGTGCCGGTCCTGAGCCGGTGAAGCCCGGCTCCGGCAAAAAGTGCGGACTGACTCCTCCCTCTCGAGCGCTCGCCTTTCTGAGCGTGGGGGTGGGGGGTGGGGTGGGCAAGGTAGAAGCTGACCGACGGGCTCCTGGGAGGAGGAAGAGGAGCGGGTACAGGAACACACCCGCTCCGAGGGATCCGCCTGGCCCCATTAAATCGACGGCCGACGGCGGGGCGGCTGGTGCCCGAAGTGGAACCGAGGGCCGCCTCCCTCTCCTGTCGGGATGATTTGGGCCCGATTCTCTTCGTCAGAGAGGGCCACACACACACCCGGCTCGGTTCCTGAGCCACCGTGGAGGCGGCTGGCCTCCCCGTACTCCCAGGCCGATGGAGCTTGGCAAGGCCTTCGCTGCCCCCCCCCGCCACTACGCTTCGCCTTGTCTGCCTGGGACTGGGTCGCCCCCACCCCAACCCCACCTCCGGGCGCGCAAGGCTGGCGAGCGGCGGGCCGGGCGGCCTTCCTTGGCCTCTGCGACCAGCCAGGGAGACACTGGCCTCGGGAACGGAAGGCGACCGCCGGTTGTGCTTCCTCCCTCTGGGAATCCACGTCTGCCCCAGGCGCTTCCCTCCCCACTCGCGACCGAGGGCGCCCGCGAGTGGTCCGGCTTGCTGGTGGCGCCGACGCGCGGTCCCTGCTCCACGAGCGTTCGAGCCGCGGCAGGCAGGCCCCAAAAGGGTGAGAGTGGGGTGGCGGTGGCGGTCCCGGCGGAGCTTGAAAGGGCTCCCCCTGCCCCCCACGTTTTGGGTAGAAAGGCAGTGCGTGGGGAGTAATTTAAATGTTAAAAGTACTTAAATATTTATGTTGTTGTTTTTAGGAGCTGTCAACCGCGGAACCGACACAATAAGGGAAATGTTGAAGGTCTCACCACTTCTCCCGCCCTCGGGAGTTTCCTTGGCTGAGCGGAGAATCGAACCCTCCCCTCCGGAGTCCTAGCTCACCACTGGACCCCCTGCTACACCCCACTAGGAATCCCGCTTCAGAATAGACTGCCCTCTAACTCAGTATCTTGGCGGGTGGTGGTGGTGGCGGTGGTAACGACGTTGAATAAAGCAATTCTAAAACATAAGATAATTAAAACAATTTACAACACACAACCTAAAACTTGTGCCGGACGCAGCCGTCAAAGGCTCTAATAAATAACTACCTCTTGACCTGATGCCTCTCGGGGGTGCCAGTGTTGCTACCAATCCAGCTTCCCAAGGAGCGCCATGGCAGAAAAAGCTCTCCCAGTTTCTTCCCATAAGGAAAGGTTCTGGGTGGTGGGACGCTGGGGGGGGGCAGATCCCCAGCAGATCTCCCTAGCGATTGGGCAGGGAGAGCGGCTCCGCCCAATCTCCCCTCCCTCTTTTTCCTCCTCGTCCTCGTCCTCGTCCTCGTCCTCGTCCTCCTCCTCCTCGTGGCCTGTCACTTATTTCCTGCGTGCCAGTCTCCGTGAGGGAGAGACTCGAGAGGCCAAATCAATTTCTCTGGCCGCTTCTCCCCAGGGCCTGACCCTCGGGATCCTGCCCTGCTGCGCCACAGGTCCAGGCATTTAGGAAATAGATGGAATCTGGCGGAGCTGGACATATTGGGTGGGCGATTTCTTTTTTATTGGGAGGGGGCCGTATGTTTTAAAGAGGCAGTTCCCTCCCCTCCCCGCCCCCCCCAAAAACCACAGCTCTGGTCAAACTGTTGCGATCAGTGCACGTCCTCCAAAACCCCGGCACTGCGGACGGGGAGACCCGGGGCAAGGACCGCCCGGATCCCCTTCTTGCCCAACGCAGGAGCAGCAGCAGCAGCAGCAGCGGCAGCTGCCGGGCAATCCTGCGAACTCCCGAGGCTCCCGAGGCGGCGGCGGCGGCGGCGGCAGGGTCCGAGGCAGGAAAGGGAAGGCTGCCGCCGCCGCCGCCGCCCCCCCCCCCCGCAGCCCAGCGAGCAGCGGCAGTCGGTGGGGCCAGAGAGGCCTCCGTGGCTTCCCTCTCCGCTAGAAAGGCCGGGGGGGGGGTGTCTCGTCGCCTGGCGTCTGTCTCGCCCGCGGGTGCGTGGGACTCCTGCCTCCAGCATTCAACGCCCGCGGGGAGAGAGATGGGGGGAGCCGCCGTCCCACTTCCCCGGGTCCCGGGCCGAGAGCAGGCTCCCCGCGGTCGCGTTTCAAACGAGCCTTGCTCCTGGCCCTCTCCGCAGTGCCAGCCACAGCCGTCAGTGGCAGGGAGTTCCGCCGGCTGCTTCGGGGGGCCTCCCTCTCCTCGTTCCCTCCCCCCCCCCTTTGCAGCAGGGTACCCTCTCCTTTAATGCAGTTCCCATGACAACCACCATCCCTTCAGGCGCGGGTCCTCCTCCTCGTATCCCCTGCTGCCTTCTTCCCCCCAGTCACCTTTGGCGCTTCCCCGGCCTCGGCCTCGGCCTCCCCCCCCCCCCCGCGCTCTCCTCCCCCCCCCAACCGCACCGCTCGGCTCAGGCACTGCGGAGGCGCCGCAGCTGCTGCAGCGATAAGGCGGGATCGGCGGACGCGACCATTCCGGCACCGGGGAGGGGGTGGGGAGGCGGGGCGCCCCTTGCTCAGCTGGCGGGGTTCGGGCCGGGCCGGGCCTCGCGCGGAGGGGCAGGCGCGGGGGTGGAAACAGCGGCGCGGCGGCGGCGGGGAGGGGGTCGCACTGCCTCGGGAGGCGCTCAGGTGAGGAATCGCGGCTGCCCCCCCTTCGGGCATCTGCAGTGGTACGCTCCAGCAGCGGCAGCAGCGGCGGCGGCGGCGGCGGCAGCAGCAGCAAAGGGGATGCGGTGAAGCAGCCCAGCCGGATCCGCCGCGCGGCCACCTTGAGTCCGGCCTCCCCCGCGGGCATCGGGCTCAGGGGCATGTGGGCGCCCACCGACGGAAGCCGCCCCTGAGCCAGCCCCCCCCCCCAACCACCCCCACGTCACCCCACCCGAGGCCGCCGCCGCCGCTCCGGTGAGTGAGAGCCGCCCCGGCGGGATGGAGCCTTGTTCGGGCTGCCCTTGCCTGGCCCGGCCCTAGCAGCGTCGAGCAGCGCCGGCGGAGAAGAGAGAGGGGGCGGGCGGGCGGGCGCTCGGCCGGCTGATCCGGGGCGCGGGAGGCGGGCGCGGCGGGATGGCAGGCGGGGATGGAGGTCTGGGAGGATGCGCGCTGCGGGTGCACCTGGTCCGGCCCGGTGGCGCCCCGCCCTCCACCCCCCCGCGCCCCCTGCTGCAGCGGCGGAGAGGGAGGGGGCACCCCCCGGTTCGCCCCCCTCCCCCCCCCCCCCAGCGAGGGGCGCTTCAGATGCCCTGGGACCCTGCCTGGGCGGGGGCGGGAAGGGCCGCGGGGGGAGGGAGAATCGCCCCTTGGATCCTCCCCCCCCCCCCCCCCCCTCCCGGCAAGTGAGAGAGCAGGCGATGGGCGCGGCGGCGGGAGGGCGATGGGCCCGGCCCGGCCCAGCTGCCTGGCGCACCGCTGCCTGCCTGCCGGCCCGCCCTCTTGCCTCCGTTTCCTTTCGGGGGAAGGGGAGGAGCCGCCTCGCCTCCAGAGGCTCGCCGCGCCGGCCAGCGGTGGAGCGGCAGACCCGGAAGGTGCCCGCGCGGCGGCCGCGCGATGGCCGGGAGGCGGGCGAGCGGCAGCCCCGAGCCACCGCCGGGGGTGGCCGCCGCCGGTGAGCGCCGCCGCGCCTTTCCGTGGCCCCGAGCGCCGCTCTCCGACGTGGCTGGCCGGGCCGGGCCGGGGAGCGGCCGTTTCGGTTGGACGGGCGGCGGGCGTTTCCTGGACGGCCAGAGGCGTTCACTGGGGTTGGGGAGGGGGCGGGTGCGCTTCCCGTTTGCCCGCCGCCCCTCCCCTTCCCCGCCGGGCCGGCCGGGCATCTCTCTCGGGGTCGCGTCCGTGGGGGGCGGGGGCGGGCGTGTTCTCGCCTGGGTCGCGGAGCCCTGCGGGAGGGGCGTGTCCCCGCGTGGTCCAGGGCTGGCATCAGCGCTTGGTTGGAGGTGGGGGGGGGGCACGGGTTAGGGCGTGCGGGACCCGACTCAGCCGGGGCGGGGGCGGGGGCGGGGGAGGGAACTGGAGGATGGTCCTGCCGCCGCCGCCGCCTGAGCGCCTTCTGTCTCCCCGGCAGGGCCGCGCGAGAGGTCGCCGCGCGTGGGCCGCGGGGGCTGCTGCTGGGCCATCGCCATGGCGAAGCGGGAGTCCACCTCCAGTCCGGTGGTGCGCCAGATTGACAAGCAGTTCTTGGTGTGCAGCATCTGCCTGGACCGCTACCACAACCCCAAGGTGCTGCCCTGCCTCCACACCTTCTGTGAGAGGTGAGCCCCTCCCCCCCACTTGCAACGCCCCTTCCTCGTTTTTGGCTGCCTGGCCCAAGAGTGACCCCTCCCCAAAAAAGCTCCTCCCTTCTGCAGCAGGATGCAGCCGGGGTGCCCCCTGCGCTGCTGGCTGAGCCCAAAGGAAGTGGGGAAGCCCAGCTGGCTTTTTCGTGGCCTTGACCAGGCCAGGAGAGAGGAGGCTGAGGGCCCCAAGGGCCACCCCCCCTCCACCCCTGTCCCGCAAACGCCTCAGGCAGCAGACCTTGGGTGACAACAGAGGGTGGCAAACTTGTCAGGGCTTCTCTTGCTTGTGGTCCCTGCAGTGGTTATATTTTTATACCAGGAAGTGGAGGAGAGACACATTTGTGGGCTGTGAAGGGCCAAAATAGGTGCCTTGGACGTGGGTCTTCTTGATTTGAAGCCTTGGAGAAGGGGGGTTGCGCAGGGGCGGGGGAGAATGGGCTGCTTGCCTGGAGGGGGTGATCTTTCTCTCCTGCTTTGCCGGTTGGCAGGAAGTGGCTGCCAGGGAGTCTTCCTTGTCTTCTCCTGCCCCCAGCTGTTTCGGCCACCAGGCAGTGAGCCCAGGGAGGGTTGGGCCCTCACAGAGGCAACACCACCGCACTTCCCTTGGCAGAATTGGCCCGAGTACCTGAACAAAATGGCCTGTCTTCCTTTCCCATTGCCTTCCCCTTAAAGCCTGCCATGAACTTTTGAAAGTTTCCTAGACTGTAGTTTGAGTTATTGATGGTGTTCCTACAAGAAAGAGAAAAGAAGCCAGCGAGGCTTGTTGGAAAGGGAAACAGAGACACACCACACAGAGATTTTTGTGTTGCTTCTGCCATATATTTCATTAGCTCATCCTTGGTGTTGCCTTTAAGGGAAGCCCCAGGCAGAAGGCACTGCAGTGGTCAAAACAGGGGGACAGGTGGGCAGCTGAGGGACAAACCCAGGCGGACTGCAGGGGCTGCTCACATGGCAAAGTCCATCCAATCCCAGAAGACTCTCCCGGTCACCTGCAGCTTCAGGAAAAGGGTCAGGCTCTCCCTGGTCCGATGGCTTACCTGCTCCCTGGAACAGGGAGCCACTCCTGGCCCTTACTTGGCTCATCACAGCATCCGGGCACCTGCACAGCCTTGCCTGACTTGGGGGACAGACAGGAATAGAGATGGATGTCCTCAGCAGCTCATCAGTTGGTTGGGGGAGACACAACGGGCCTTTTTACACGACCCCTAAGATCCGCTGGCCACTTAAATTCGGACCAGAGATCTTAGGGGTTGGTCGCTCTTCCTCTGTCTTCCTCTGTCCCCACCCCCCTCCGCACTCCCTGGTTGCTGGCTGCCTGAGGGAGGGAGAAAAAAGAAAGAAAGAATGCCGGTTTACCTCCGTTTTGTTCCCGGCAGCATTCAGATCTCTTAAAGGGGCGGGGCGCAAAAAAAGAACAAACAGAAGCCAGGAGAGCCCCGCACTCACTATCCTTACACCGGATCAAATATTTGTCACCATCAAAGACCAGGTACAAGAAAACTGCTGTTTGGTCACGCTAAAGTGGGCGGGGTCGCACTTAATTGTCTGCAAAGTCCGGAGCTGGTGGGTAAACATTTTTAAGGTCCGGACCTTGCAGCCATTTGCGGCGGAGCTTAGGGGTCGTTTATAAACGCCCAACGTGAGTCTCCGAAGAACTTGAAGACTGTGAACACATCTGGGCACCCTCTGGGTAAGACAACACCATGCCAGGTGATCCTTCCACTCCAGAAGCACTGCTGGGTTGGGCCTGACACAAATGAAGAAGCAGCTTAGGGGTGGCAGCAGCCAAAGCTGTTTCCATTCTGAGCCCCACCCTGGAGCTAAACTGAAGTGGGCCAGAACATGCCCAGCTTTCACTTGCTGAAGTGCCCCACATCCCACAGTGGGGCGTTTGTGATGGCCAGTGAGTCCTGTGTATCTCTGTGTCCTCTTTTGGAGAGGGTGCATCACCTGATTTGGGACGCACCCTCCCACGGCCCACCTGTTAAACCAATCGCGGCTGTATTACCAGCCGGCTGTGTTACTCCAGGTCGAGGCCAAGCTTCCATCTAGTGGGACCAGTGGCACAAATGCACCTTTTCTGCCCCAGAAGGCTGTGGCAAGGGAACGGAAGCATGGCTGGAGAAATGTGAATCTGGACATCTCCCCAAATATTGCTCTCTTTTTTGTGGCCAGGAAGAGCGGAAGGCAGTAGGGAAAGAAGATGACCTAGCAGGAGGAGGTGCAGCAAAAGAAGCCATGGCTTTGATTAGCAGGATGCAAGCAGAGCTGTTAGTATGTAGTCAGGCAGTTTAGGCAAAGGGTCACATCAAACCGGAAGCTATCTGACTGCAGGTAACCAACCACACAGTGGCAGCATCCTAGAGTGGGAAACACTGTGGCTGTGGATTCATATTGGAACATTGTGAAAAGGCAGGACTCCCAGGAAATGCTGGAAGCAGAACAAACTAGAGGGCAGGATCCCTTTCCTGTAAGTAGCAGGAAAGGGGACTCCATTTAAACACCAGGAGGTGCTTCACAACCCCAAGAGCTGTTGACCAGTCAAACCAGAAATCTCGGAGAGGGGTGGACTCCTTCTTTGGTGGAGGGTTTTAAAGCAGACCACTGACCCGGAAGAAGGCATGCACTGCTGTTTGGCCTGGAACCGAGGGTGGGGGGTGGGGGTGGGAATCTAGAGGGTGTCTTCTGGAAGGCTTCCAGATTGGTGAGGGAGGGCCCTTCCCGCAGCTGCTCTGGCCTGGGCTGGGTTGGGAGTGAGCTGCCAAGGCCTGACCTGGCCTGACCCAGGCGGGTGGGCTCAGACGAAAGGAATTCCAGGGAGTTCTCTCCTCCATCCCACATCTCCTCTCCAAACCACACTGGGCCGTGTCCAGTGCCAGGCAAGCAAGAAGGCCACGGTGGGAGAGAGGGAGGGGGGCCGGTGGCCTAGTGGTGGTGACCCTTCAAGGTCAGGGCTGGGTCAGGCAGGGCAAGCTGGGAGCCAGCTAGGCTAATTCGTCCTGGAAGTGCCGCCTCCCGCAGACAGACGTAGGCTTGGGGACAGTCTTGTTCTGTGTGATGGGGAGGGGCAGAGAAGAGAAAACCACCTCTTTTCAACTGGTGACCTATGAAGTTCCAGCTTCCTTCACCCACCGGCTGAATGCCTTTAGTGATATATCTGACTGTGCAGCCACAAGTCAGGGGTTTGATTCCCACTCTGTGCACCTCCAGGGAGAAGAGCTCCCCCAGGTGGTCTCGGGCATGCTGCACAGTTGGCCCAGAAGAGGCCTCAGGAGAAGGGGGGGGGCAAGCCGCCTCTGAGTACTCATTACCTAGAAAACCTTGAGAAGGGTCACCATAAATCAGCAGTGCCTTTGTTATTATTATTCCACCACACATTTAAACTATTCTGCTTCTGCTTGTATACCGCCCCATAGTACTTCAAGCACTC
Organism: Phrynocephalus guinanensis; assembly: GCA_037367245.1. Taxonomy (NCBI): domain Eukaryota; kingdom Metazoa; phylum Chordata; class Lepidosauria; order Squamata; family Agamidae; genus Phrynocephalus; species Phrynocephalus guinanensis. Next base: position 139,500,204 of record CM074736.1, on the reverse strand, counting down.
TCTGGTCAGTTTACAATTTAATTATCCAGGCTACACATTGCCTGCCCCTCCCAGCAAGCTGGGTACTCATTTTAGCGACCTCAGAAGGATAGAAGGCTGAGTCAACCATAAGCTAGCTACCTGGGATTGAACCCCAGGCCGTGAGCACAGTTTTACTTGTGGTACAGGCCTTTAACCACAAGGCTCCTATGTTGTGCAAAAGCTTCCACCCACATGGTTTGGTTGCCTGGTGCAGTTTACAAACCACACAAACATTAGATTTTTTTAAAAGGAATCAGCTGTCACTTTTGTAGTGATGTGCTGCATTAGTCAAACTCCAGTATTGCATTGAAGACTCTGCTCATGGTCTGAGTTCAGTTGTGATGGGCCCAGGTCCTTTCCTCCTTTTGAGGTCAGTAAATCCTGGAAAGATCCTAGAGAAGATTATTAAACAGGCAGTCTGCAAATGTTTAACAAACAATGCTGTCATTACAAGAAGTCAACACAGGTTTCTTAAAAACAAGTCATGCCAGACTAATCTGATCTCTTTCTTTGATAGAATTACAGGCCTAGTGGATGAGGGGAATGCTGTGGATATTGTTTATCTGGACTTTAGTAAGGCATTTGATAAGGTTCCCCATGGTATTCTTGCTAAGAAGTTAGAAAGTGGGATAGATAGTGCTACTGTTAGCTGGATTTGTAATTGGTTGACTAATCACACCCAAAGGGTGACCATAAATGGCCTCTCTTCAGCTTGGAGAGACGTGACCAGTGGGGTGCCCCAGGGTTCTGTTCTGGGTCCAGTGCTGTTCAATATCTTTATTAATGACTTGGAGGAAGGAATAGAGAGTATGCTAATTAAATTTGCAGATGATACCAAATTGGGAGGGGCTGCAAATTCCCTAGAGGATAGGATGAAAATCCAAAAAGACCTTGACAGACTAGAGTGCTGGGCCAAAGCTAACAAAATGGATTTCAACAGAGGGAAATGTAGGGTACTACATTTAGGTAAAAAAAATGAATTGCACAAATATAAGATGGGGAATACTTGGCTGGAGGATAGTACCTGTGAAAGGGATCTGGGAGTCTTGGTGGACCACAAATTGAACATGAGTCAGCAGTGTGATGCGACGGCCAGGAAAGCCAATCCGATTCTTGGTTGTATCAACAGAACCATAGTGTCTAGATCAAGGGAAGTGATAGTACCACTCTATTCTGCTCTTGTCAGACCCCACCTGGAGTACTGTGTCCAGTTCTGTGCGCCTCAATTTAAGAAGGATGTTGACAACCTCGAGCGGGTGCAGAGGAGGGCTACCAGGATGGTTGAGGGTCTGGAGGAAATGTCTTATGAGGAACGGCTTAGGGAACTGGGAATGTTTAGCCTTTCAAAAAGGTTGGGGGGGTATGATAGCTATGTTTAAATATTTTAAAGGATGTCATATTGAAGAGGGAACAGGTTTGTTTTCCATGGCTTCAGAGACTAGGACTCGGGGCAATGGTTTCAAACTACAGGAAAAGAGATTCCATTTGAACATTAGGAAGAACTTCATGACAGTTAGAGCTATTCGGCAGTGGAATATGCGGCCGCGGAGGGTGGTTGAGTCTCCTTCTTTGGAGGTTTTTAAGCAAAGGCTGGATGGCCATCTGTCGGAAATATTGTGATGGGGGTTCGTGCATGGCAGGGGGTTGGACTAGATGGCCCTTGAGGTCTCTTCCAACTCTATGATTCCATGATTCTATTCTATGATTCTACGAAATTGAGGACCGTGCTCATGGATGGGTGGATAAGCACGCTTTGTAGTGTGGACATTGGTCAGGAGGATGAAAAGTGGGGTCAGTCTCGGAGGGGAGGTCTGCAAGCATGTTTGAGAGCAGCAAGGGCGGCATTCATTTGATGCACATGCCACTGCATGGCCAGATCATGGGTGAGGGGGTTCCTTCTGATAGAACAGGAGGGGCTCCATTGGGTTTTACTCTCTTTATTTCCGTGTTTACCCCAGAAAGGGCTAAAATGACCAAAGGGCACAGGTGGTGTGTTCCTATTTTGCCCTGTGAGGTCGGACAAAAGGAGAGGAGGCAGGTGGCGGCCCAAGTCCAGCAGGTTGCCAGGGAGGCGCTCATCTTGGCTGGGCCAAGGGAACCTCTTTCCAGGGCAGGGGAGGTGCCAGGAGGGTGAAACCAGGAGGGTCCGTGAAAAGTGGCTTCTCTCTCCCTCTCAGGAACAGAAGCAGATGGGGTGGGGGGCGGGGGGGGCGGGGCTTGTGGACTCCCTGCTGGAAAAATGTCTGGTTAGCCACTGAGGGGAAGAAGGAGATTGGCCCAGCTCTACGTAAGGGTTCTCCTTCTGCTTCATGCCAGTGAAGGCTTTGGGCTGGTGAGAAATAGAGGAGGGAGGCAGTCGGGGGGGGGCTTTGTGCTGGATCTGCCTTGTACTCCGAGAAGGCTCTGGATTTAATGTATGGTGGCTCCATCTGGTTGAGAGGGGCCCGCAGTTCTCTCTCTCTCTCTCTCTCTCTCTCTCTCTCTCTCACACACACACACACACACACACACACACACACAAAACACACACACACACACACACACACACACACACACAACAGAGGGGGAGGGGGGAAGTCTCAGGTCCAGGGCCACTGTGCCTTCTCACACACCTGTCCTTGACCTTGGGCACTGGTGGGTCCCTTAGGGCCAATGGTGTGTGTGTGTGTGTGTGTGTGTGTGTGTGTGTGTGTGTGAGAGAGAGAGAGAGAGAGAGAGAGAGAGAGAGAGAGAGAGAATATGCTGCCATGGAGGGTGGTGGAGTCTCCTTCTTTGGGGTTTTTAAAACAGAGGCTGGATGGCCACCTGTCAGGAGTCCTGTGATGGGGGTTCCTGCATGGCAGGGGGTTGGACTGGATGGCCCTTGAGGTCTCTTCCAACTCTGGGATCCTAAGAGAGAGATTGAGAGAGAGAGAGAGACGGGCCCACATGGTAGCACCAAGGGAGCCAAACTGGGGTGTGGGGAGTGGTCTTCCCTGCTCCTTCTCCCAAACGCAACAGTGAGGAGTGAGGGGGGGGGCTGTGAGTGCATCTGTGTGTGTGTCCGGTGGGGGAGATGCTCCCACATCAACCTGTAAAACTGGCAAACTCTGGCCGGGGAGCTGGGAGGGAGAGGGCTGCCACGGCTCCCAGGTGTCTCCAAAGGGTTACTCTGGCAGAGACCTGCTGGTCCTCCTGCAGGGAAAGGGCCCGGAGGAGGGGAACACCTCCCTTGGCTCTGCCGAGAGGAGCAGCGCTGGGTTGGTGCAGCCCTTGGGCGGCTGCTGCTGTGCTCTGCAGATGGCAGGCACTGGCGTGACCTTGCAGGCAGCTCAGTCCCCTGGAGAACTTGGCCTGCCTCTGAAGCCAAGGCGGTGATCTCACTGGAAGAGGCGGCGGCGATGCTGGGGTGGATGATTCAGGGGATGACGCAGGGAGGGGCTGGGCTGGAGAAAGAGTCGTCTGTCCGTCCGCCCATCCACAGCAGGGCAGGCGGTGGAGAAGCCAACCTGAAAGAAGGCGCTTGGTGGCTGGGGCTCAGCTGCAGGGTCCCCAAAGGTCCTCCTGAGGAGTTGCCTCAGCTTCGCTGGGCCCGGGGTGCCTGTGGGGCAGGGCTCAACAGGAGCACCCTGCAATGCAAGAGCCGGGGGGGGGGGGCGTTGCTGCTAGGGAGGCTGAGAAGTGGGTTGGAAGAGGCCGCGGGCTCAGGGAAGCCTGCCTCACACAGATCCACGGGCCTTTCCCAGCAGCTGCCTCTGCAGTGCTGGTGGAGGGGTTGTAAGTGTGTGTGTGTGTGTGTGTGTGTGTGTGTGAGTGAGAGAGAGAGAGAGAGAGAGAGAGAGAGAGAGAAACCTGCTATGGGAGGCCATGGCAGAGGTGGTCTGGGTGCCTGCCCCTTGGGGTGGCGGTGGTGGTCTAGGTTGGGGGACATTGCCAGCTTTCAGAGCATCCCCCATGCCAGAGACAACAGGGTGCTCAAGGAGCAATTGGCAAGGGTCTTGGGGCCATCTCACCTCCGTATCTGTCTCCCCCCCCATCTCTCTTCCCCACCCGACTCTCCTGCAAGGTTGTTTCTGCCTGGCCTCCTCTGCCCCCTGCCTTCCGTCCATTTGTCTGTCCGCCTGCCTGCCCCCCTCCCCCCACGGCTCCGTCCCTCGCTTCATCTTCCTCCCTCGCTCCATCTTCCTCCCCAGAAGGGCACTAGGCCTCCTGACCCCTGTCTCGTCTTGCCTGCTCTGCCTCCCCCAGGTGTCTCCAGAATTATATCCCGCCCCAAAGCCTGACCCTCTCGTGCCCGGTGTGCCGCCAGACCTCCATCCTCCCTGAGAAGGGCGTGGCGGCCCTCCAGAACAACTTCTTCATCACCAACCTCATGGAGGTGCTGCAGCGCCAGCCGGACAGCGCTAGCCACGAGGATGCCGCAGCGGCCATGCTGGACTCGGTCAGTGGCGTGCCTGGCAAGCCGCTTTCCTGCCCAAATCACGAGGGGAAGGTGAGCGTCTCTTGTGGGGGTGGGGGCGTGGGGGTGGAGGAGGCAGCAGCAGGAGGAGGAGGCAGGGAGAGAACCACAAGGCTCCTTGGGGATGGCGAGGTGCATGCAAGCACTCGGGTGATCTTTGGAGCAGGGCTCGTTGTGGCTGCCTCCTCTGTCCTGGAGTCTGTGCCGGACTCCAAGGGATGCACCGTACAAGGTGGGAAGTCACCTTCTTTACGGCCCAGTAGCTTGTCCAGAAGCGTCTGCCGCTCCGCCTGGCACCTTTACTGCTTCCTCTCCCCCCTAGAACTGCCTGGGGCTGAGCTTGGGGCCTTTGAGGTGGCCTTGTCACGGACTGAGAGGCCGTGGTCCTCCCCAGTGCAGTCCTTGTGCTGACGGAGCCACGGCCATGGCCCGGCTGTGGTGCAAGGGCCAAGGGGCCACTTCTGTGCCGTCACTGTTTCCCCGCAGATGATGGAGTACTACTGTGAATCCTGTGAGACAGCCATGTGCCACGAGTGTACAGCAGCTGAGCACAGGGAGCATGTGACCGTGCCACTGCGCGACGTGGTGGAGCAGCACAAGGCTTCGCTGCGGCAGCAGCTGGATGCCATCAAGAGCCGGTACGGCCTTGGACACCTGCTGGGGCTACACCCGCTGGCTCCGTCTCCAGGACTCCTGCAGGACAGCTGGGGGCTTATGGCTGGATCGTGGCAGGGGCACCAGGGGCGGGCAGGGGCTGCTGTGGGTGTGCCCAGAGCAGTGTAGGATAGGGATGGGTGGAGGGAAGCTGCAGCTTCAGGTTGGGAGGACATGGGCAGGGCTGTTAAGGAGGGGCACCTTCTGGAGGCCACTCATTCCAAGGGTGGCAGCAAGTCAGGTGTGACCTCCTGAGGGCACACTGCCACCACCTGATGGGGGCTCCTTCTTGCCTCCCAGGTTGCCCCAGCTGGCTGCAGCCATTGGGCTCGTGTCTGAGATCAGCCAGCAGCTGGTGGAGCGCAAGAACGATGCTGTGGCTGAAATCGGAAGCACTTTTGCTGAACTAGAGAAGGCCTTGCACCAGCGGAAGGGGCTACTTGTTCGGGACCTGGAGGTCATGTGTGGGGCCAAGCAAAAGGTAAGCCTGCTGGGGCCAAGGCGGTCGGTGTCCTCGGCTGCGGGTGGGGAGCCCCGAGGAGAACGGCCGGGGGTGCCCCGTTGGCCGTCTTTCTTCTTTCCCCCAGCTGGACCTCCCCGGGGGCTCCTGGCAGCTCTTGCTTGCAGCTCTCTTTGGAGGCCACATGGGTGGGGGGTGGGGGCTGGCTGGCTAGCTGGGAAGATGGAACGAGAGGCGTTGAAACTGGCCAGCCTGGCGCGCCTGTCTGGACTCTGAGATCTAGCCATGCCCCTCTTTACAGCGTGGCCCCCATGGAGCACAGGCCACTGCTGGGGCCAAAGGCTCCCCTTGGCTACCAGGGGTGATATCCTGACTCCCCCGGACCCGGACAGCAATCTTCTGTTCAAGCCAGGCCAGCAGCCCAACTGCCCTACACCTGGCCTTCCGAGAGTGTGCACGGCTGGTGGGTTCCTCTTGGACTCCTCCATAAAAAGGGTGCTGCTTGAAGGTAGTCCAATGCCAGGAGGCAGCCTTGAGCGTTAATTCACCCAATCTTGCTTCAAGAGAGCAGTTGTTGTGTGGATGCATCCCCTGTCAAGGTGCAGTCAAGACTGCCCAGCCGTAGAGACTGATTCCTGCTCAAGCTGACTGATCGGTCCTGAAGGGGCTTCTCAGGCCTTTGAGTTGGACCCCATGCCTTCAAAGGAGCCATGCTCTTTGGAGACCGCTAGAGATGAGCAGGAAATGAAAAAATGAAATGCTGTTTCATCACATAACTAATTACTTTGTTATGTAACAAAATGGCAGGAAACATTTTGTTACAAAGTGAAACACCATTTTTTCCCTTTGGAATGAGAAGATTTGTCCTAGAGGGACCAAAATGGCAGAGGAGCTTCTTCGGACTTTCCCTGTAAGCCTCCAAAATTGGGACAGGTTTTGGGTTCAGGGGGCTGAGTTATTAAACTCAAAAGGGTGTCCCCCTAGGAAAAAAACATTTCTAATTGACTTGGGAAGCCACTAATCGCTTGTCTGAGCAGGGGGAGGGGCATTATTATGAGCTTCCGACTCAATTAGAAATGATTTTTCCTTAGGGGGACCCCCTTTGGAGTTTAATAACTCAGCTCCCTGAACTCCAAACTTCTCCAAGTTTTGGGGTCTTAGAGGGAAGAGTCAACAGAAGCTACCCAGAGATTTTGGTGCCTTCTAGGACCAGGGGAGCCATTAACAAAATGTTTTCTTTCATTCTGAAACTGCTTTAAACATTTGTTACGAAATGAAACTACCAAAGAAACAAAACAAAACACTATACAGTATTTTCATTTCGTGCCCATCTCTAGAGACATGGATTGGGTGATGTCATCTGCCCAGAGGAGTCCACTGCCATTTCCTTTGCTGGGGAAAAGGGGCACCCTGGAAGGCCAGGGCCTGGTGGCTCACCTGACCTGTCTTGGCTGCTGAAATTCAACTCTGGCCTTGAAATGTCCATGGACAGGACTTGGAACAATGGTAGCCTGGGCAGAAATACTGCTGTGGCTTCTGAATAAATCTTTGGAGTGGCTGTCCCTCCTTTCCAAATGACTGATTGCAAAACTGTCTGCCAGGCTGCCCCCCCCCCTTTAAAATGCTGACTCCATCCCAAATCCCACCCCCAAATACCTACACACGCTGCTTGCTCGCTCTGGACGGCCAAGGGGTAGGCTGGAGGTGGGGGTCAAGCTTTGATCCTGTGAACCCCCACCGTTTGTTGCTGCCTCTGACACCTGCACAGCTTGCTAAAATTGGGAAGGTGGATGTCACGATTAAAGGAGAGCAGGAGGCTTTGGGTCCGTGCAACTAGCTCACAGACCAGCAGGTTCTCGCCCCAACCTCTTCTGCTGTCTGTGTCGAGTTTTGGGCAGATGGAGCAGCAGTCAGAACAGCCCCTTACTTGGAAGGCGTGGAGGCAGTGGCAGTGGCTGAGGCTGGGCAGGCAGCCAGAGCTGGTCCTTTGCACCTGAGGAGTCCTGCCAAGGAGTCCCTTCCCCTGCAGCCACCTCTTTCCATGCTTGATTCCAGGGCCCTCTCTCTGGAAGCTAACCCCTTTGGGAAGGAGTGCCAGGGCCTCTTAGAGCCTGGGGTTGGAAGGGGGCTGGAAGGTCACGGAGTCCAACCGCCTGCTCAAGGCAGGCATCCATATCAAACGACACCGGCCAGGTGGTGGCCGGAAGGGTCCCTGGAACACATCGCCACCTCTTCATGTCATGGGTTCTTTGCTGCCATCTGGGGAAGGGGCGTGTGGTCTTAGGGAGCCATGCCAACATCACTGGCGAAGGATCGGGGTTGAGGCCACCGGGATCCTCACCAGCTTGGCAGCCAGCTGTGGGAGTGGGGGTCGGGGGCTGGCCTGGCTGTGCCCGGGCCCAGTGAGTGTGCTCTCTCCCCCAGGTGCTGCAGGCCCAGCTGGACATCCTGCGGCAAGGCCAGGAGAACATCCTCAGCAGCTGCAGCTTCACAGAGCAGGCCCTGGACCACGGCTCAGAGACAGAGGTGCTGCTGGTGAAGAAGCAGATGAGCGAGCAGTTGAGCGAGCTGGCCGGCCGCGAGTTCCCTGAACAGCCCCACGAGAACGCCCAGGTGGACTACGTGGTGGAGACCGAAGGGGTGCGCAAGTCCATCCTCAACCTGGGGTGTGTTGCTCACCACCAGTGCCATTGCTCACAAGACCGTAGCCACAGGGGAGGGGCTCCGCCACGCTGTGGTCGGCCAGCCAGCCTCGCTCACCATCACCACCAAGGATAAAGACGGGGAGCTAGTGCGGAGCGGAAGTGCCAGCCTGCAAGTGGAGGTCGCAGCTCCCGATGGTTCTGCCCTCGACCACGAAGTGGTGGACAACAAGAACGGCACTTATGAACTGCTGTACACACCACGCCACGAGGGAGACCATCTGCTCTCCATCCACCTCTATGGGCAGCCCATCCGAGGCAGCCCTTTCCGGGTCAAGGTCGTCAAGGCCTCCGACGTGCCCCCCTCCCCCGATGATGTCAAGCGCCGGGTCAAGTCCCCCAGCAGTGGCCACATCCGGCAGAAGGCCGTGCGCCGCCCCTCCAGCATGTACAGCAGCGGCAAAAAGAAAGAGAACCCCATTGAGGACGAGCTGATCTTCCGAGTAGGTCAGTTCTGGGGAGGCCCGGGAGGAAGTGCAAAGGAGCATGGCGAGGCCGCAGGGGGTGGGGGCGGGCAGCTCCTGTTGGTACCGGCACCATGGGCCCAACTTCCAGCCCTGCTCCACCTGCAGTGGGCACTCAATGGGATGCAGAGCAGCCTGCCTGGGATCTAGTGTGTGTGGGGGGGGGGAGGGGGAGGCGGTGTGGAGAGCAAGGAGCAGGGGAGCCCAGGGCCGGATCGTGGGTGGGTGTGTTCCTGGTGCTGCTCTTTAAGACACATCTTCCTCTCGATGCAGGAACCCGGGGTCGGGAGAAGGGTGAATTCACCAACCTGCAGGGAATTTCCACCTCCAGCAGTGGCCGCATTGTGGTGGCAGACAGCAATAACCAGTGTGTGCAGGTAAGGGGAGCCCACCTCCTTCTCCTGCTTCGCAGTGGCTCAGGCAGCTTGCTGTCCCCCTTCATCTGCCTCTCTCCCCTCCCCCGCGTACCTCAGGTCTTCTCCAATGAGGGGCAATTCCGCCTGCGCTTTGGGGTGCGGGGCCGCTCACCTGGTCAACTGCAGCGTCCCACAGGGGTCACCGTGGACCTCAATGGAGACATCATCATTGCCGACTATGACAATCGCTGGGTCAGCATCTTCTCCCCCGAAGGGAAGTTCAAGGTAAGGCCTGTGGGGAGGGAGGGAGGGAGGGAGGCAAGGATAGGGACCCCAAATGGATCAACGCAGCAGAACACCGGTCACTGTCCAGGCTTTGGTGACCCATACTTGGCACTTGTAGCTGATGCCCGGCTCCCCGTTGCTTCCTCCGTCCTGAAATAAACCCAGGTCAAAACTGTCTTGTTTGAAGAGGCCTTTGGGAACATCTTAGCCCCTGACAGCCTCGTGGTTCTGGTTTTGATTTGCCACCTAGGGTTTGATATTTGGGGTTTAATGTTCTTTGGGATCCCACTGCTGATGCCTTGTGAGCTGTGATGGGTAGCTGTGGTTTGCTTTTAAACGTAGCTAGCTGCTCAGAGTAGTGCCTCGGCACTCGATGGTGCCGGTCTTAATATAAAGAATAAATCATGCTTAAATAAGCAGCTGGTTGCATTAGGGAAGACATGCTTGCTGGGCCTGCTGAATTCCAGATTGCATGGGATGGGGGGGGCTTGCTTGGGTGGCCCCCAGAGGGATTGGCTCAGAGAGCCCCTTAGATGACTCTTCAGCAACATCATGGAGGGAGCTGCCACAGAGCTGACTCAGGGGGCAGGCAGGAGGAGAGGCCAAGTGCTTGTTTTGGGAGACCTCACCGGACAACCAGCATACACCTTCTCTGGAAGGGGTGGCCCAGAGCTGAGGATGACACGTGTCAGGCTGCCACTTGTCCTGTTGGCCCTCTTTGAGGCACAGCTTAGAAGCTAAAGTGCCATGACCAGAGCCCACGACTTCGGCAGAGGGTGGCCTGGTCAGTGGCTTAAGTCCACAGTCCCCTAAGCCACTGGAGACGCTCCCTCGGCTGAGGGAGGACCCATTTCAGAGGACCCCTCATGGCAAGAGCCTGCTTTGCCCGACTGCCAGTGACTCCTCAGGCTGCCTCCCTGATGCTCCTCCATCACTAGCAGAGATGCCAAAGGGGGCACCTAGTGAGCAAGTACTCCGGCACTCAAGCCCTGTGCTCTGCTCTAGGGATGGCTCTTCTCCCCCCCCCCCACACACACACAACCTCACCCCTGAGCCATGGGGCACCTGCTGCAGTGTGCCTGCCCATTGCTTAACGCACTGCCCTCCCGACATGGCTGGGTCCTTGAAGTTTTCTCACGCTTCTCCTTCTCAGACCAAGATCGGGGCAGGCCGCCTGATGGGCCCCAAGGGTGTAGCAGTAGACCGCAATGGGCACATCATTGTGGTCGACAACAAGGCCTGTTGCGTCTTCATCTTCCAGTCCAACGGGAAGCTTGTGACCAAGTTTGGCAGCCGTGGCACATTGGAGCGCCAGTTTGCAGGTACCCTGGATGGTAACGTACTGGGAGGTTCCCTCTCTTTGCTGGAAGCCCTTGGCTTCCACCAGAAACAGGTGAGGGCTGGGCTGGCAAGTATTCACCATCCCCTCTCTGTGCTCGCCTGCTCTGGATGCCCAATATGGTGGCACTTTTTCTGTTCCAGGATGTTGGGAAGGTGAGCAGGAAGAGTTGTGGGTGCTCTCCTCTCAGGCATCTGGCTGGTGCCCCTGCCCTGCCCCTCAAGGGGGTTTCTCCCACTCCTTCAGTGATTGTCCTGGGCGCCCCAGGAAGGAATGCTAGCCCGGTCTCCCTTGCCTCCTTCCAGTGCTGGGCCGCCTTCTCTTCCGTAGTCCTCGTGGGCAAATCCCCAAATGTCTTCTTGGAAGGGAAACTGTGACATGGACCCAATGATGTGCTAGAAAGCTGGCTTTTGTTTTTTCTCCCCCAACCAGTCAGACCTAGGCTGCCTTTTCTGTATTCACCTCTGTCCTCATGTATTTTGGTTGTTATTGTTTGAGTTGCTGTATGTTTTGCTTAAGCATGTAAGCCGTCCTGAGCAGCGTGCCACTCGGCTAAGTGACCTCAAAGTGCAAGGCAGGCTGACTGGCCAGCCCTTCCTGTTGGGATTGGGGCCTGCCTGCCTCTCTCCTGTCACCTTCCTGGGCCTTGGAGGCCTTCTGCCCAAGGGGGGAAGGGGGGCCTGGGCATGGCAAAGAAACCTCCCCCTCCTGCTCCTCCTTCTCTCCCATTATGGTCCAACCCTCTCCTCACACCTCTGGTCTCCAGCCCTCCACCTTCTCTCTGCTTTTCTTTCCCAGGACCACATTTTGTCGCCGTCAACAACAAGAATGAAATTGTGGTGACGGACTTCCACAACCACTCGGTGAAGGTGAGCCTGAGCTCCAGCCAGCCTTCCCTTTAGATCTGCTGATGGTTTGCAGGCAGAGGGTGACTGGCCTCCCCACCCCCACTGCCGCCTCTGTGCTTGAATAAACCTGGCCCTTGGTCTCCAACTTCCCTGGGGTGCCCTTTCAGGGTCCGGCCGCAGGTGGCAGCCAGAGGAAACGGCCAAACCCATCTGGAGGTGATTTCCCTTCTGTTCCTGCCATTCTCCCAAGAGGAAACGCGTACACCAGCTCTGAACGGCAGAGCTCTGGGGGAGGGCACCCACATGGCCTTGCACACCTCAGGGGGTTCCAGTTCGACTGAGTCCCCAAGGGCTTCTCCAGACCAAGGATCCTGGCTGCCCATGGTGGGGGACACGGCAACACCAGTCCCCGTCAGAAAAGACAGGCCTGGGCCTTGCGGATCTCTAAAAGGCCCAGTCCTGGGCTCACCCCTGGGCCAGAAATGCTTCCCAGGAGAAAGTTGCCATAGGACTGACCTTAGGGAGCTGGGAACGTTTAGCCTTACAAAATCTACCAGAACATGAGCAGAACCAAGTCTCCCTGGCTGAGGTCCTTTTGCTTAGGTGTTGCTGCAACCCAAGTAGGCTCATTTCACTGCTGGGACCGGAGGTAAAGCACTTAGCCCACCAGTGGAAGGGCTAAGGGCCCTGTTTGACATGATGACATCTGCTGGTGCAAAACCATGGCTGTTTGCAAGCTGTGACCCTCAGCCCTGTGCCCGAGGAGGCAGGAGACGGACGGGTGGCAGGAAATGGGGGTGATGGGGCAGCCTGAAACAGCTCACCCAAGAGCACATGTGCCTCCTTTTGCAGGTATACAGTGCGGACGGGGAGTTCCTCTTCAAGTTTGGGTCCCACGGGGAGGGCAATGGGCAGTTCAATGCCCCCACAGGAGTGGCAGTCGACTCCAACGGGAACATTATTGTGGCCGACTGGGGCAACAGCCGGATCCAGGTATTTCTGGGACCCACCTGTGAGTAGGGGAGGGGGTTTCTGCCTGCACTCAGCAGGGGTCTTCCTGACCAGGGCAGTGGAGGGCAGGAGGGAGGATCTAGGAGCCTGCTGAGAAGGCAGCCAAGGAGGCAGATGAAGGAGGGTGAAATCTAATAGTTGTGTGAGGTTTTTTGGGCTGTTTGGCCGTGTTCTGGAGGTTTTTCTTCCTGATGTTTCACCAGAATCTGTGGCTGGCATCTTCAGAGGGCAAGGAGCTCAGGGAACTAGGAGCAGAGCACCGAGAGAACTCCTAGTTCCCCTGAGCTCCTTGTCCTCTGAAGATGCCGACCACGGCATCTGGCGAAACGTCAGGAAGAAATATTTCCAGAAGACAGCCAAACAGCCCAAAAAACTCACAACATCTATCAGATCCCGGCCATGAAAGCCTTCGAGAATACGATGGTGAAATCCTCCCAAGGAGTTCCTCAGGCCCAGGATTGCCTCCCTCTCACTCCAGAGCAGACCCCAGGGTTTGGGGAAAGGGGCTGTAGTGGTCTGGCCAAGCCTGTTCTCTATGGGTCCACCTGTTCCTGGGAAAGAGAGCCCCCCCTCCTCCGCAGCTCGGTTGCAACACTTTCTGGAGGGACTGCGTGGACCCTTCGTTCCATCCACACACCCTTTGGCCTTGTTTGGGAGGCCCAAACCAGTTCCCATCCCTTTGCTTTGCACAACCAAAGGGAAAGGGCCTTCCTTTTGTGTCCTCAGCTTCCTCCACCCTACTCTGGCAGATGTGCCACGAACCCTGTCCTGCTTCATCCGCCTCACAGGAGCAGCACCCACGTTTGAGGGCTCCATGCCTTCTTCTCCAGAGGGGCTCAGCAATGGTCTCCTGAGCTGGGCAGGAGGGCTTAGGTTTCTCTTTCATCAGCCGCTGCCTCCTGCGGGTGGTCTCATACAAAGGCTGTCCCTCAACAAATTACCTGCAGCTTTTTCTGAGACTGGTCTCTTCTGCACAGTTACTTTTATTTTATTCTTTGTAGTGGTTAACCATTCTGCCTTGCCAGCAGGAAAGATATCCCCGTGTGTTGCTAGTCCTTCTGGTGGCTCTTTCTTCTACCCCTTTTTTGCTGCTCTATAATACAGTAGGAGCCCCTCATCTGTGGATTCAGGATCACTTTTCCCTGGTCTGAAAATACTGTTTTATATTTAGCATGGCATCTGGCTCCCTATAGTGGCCAGTTTTATTAATGTATGTTAAAATATTTTCTTCTACAATTTTCCCTCCTTCACATTCACTATTATCTGCAGATTTCAGTATCCATGGGGGCCTCTGGAAGTGACCCCCTGTGAATAATGGAATCTCTGCTCTATTCTTTTCTGCCAAGGGCAGGCAGAGCTATCTGTTCAGTGTAGTTGCACTGCCACTTTGATCAGAGGTGCTGCCAGCTCCTCCAGACACAACCCCACAGTTCACATCACTGGCGGTGGCTGCCATCCTGGGACTTTGGCATACAACATAAGCATTTATCTGCTTTTGGTTTTTTTTTTACTAGAACCTCAAGAATTACAACTGAAAAGAGCTAATGAATAGCTATGTTAACTAGAGTGCCCCCTTCCAGGGTTTTCTAGATACAGAGTACTCAGAAGAGGTTTATTGCTTCCTTCTTCTGAGGGGAGCCCTGGGACTGTGTGCAGCTTGCCCAAAGCTACACAGGATGGCTTTTCTCCCAAGAGGCTTGGGAATCACAGCTCACAGTCCTGTACCAAATGACACGGATGGGTACCATCTTATGCCAGTGCCCCTTGGACCGGAGGGAACAACGGGGACTTCTGCCATTGCTTATCCAATGGGACTCAGAGCTCCCCTGCTCGCTGGTTGCCGGCCACTTCCAGCCACAACTGGCTTCTGCTCACCTCTGCCCTGGCCTTCATCGCCACTATCCTCTCTTTGCAGGTCTTCGACAGTTCCGGTTCTTTCCTGTCCTACATCAACACGACAGCTGACCCTCTGTATGGGCCACAGGGCTTGGCACTCACCTCTGATGGACATGTGGTGGTGGCCGATTCAGGCAACCACTGTTTCAAGGCCTACCGATACCTGCAGTAGCCAAGGTGCCGAGGCTGGATGGAAGGGGGCTGTGATGGTCCCTTAGTTCCCTTCTGGCCCACATGCTGGCCTTAAAGGCGATCAACGGTGGGGAGAGCCAGCCCCTCACTGGGGCCTCCCCCCCCACACACACACTTGGGCCAGGGGAGGGGGCTCTGGCAGCTGTGTGTGATGGTGCCAACTGTGACCAAGGCAGCTCTGCCATTGGGTTCAGGGTGCTTCCTGGAGTGTGTGAGGGTGAGCCCCCTGCTTGGATTCCTCAGCAAGGCCGCCGTATGCCCCGGGGGTCCGACTGTTGCCCAGGCCCCTCGAGGGGCACCTGCTTTTTGCCTGCTTGGAGGCCGCTGATGTTCCTGCTTCCAGAGCTTGCAGGCACAGGGGATCCCAAGGAATGGCCCCTGCAGGCTCTCTTACCTTTCTGCCCAGTTTTTTTCCACCATCTGGATTTTCTTTGCACTTTATCTCTGTCCAAGGAGGGGGGCTGAGGTCTCATTTCTCCCATTATTGCCAGTCTATGGCTGTCTTGAGGGAGGGGCAGCAGAACGCATACCCAGCTGCAGGGGCAACAGAGGTCCCTGGGCAGAGCAGGAAGGCCAGGCAGACTCCCCAGGGAGGCACAGGGACAGTAGGGGTGGGTGGGTGGTGGGGGTGGGTGGGAGGAGGTGGCCTTGTCCTTGTCTGTCTTGTGCCCCTGCACTAGCTCTGCCTGGGGATGGGAGGTGGCCTCTCTGCAGCTGGGGATCCAGAGGAGGGGCTGCCTGGCCTTGCTTTTGCGGAGGGAACTAGGCGAGGGGCTCCCTTGGACTCTCATTTCCCACTTCCCTTTTGGGGCACCTGGGCAGGCGGGAGGGCGGGGGGGCGCATCCCTCTCCACTGGCTCTCTTTGGGAAAGAGGCTTTGGGGCCAGCGCTCACTTTTCACCTCCAGAGCCTTCCAACACACCCGGTCCCCCGGCTCCTCTGGCGAGGAAGGCTTCGGCCCGGGTGGGCTCGCCTCGGCCAGCCCTCCAAGAGCCCCTTGCCCCTCCGGCAGCAGGCTCCCCGACACCACCCGCTGTGGCCGGCCGGCCGGCATGCCTTCCTTCCTTCCTTCCTTCCCGCCGCCTGGACCGAGAGCCGTCCACCAGCCCAGGCGGCCCCGCGACCACACCCCCACCCCCACTCGTCTGCTCCCCAGGCCTCCCTCCTCCTCCTCCGACACACACACTCCGGTTGAGTTGCGCAAATCCGAGGCAGCCGTGCGCTCGTGTACAATAAATCCGAGTATTCTGGACGGCCTCCCGCCCGCGTCTTTCTTCCGCAACGGGGGGTGGGGGGCTCGTCTGCTGCCAAGCACAGCCCCGGGATCGGGAGGGGGCGCAGCCTGTGGTGCAGCTTCCCCCAGGAGCCCAGCGCCACCCGCCCCCCTCCCAGCCGCCCTAATAATCCCATCGGGGGGGGTCCGCAACAAGGAAAGGAGAAGGGCTCCCCCTCACCACCCCCACCCCGGTCGGTCGGACGGGCGCCTCTCGTGGGTTCCCCCCCCCCCCTCCCCCCCGCGGCTTCTCAGGCCGCCTTCGGTCCAGCGGACCCGCCGGGCTTCCCTCCACCCGGGGCCTCTCTCTCGAGCCCCGCCCGGGGAGCCACAGAGGACGAAGCGCCGCGACCGGACTGTTCAGGCGCGCGGGGGGGGGGGTCCCCTTCCCCCACCCCCACCCCACCCCACCCGAGGGGCGGCAGGAGGAAAAAGGGGTGGGGGTGGGAGGTGGGGTTTGTTTTCTGCCGGGCGGGGCCAGCAAGGCCTCTGGGGGACCCGGCGGTGCCGCCGGAGGGAGGAGGAGGGAAAAGGGAGGCGCCCCGCCCCCTCCGGCTCCCCGGCGCTCCTCCTCCGCCTCCTCCTTCCCGCCCCCCGCGCGGCCTGATTGGACGGCAGCCTGCCCTTCATCCTGCCTAGGATCCCGCCCTCTTCTCCCCTCACAGCCAGGAAATGAAGAAGGCGCGGGCGGCGAGGAGGGGGCGGTTCCCGCGGGAGCCCCGCCCACAGCCCCTCTCCGGCCCCGGCAACAGCCACGCGATTGGTCTCCCAAGCGGCGGTGACGACACTCTCCGAGAAGCCCCCCCCCTCCCCCGCGCCTGCGCCTCGCTGTTTTCCGCGCCGGGAGGGCGCTGGCGAGATTGCTTCCCCCGCGGACTGGACCGGGCCGGGCTGGCTGGGCTGTTTGGGGGTGGCGGCGCCCGGGCAGGCGCTCCCGCCGACGGGGAGCACCCGTTTTCCCCCATGCCCACCCCCGCGCCGGGCCCGGGCCTGGGCCTTGGGTTGCGTCCTCAAGGGCGGCCCCAAGCGGGGCGGCTGGCCGGAGTCTCACCCCGGGGAGCCCGTGAGGGCCGGAAAGCAGGCCTTCCCGGGCCGGGCCTGCCCTCTTGGCCTTTGGGCAGAAGCAAGGGCGGTGGGCTGACTGCCTTCCAGCCTGAGAGGGAGGCAGGGGCTGCACCCAGCAGGCCTTGGGCGGCTTAGCCACGTCCTGCCCCCTGCATGGACTCTGGCAGGGGCCCCTCGACCCCAGGGGACGTCCTGGGCGCCTGTGGCGATGAGGGAAGGCTCAGGGGCAGGACTGAGTTCAGGGTCTTGCTGCTTGTCTTCCTAGTCATGTTGGGAATGCCTGACAAACAGACGAAGGCACTAGCAGGCAGTGTGCCATTATTAGTGTATGCCAAAATGACATTGCGAAATGCTGGGATTTTCACCTGTTGACCAAAAAAAGGGGGGGTGGAACCTGCCAGTTTGAAGGCAAATAGTTTTGTTTCTGTACAAGTGTTTGCAGATCAAAGGATAAAGGATAGGATGAAATCCAAAAGGACCTTGACAGATGAGAGTTCTGGGCCAAAGCTAATGGAATGTGTTTCAACAGAGGGAAATGTAGGCAGCTGCATCTAGGCAGGAAGAATGAATTGCACAGATATAGGATGGGAGATATCTGGCTGGAAAATAGTACCTGCGAAAGGGATCTGGGAGTCTGGGTGGACCACAAATTGATCATGAGCCAGCAGTGTGACTTGGCAGCCAAGAAAGTCAATGTGATTCTGTCAGACCCCACCTGGAGTATTGTGTCCATTTCTGCCCACCTCAATTTAAAGAGGATATTGACAACCTCAAGCAGGTCCAGAGGAGGTCAACCACAAAGAAAACAAGAATCATAGACTACACAACTTGAATGTCAAGAATAAAGATATTGAAATACTGAAACATTTTATTGACTCAATCATCAAGACAAACCGCAGCCAAGAAATCAGAAGAGAGACTTTGGGATGGCAACAATGAAAGAATGAGAAAAGATCATATGATAAAATGAAATGTCATTGGAGACCAAGATCAAGATAATCCACACTTGTATTCCTGATCACCCTGTGGATGTGAACACTGGAGAGTTAAGAAAGCTGTTGGGGGGACTTTAAATGTGCTGGAGAAGAACTTTGCAGATACCGGCCTGGACCACTAGAAAGATTAACAAGATCAAATTAAGCCTGAACTATCTAACATAATATAAAAATGTAGAAACAGACTGTCCTGCATTGGACACATCATGAGAAGGCATGTTTCTCTGGAGAAGACAATAAGGTGGAATGAACAAGGAAAGGACGACCAAATGTGAGATGAATTTTTAGGATTCAGTTTACAAGAGTGGAGCAGGGCTGTTGGTGCAGGACATTTTAGATACTGGTCATTCATGACTGACCATGTTGGAATCATACAACATCAACAGGATTGCTGGGGCATAGAAACATATGGGGTGGAGGTGGAGACAGTGGTGCAAATACTCAAATATTTGACATACCTTGAAAACCCTGTTAATGTGTGGCATCAAATTAATTATGACCTAAGGCAGTGATGGCAAACCTTTTAGAGACCGAGTTCCCAAACTGTGATTCAAAACCCACTAATTTTTCGCAAAGTGCCAATACAGCAATTTAACCTGAATACAGGTGGCTGTGACAGGCGATGTCGGGTGCCCACAGAAAGGTCTCTGAGTGCCGCCTATGGCACCCGTGCCATAGGTTCGCCAACACTTCTAGAACGAATTATCAGGTAAATGAATTGAAGATGATTTTAAACAATTATTTTATTAAAATCTCAGTTTTGCATTCCTCTGTGGAACTTGTTCATACTCCCCTGGGGCAGTGATGGTGGACCTTTTAGAGACCGAGTTCCCAAACTGTGATTCAAAACCCACTAATTTTTTGCAAAGTGCCAATACAGCAATTTAACCTAAATACTGGTGGCTGTGAAGGGGCGATGTTGGGTGCCCACAGAAAAGGCTCCGAGTGCCCCATTTGGCACCCGTGCCATAGGTTCGCCAACACTTCTAGAACGAATTATCAGGTAAATGAATTGAAGATGATTTTAAACAATTATTTTATTAAAATCTCAGTTTTGCATTCCTCTGTGGAACTTGTTCATACTCCCCTGGGGCAGTGATGGTGGACCTTTTAGAGACCGAGTGCCCAAACTGTGATTCAAAACCCACTAATTTTTTGCAAAGTGCCAATACAGCAATTTAACCTAAATACTGGTGGCTGTGAAGGGGCAATGTTGGGTGCCCACAGAAAAGGCTCCGAGTGCCCCATTTGGCACCTGTGCCATAGGTTTGCAAACACTGACCTAAGGTGACTTTCCAGGGTTTTCTAGATATAGTTTGGAAGTAATTTACCATTCCCTTCTTTTGAGGCCATCCTGGCACTGTGCAGCTTTCCAAAGGCCAGACAGGCTGATTAGCTCACAGGAGGCGTAGTGAGGATTCAAACTCTCCATTTTTGACTCTGCAGCGAAACGTAATTTGCCAAGTCAGCTCAGAAACCTGGTTTGGGTTGGCCTAAATCCAATGCAACTTAATCCTAATACTAAAGAGATATGGTTGTGAAGATTCTCAGTCATCCAGGTGAGGTTATCTGAAAGTTGAGTCATGGCTACTGGACTTCTTTTTCTTGAGAGAGAGAAATGTTATGAAGCTGTTTGGATGAGCAGCAGAACGTTTCTATCTCTCAAGAATAAGAAGTCCAGTAGACCATGCCTCAACTTCCAGAATCCTAAAGAGAGTGGATACCTCTGAGTCTGGTGTCTCAGTTTGGACTGTTCAGCCTCTGGTGACTGTGCCTGGAGTTCAGTTTTCTGACAGTACTGCCCTCGACTTCTGTGGTGCACTGAATCTTCTTACAGTTTTATATGTGCACCTTAGCAAGAGTTGTTTATAAAGTTAGTTGTTATATAGTCTGTTAGCTCAAGTGGTGGTGCTTGCTGCTTTGCTTGGCTGTTGTTTTGGTTTGGCATTTTTAGCTACACTGACATTGCCTTGCCTATGGCAATCTTGTGTTAGAGAATTAACTAGGTGTTTTTAAAAGTTAAAGCTGTCTTAGATATCCCTTTGTGATGCAAATGAGGTGTAAAAACCATTTAAAGGAAGAAATGCAAAATTTGGAAAAAGATCTAATTGAGCTCCTCCATGGACACAGGCCTTGACAAAGTGGAAGGGCTTGCTTGATTCATTGAAGCTGAGCTCTGCTGGCAGTAGCGTTACTACAAAAAGCGTCTCCCAATCCAGACAGATCTCAGTGGAGAGACCAGACTAACAGTGTCCACCTTCCAAAGCATTTGATCTAGAGTGGGTGGCTTCAAATAGTGTCTGATCCATAATGGGTGGCTGACATAATGGCCAGAAATGGCAATGAAGAAGGCAATGGGAAACCACTTCACTTAAGGAAAACCTTTAGCATGACTGGAAACCCTAAAGCCATGGCTCCTAGTCTCCAGCAGCCCTTCAGTGGGCAGAGGGTGCAAAGAATCTCCAGGTCAGTTATGAGAAGGATAGCCACCTGTAATGTACGTAGCTTATTTCAGAGTGGAAAAAACCACAACGCCATCAGGGCAATGGAAAGGGTGATGACGGCGGTGACGGTGGCAGGGATTGCAGCTGTGGTGGGGAGTGGGGCAATGGCAGCAGCAATGGTGGGGGTGGGGTCGTGGCGACGGCTCCAGCAGCGGGCAGCGGCCACGGAGGCGGGCCCAGGCCGGGTTGCTGGGTCTGTTCGGTGTCTCTGACAAGCAGGCCGATCAAGCCGGCTTGGGCCCACCGCACGCGCTGCTGGAATAATCAAACAAGCTGCTGCTGCCGCCACTGCCACTATAAAGGGCAAATGAGTTGGGGAGAATTCCCCCCCCAACACAGGGACCTGGCGGGCAACCCCTGAAGGCGCCGCAGGTGACTGGTTGCCCACGGTCGACATCTTGGGCAACCCTGACAGAAGAATTTTATATTCATATAAAGACTGTGTTTACCAAAATAATGGAAGTTACCATAATAATGGGTAATGTCAATGCAAAAGTAGGATAAGGCCAACGAACTGAAGTAGTAGGTAATTATGGATTAGGAAAAGGCAATGAGTGAGGTGACCGATTAATTCAGTTATGTCAAGAAGAGGAACTTATAATAGCAAATACATATTTCCAGTTGCTACTGTGTCGCCTTTATACTAGGACTTCAAATGCTGACAGGAACATAAGGAATCAGATTGATTACATAATCAATAAACATTTTAGGAACTCAAATGTGTGAAGACATATCCTGGTGCAGATATTAATTTGGATCATAATCTTTTGTTAGCAACATTGAACTTGAAGTTGAAGAAATGTGAGTCAAAGGTGACAAATACTCAAACTGATTTATAACCTTCAGGATCTAGTAGTAAGAATTGAAGTTCAATCAATCATGAGTACAAAACTCAAAGCCATCAAGGAGACAGCAGATGTAAACAAAGTTGAAAACACCTAGAGCCAAATTAAAACTGCTGCGAATGAGGTGTGCCAGGATAAATTAAAGATCACCAAGAGAAAGGAGATCAAACCTTAGATGACAGATGAAATTCTGGAATTCATAGTTCATAGAAAGACGATGAAAAATAGAGATCCTGTAATGTACAATGGTACCTCTTAAGACGAATGTAATTCGTTCTATGAGTCATTTTGTTTTACAAAAAATTCATCTTATGAAACAGTTTCCCATGGGAATGAATGGGAAACCGATGAATCCGTTCCAGAGGTCCAAATAAGAGGGGGAAAGTGTATTTTTTTGTTCAGTCTTTTTTATAAAGTGTACTTTAAAGGCATGCAGAACCAGAACACATACACACACCAGACACCCCACCCCACCCCCTGCATGCAAAAGAAAAGCTCCAAGACAAACTCCAGGTCGTTCCTGCCAAGAGTGTAATGGAAAACAGTGCAAAAACACACAAGAAAGCAAGGAAACGTCAGCTCCCTACCTTTCCAAATTCTAAGTCCAAAAACTGCTGCAAATCAATGTCCAGAATGGCTCCAAAACTTGATGAAAAAACTTCTCCAACTCCTCCACAAACTACAGGGGCACAATGCATCCTGGGGAACTTGTTTCAAAATGCGGAATGGATTTTTGTCTTGCAAGGTATCCCATAGGGAATTTTCGTCTTGTGAAGCATGCCTATTCCTGGAAATTTCATTTGTCTTACGAGTTTTTTGTCTCATGGGGTATTCATCTTAAGATGTACCCCTCTATAAACAACTGCAGAAAGAATGGCAAAGGAAGAAAAACTTTCAAAGGAATGTAGAGAAATTGAAGAATTTGATGGCAAGTATTGTGGGGGTGCTTTAAAAGGCTCTGGCAAATATATTTAGCCAACCTGTCAGCATAGGTCAAGCATAGTTCAAGCATAGTTCATGATGTGTAGCTTTAGCTAGCTTCACCCGGTTTAGACCAGCCACGACACCTACGTGCCGTTATGCTCTGCACCTGCCTGTACCTGGTTAATGATAGAATACAGCGTCAGCAGATAAGTAGCGATAAGGCTGGCGCAGGCGCAATGATGATTATTCCGCACAGCAGCACGCAAGCGCAGAACACAAGAGGAATCAGAGACTGACAAGTGGAAACAGTTGATTAGCTCAGCTTAGCATATGCGCAGAATAAAAGTCAGGTAGGTGTAGGAATGTGGGCGGTGTAATGAATAAATAAAGCGCTGGTGGTGCCGAGATCAGATCAGATTACCTGGCTGCATCAGAGCTCTCCCAGTTTGTACTACAACAGCTGTTCCCGTGTCTTCTTGGGTAGTGCCTGCTGGCAGGCATCGTCCGCACTGCGACATGTGGTGACCCCGACGTGATTCTTGTGGAGCACCGCAGAACCTCACCCGACCATCTGGTCCCCTCGCTGCAGCTCACCAGGTGAGTGTTCTCCCTTCTCTGCTTCAAGCCCTGCTAACCAACTAATTATGGGCTCTAAGCTTTCGGCACCTCAGCAGCGCTATGCTGATGAACTCTATGAACTGGTGACAAAGGAGGGGCATTCCATTCCAAAAATGATGTCATCGAATTGGTGCTAGCGATCGACACTGTTTGCCCCTGGGTCCCAGAACAGGGTACCTTTTCTTTGCAAGACTGGGCGAAAATTGGAACATGTTTTCAAGGCCATCCGAAAGTCACCCTGTCCACTCTTTATGCATGGTGCAAGGTTCGCGCCGCATTGGTGGGACTCACCCCGGCTAATATTTTGTTTGCCCAGCAAGCTCCTCAGGTTCCCTTGCCACAAATTCTGCCTCCGCCTGCCCCGGTGATCTATCCACCGCTGCCCGTCACGGCACCGCCGTCATATGAGCAGGAAAAAGGGCCGCCTTTAAACAAAGCAGAGGAGCCCGAAGCAGAGGCGTCCGAAAATTCGCCCTCAGCACTGCCACATCTTGCAGTAGCTGCTCCTGCGGTCGCAAGCCCGCACCCCATGGGTCCGCCTCTTGTTGGGGAGACAACACGCCAATATTGCTCCCCTGTTTCAGAAGCGATAACATCAGACCCTGATTTGTGTGTTACTCCACCTGTTATGGCATTTCCTGTGGTACGTGTGGCAGGAGCTCGGCAAAAATATCAGCCTGTGGATATGACAATAGTGAAGCAGTTAATGGAAAGTGTAAAGCTGAATGGGTTGCATGCTCCTTATACAAGAACTCTTTTGCAAACTGTTGTAGAAGTGGGTTTACTCCCTTATGATTGGCGGTTGATGTGCCAGGCAGTGCTTACTCCATCAGAGTATCAAATCTGGGCTCAGAATTTCCGAGACTTGGCTGCCCAGTTGAGCGCCCGTAATAAACAATCTCACGTGACCACTCTCAGCACCCTTGCTGACGGTGCAGAGAGACCTCCAGAGCCTATCTCTACAGAGCAGTATGTTGGCACGGGTGACTACCAGACCCTTGATAAACAGCTGACCCTGAGTGATGCAGTTTTAAGAGAAGTTGGAAATCTGGCTTACAAGGCTCTGATTCGGGTGCCCAGCCGGTACGATCAGGATGGAGCATTTTCAGCTGTCAGACAGGGAGCTAAGGAAGATTATGGAACCTTTGTCAGCCGTCTTCTTACGGCGGCTGAACGGCAAATTGAGAACCTGGAAGCGCGTGCTCTCATAGTGGGGCAACTGGCTTATGAAAACGCCAATGCAGATTGTAAAAGGGCTCTGACGCCCACTTATAAAAGGGACAAGACACCCCTTCCTGACACAGTCCCTCACCAAAGGCTGCTGAGAAAATTGCACAGTCAGGGGATAAGAGGGCAGGTCCTCTTATGGATTGAGAACTGGTTGAGATCCCGGAAACAAAGAGTAGGTGTCAATGGGAAATTTTCACAATGGAGAGAAGTGAAAAGCGGTGTGCCCCAGGGCTCTGTCCTGGGACCGGTGTTTTTCAATCTGTTCATAAATGACCTGGAGACAGGGATAAACAGTGAGGTGGCCAAGTTTGCCGATGACACAAAACTTTTCCGTGTGGTAAAAACCAGAGAAGATTGTGAAGAGCTCCAGAAGGATCTCTCCAAACTGGGGGAATGGGCTGATAAATGGCAAATGCGTTTTAATGTAACCAAATGTAAAGTAATGCATATTGGGGCAAAAAATCCAAACTTCATCTATCAACTCATGGGCTCTGAGTTATCCGTGACGGATCAGGAAAGAGATCTTGGTGTGTTGGTGGACAGCTCCATGAAGGTGTCTCCCCAATGTGTGGCAGCGGTGAAGAAGGCCAATTCCATGCTAGGGATTATCAAAAAGGGGATTGAAAATAAAACAGCCAACATTATAATGCCATTATACAAAACAATAGTAAGGCCCCACCTGGAGTATTGTGTACAATTCTGGTCACCGCATCTCAAGAAAGACATAGTGGAACTGGAAAAGGTGCAGAAGAGAGCGACTAAAATGATTACTGGGCTGGGGCACCTCCCTTATGAAGAAAGGCTAAAACATTTGGGCCTCTTTAGTCTGGAAAAAAGGCGATTGAGGGGGGATATGATTGAGACATACAAAATAATGCAGGGTATGAGTAAAGTGGATAGAGGGAAGCTCTTCTCCCTCTCCCAAAATACCAGAACTAGGGGACATACACTCAAATTGAGGGCTGGGAGAGTAAGAACTGACAAAAGAAAATATTTTTTCACCCAGCGCGTTGTAAGTCTATGGAACTCCCTGCCACACAATGTGGTGATGGCATCTGACCTGGATGCCTTCAAAAGGTGATTGGACAGATTCCTGGAGGAAAAGTCCATCACAGGTTATAAACCATGATGGAGATGTGTAACCTCCAGGGTTTAAACCAGGGTACCTCAAGGGCCAGATGCAGGAGAGTGGTATCAGGAGACAGATATCTAGTCTCATGCACTCCCAAACACATCTGGTGGGGCCGCTGTGAGATACAGGAAGCTGGACTAGATGGGCCTTTGGCCTGATCCAGCATGGCTCTTCTTATGTTCTTATGTTCTTATGTTCTTATGCTCCGCATTTGCCAGAATGTCGGCACCCTTGAGCATAAGCTTCAGGTGAAGCTCTTTCCCTCAGCACACCTCATGAGGCACACATAGAGGAAGAATTGGTTCCACCGGAGGATCTCTCCCTCATCACTATTGATGAGATACAAGATCAGGTATATGTTGATGACCAGGCTGCAGGAGAGAAGCTCATTGTACTAGGGGATTCTATAATTAGAAATACGGAGGGATGGATTTGTGAGGAGCATGATAACCGTATGGTCACTTGCCTGCCGGGTGCAAAGGTTGCAGACATCACCAGAAATATAGATAGCTTGTTAGAGAGAACTGGGAAGGAGCCAGTGATCATGGTACACGTCGGTACCAATGATGTCGGGAAGGTCAAGCGGTCAGTCTTGGAAGCCAAATTCAGGTTGCTAGGTAGAAGATTGAAGACCCGGGCTTCCAAGGTAGCATTTTCAGAAGTGCTACCTGTTCCTCGTGCAGGACCCGCCAGACAGGCAGAACTCAGAAGCCTCAATGCGTGGATGAGGCGATGGTGTCGAGAGGAGGGCTTTAGATTTATCAGGAACTGGAGAACATTTTGGGACAAGCCAAACCTGTTCAGGAGGGATGGGTTGCACTTGAATCATGATGGGACCAGATTGCTGGCACTCAACCTCAAAAAGGCAGCAGAGCAGCTTTTAAACTGATAACTGGGGGAAAGCCGACAGGAGCTGAGTGGCATCCGGTTCGGAACACCTCATCCTCGGGGAATGAGGTTGGAGAGGGTAGAGAATCACATAGAGAAGACATAGCAGGTATAGGTATTAGCACCGGGAGAATAACGGAATGTGACAGTTCATCTACTGAAAATAAAAGCTGTGGGGCGAATAGAACAAGGCAGCAGCTGTTGTTGCGGGACCCACTGTACAGGTGCTTCTACGCCAATGCTCGAAGCCTCCGAGCAAAGATGGGAGAACTTGAACATTTGGCAGCTAGGGATAACATTGATATAATAGCCATAACAGAAACCTGGTGGAATGCGGAGAACCAGTGGGATACAGCAATCCCAGGCTATAAACTCTATAGAAGAGATAGAGGGGGGCGGGTTGAAGGAGGAGTGGCCATCTATGTCAAAGAAGGGGTAAAATCCAGCAGAATGGAGATTGACAGAGGGTCTGACTCCACCATAGAATCACTGTGGGTTAAACTGCCAGGTCCAAGGAGTGATGTGATCGTTGGAGTATTCTATCGTCCACCAGATCAGAAACTTGAGGGGGACCTTGAAATGAGGAGAGAAATCATGGAAGTGGCTAAAAGGGATAGGATAGTAATCATGGGGGACTTCAATTATCCCCACATTGACTGGGCCAATGCGAGCTCCGGGCAAAAAAGAGAAACTGGGTTTCTCGACTTGCTGAATGACTGTGCCTTAGAGCAACTTGTCACGGAGCCCACCCGAGAACAGGCAACTCTGGATCTAATATTGTGTGATACTCAGGACCTGGTCAGAGGTGTGAATGTCACTGAGCCTCTGGGGAACAGTGACCATGCTGCTATTACCTTTGCCATGCATGTCGGAGGAAGAGTGTCAACCAAATCAGACATAAAAACCCTTGATTTTCGAAGGGCAAACTTCCCTCAGATGAGGAAACTAGTTAGAGAGAAACTGAAGGGGAAGGTTAGAAGAATCCAATCTCTTCAGAGTGCATGGAGCCTGTTTAAAACAACAATAATAGAGGCCCAGCACAAGTGCATACCACAAAGAAAGAAGAGCTCATTTAAGTCCAAGAGGACACCGGCATGGTTAACGAGTAGAGTTAGAGAGGCTCTAAAGCGCAAGGAGAGGTCCTTCTGTAAATGGAAATCGTCCCCAAATGAGGAAAATAAAAAGGATCACAAACTCTGGCAAAAGAAATGTAAGAAGATGATAAGGGAGGCAAAGAAAGACTTTGAGGAACGAATGGCTAGCAATATAAAGGGTAATAATAAAAGCTTCTTTAAATATGTTAGAAGTAGAAAACCTGCCAGAGAACCGGTTGGTCCTCTGGATGGTGAGGGAGGAAAAGGGGAGGTTAAGGAAGACTTGGACATTGCAGAGAAATGGAATGAGTTCTTTGCGTCTGTCTTCACGACAGAGGACCTTGAGCGGATTCCGCTGCCTGAGCCGCCCCACTTGACTAAATAATTAAATCAAATACTGGTTGAAAGAGAGGAGGTTTTAGGACTAATTGATAAATTGAGGATTAACAAGTCACCTGGCCCAGATGGCATCCACCCAAGGGTTATTAGGGAACTGAGAAATGAAATTGCAGATCTCTTAACGGTTATATGCAACTTGTCTCTTAAAACGGCCACAGTGCCGGAGGACTGGAGGATAGCAGATGTCACACCAATTTTTAAAAAAGGAAGGAGGGGGGACCCAGGAAACTACAGGCCGGTTAACCTTACATCTATCCCAGGGAAGATGGTGGAAAGCCTCATCCAAGAGAAAATCTTAAAACACATAAAAGAACAAACCTTGCTGAGAGAAAATCAGCATGGCTTCTGTAAGGGTAAATCTTGTCTGACAAACCTCTTAGAATTCTTTGAAAAGGTCAACAGGCACGTGGATTTGGGTGAACCGGTTGATATAGTCTATCTGGATTTTCAAAAGGCTTTTGACACAGTCCCTCACCAAAGGCTGCTGAGAAAATTGCACAGTCAGGGGATAAGAGGGCAGGTCCTCTTATGGATTGAGAACTGGTTGAGATCCCGGAAACAAAGAGTAGGTGTCAATGGGAAATTTTCACAATGGAGAGAAGTGAAAAGCGGTGTGCCCCAGGGCTCTGTCCTGGGACCGGTGTTTTTTCAATCTGTTCATAAATGACCTGGAGACAGGGATAAACAGTGAGGTGGCCAAGTTTGCCGATGACACAAAACTTTTCCGTGTGGTAAAAACCAGAGAAGATTGTGAAGAGCTCCAGAAGGATCTCTCCAAACTGGGGGAATGGGCTGATAAATGGCAAATGCGTTTTAATGTAACCAAATGTAAAGTAATGCATATTGGGGCAAAAAATCCAAACTTCATCTATCAACTCATGGGCTCTGAGTTATCCGTGACGGATCAGGAAAGAGATCTTGGTGTGTTGGTGGACAGCTCCATGAAGGTGTCTCCCCAATGTGTGGCAGCGGTGAAGAAGGCCAATTCCATGCTAGGGATTATCAAAAAGGGGATTGAAAATAAAACAGCCAACATTATAATGCCATTATACAAAACAATAGTAAGGCCCCACCTGGAGTATTGTGTACAATTCTGGTCACCGCATCTCAAGAAAGACATAGTGGAACTGGAAAAGGTGCAGAAGAGAGCGACTAAAATGATTACTGGGCTGGGGCACCTCCCTTATGAAGAAAGGCTAAAACATTTGGGCCTCTTTAGTCTGGAAAAAAGGCGCTTGAGGGGGGATATGATTGAGACATACAAAATAATGCAGGGTATGAGTAAAGTGGATAGAGGGAAGCTCTTCTCCCTCTCCCAAAATACCAGAACTAGGGGACATACACTCAAATTGAGGGCTGGGAGAGTAAGAACTGACAAAAGAAAATATTTTTTCACCCAGCGCGTTGTAAGTCTATGGAACTCCCTGCCACACAATGTGGTGATGGCATCTGACCTGGATGCCTTCAAAAGGGGATTGGACAGATTCCTGGAGGAAAAGTCCATCACAGGTTACAAACCATGATGGAGATGTGTAACCTCCAGGGTTTAAACCAGGGTACTTCAAGGGCCAGATGCAGGAGAGTGGTATCAGGAGACAGATATCGCTCCCAAACACATCTGGTGGGGCCGCTGTGAGATACAGGAAGCTGGACTAGATGGGCCTTTGGCCTGATCCAGCATGGCTCTTCTTATGTTCTTATGTTCTTATGTTCTTATATGTCAGCGGCAACGTTGGAACCTAGCGTGATTAATTCAATTCGCTCCCGCGGTTTCCGTTGCTTTCGCTGTGATTCTCCCGATCATCTTCGTCGTGATTGCCCGCAGAATCCGCCCCCACCATCCTGGCCCTCCTCTCGCTGCCCGCGATGTGGAAAGGGTTTCCATTGGGCTTCTCAGTGCCGATCGGTCCCTGGAGGAGGATCAAATGCCCAAAGGAATGATCCTGCCCGGAGAGAGGCCACTCAGTCCCCGCTCCGGCCGGCCCAGGGAAACTTTCCAGCGGGCCGTCCTCCGGCCCCGGTGAAACAATAGAGGATCCTTTTGAAGATGTGGCTAGCGATCCCCCGGCCAACTCCACGTTGTCCTCCACATCGCCTGTGGTTCCTTTATTCTCCGCGGCAGAAGTCTCCCTTATTTCCCCAGGCCAGGCATATCCGGTTCCGGTATATTTCCCATTACCCTTACCAGATAATACCTTGGCAGTGATCCTCCCAGCTCCGGAGGCGACACAAAAAGGGATTCATGTTACACCAATTGCAATACAGCCACTGGCAGTCAGCACTCACTTGTCTGCATGGTCTGCCACTCAATCTGGGATTTCTAAGGGAGAAAAATTGGCTGAACTTTTCCTCCTTGAGGGCCCAGCACCTCAACATGTGCCGCAATCTCATGATGGGGGTCACAATGCATCACTTGAGAACCCAGGGGTATTTCAGGTTCTTTCTATAGGAGGAGGGCGGCCCACCTTGGCTTTAGAGATGGGCGGTCGGCCAATTGTGGGAGTGATGGATACCGGAGCAGACGTGACGATCGTCGCCCGAAAGGACTGGCCTTCATCATGGCCTACCAGGAAAGCACCTGAAGTTTTTGGCGTAGGAGGTACAGCTGCGGCGGATTGTTCAAAGCACCCCATCTTATTTCAATCCTCCTCCGGACTCACAGTTCCTCTGCATCCATATATTCTGGACATTCCTTTTACCCTATGGGGTCGGGACTTATTGTCCAAGGGCGGAGTACAGCTGCATTCAAATTTTTAGTACGGGCCTCTCCGGGATTGTCGACGGCACCAAAAATCACCTGGCTTGCGGGACCGCCTGTCTGGGTTGATCAGTGGCTGTTATCCCAGGAAAAGCTGCGAGCGGCAGAGGTCCTAGTATCCGAACAACTCGCAGCTGGTCATCTCCGTCCCTCGACCTCGCCATGGAATACTCCCATTTTTGTCATAAAAAAGAAGTCCGGGCATGGCGTCTTCTTCAAGATCTTCGCCAAGTGAATCTCCGTATGCAACCGATGGGGGCACTCCAGACGGGCCTCCCTAACCCGAATCTGCTTCCTCGTTCGTGGCAACTGTTGGTCATTGATCTTAAGGATGCTTTCTTCTCCATCCCTTTGCACAAAGAGGACTGTCAATATTTTGCTTTCACCCTGCCTGTTTACAATAATCATCGACCGACTTCGCGTTATGAGTGGACCGTTCTTCCACAGGGCAGCTCCAACAGTCCAACAATGTGTCAGCTCTTTGTGGACGACGCCCTACATCCTTTTCGCCAGAAATATCCGGACTTGGTACTGTATCACTATATGGATGACCTGCTTCTTGGGGCAGAACAACTTACCTCAGAAATCATAACTGATTTGACAAATACTCTCACGTCTCGTGGTTTTGTAATAGCTCCGGAAAAAATCAAAGAAGCCCCCCATATCAATATTTAGGACACTTGCTCTTCAAAACATCTTCAGCACCGGCAGTGCCTCAACTTCGTCTCCCGGACAAGTGTACCTTGGTCCAGTTACAACAGATTTTGGGCACCATCAATTGGGCCCGTCCATACCTCAATCTTACCACATCTCAGCTTGCTCCGTTATTCGCCGCCTTAAAGGGACACAAACAGCCTGCTGATGTAATTCCAATCACGCCGGCCATCAAGCACACCATGGATATGGTAAATTCTGCTTTGGCCTCCCGAGCGGTTGACCGACTCGTGGACCACACTGTGTCTCTTTCTGCGGCCATTGTTCGGACACAGCCTACTGCTACGGCAGTTCTTTATGTGTATCTTAGCACGCCTTGCATTATTGTTGAATGGTTGCACCTTCCCCATACACCGCCAACTAATATATATCCATTTCTAACTACTATTTCAGACCTGATTCAACGAGCCAGGAAGAGGGCCTTGAGTCTAACCGGGAAGGACCTACAGGCGCTCTACACTCCTCTCACACGGGACCAACTAGAGCACGTGCATGCCACCTCTTTGGATTTTCAAGTGGCACTGGAAGGGCTTTTCTGGCGAATACATCTTTAATCCACCGAAAGATCCACGCTTTACTCTTCTTGCGACTATTCCTTTGGCGACCATCGTTCCAACTTGACGTCCTCGCCCCCTTCAAGATGCTTTCACTATTTTCACAGATGGCACCAAAACTAAAGGAGTTCTCACGTACCAGGATCCACAAGGCGATTGGCATCCAGTTTTTACTGCCGATCAACGCTCTGCTCAACGTTCGGAACTTGCTGCAGTGATTTTGGCCTTTCAACATTTCCCTGATACTCCCTTTAATCTCATTGTTGATACACAATATGTGTATCGCCTTTTGCTTCAGTTTCCCGATGTATATATCACACCTTCAATTGATGAAGATTTAATGTCTCTTTTCCTTCAGTTGCAGGAAGCTCTTCAGACCCGAACAGTACCTTATTTTGTTGCCCATATTCGCTCCCATTCTGGCCTTCCAGGTTTTCTTAGCAAAGGCAATGCAGCTGCAGACGCAGCACTCAAACCCCCTCAAAGGGCTCCCTTTTTGGGGTCGGTTCTGTCCTCAGCCGTGGAAGCCCACTCTATGTTTCACCTCTCTTCTTCTTTGCGCAAGCGCTTTGGTCTATCTACTCGGGAGGCTAGAGAGATTGTGGCTTCTTGTCCTGTTTGTTCTGTCGCTCCTGTGTCAATACCCTTTGATGCGGTTAATCCGAGGGGCACGTCTCCTAATCAGATTTGGCAAATGGATGTTACTCAGGTTCCTGCTCTTTCTCCTCTGTCTCGCCTTCATTTAACTGTGGATACTTCTTCGGGATTCATGTGGGCTTCTCCTCTCCGGGGGGAAACTGCCAAGCATGTCATTCATCATGTTATGCGATGTATTGCTGTCATGGGCTGTCCTGCTCAAATCAAAACTGACAACGCACCTGCTTACATTTCTGCTACTTTTAACACTTTCTGTGATACTTGGGGTATCAAGCTCATCCATGGCCTGCCGTACAACAGTACAGGTCAGGCCATCATTGAGCGCGCTCATCTTACTTTCAAACAACTGCTTGCTAAACAAACGGAAGGGAGGGGGGTCTCTCCAGCAGATACACCTATTGTCATTTCTAAGGTTTTATTCACTATTAATCATTTAAGTTATCTCAAAGATCCCTCATACACTCCTGTTGAGTTTCATTTCAGATCTCAAGAGCAGTGGGATCGCCCATTGGTTTCTTATCGTTGCCCGCCGAATCCTCAGTTGTTTGGTCTAGTACCACTGATAACTTGGAGATGAGGCTACGCTGCAGTGCAGACTGATTCGGGAGCCTGCTGGATTCCGGCCCGCTGTGTCAGACCTTGGCGCAAGACACCAACGCCACCTGAATCTGCACCTGCTGACGATTCAAATTCAGCATGCTGGGTTTCCTCCTTTTTCTCTTGGGCACAGTAATAGCATTGGCAGATCATAATATCACAGATGCAGGCATAATATAGACTATGCAGGAATTTTCACTGCCTAACACATGGCTTAAACATGCTCAATACATGTTTGACTTTCATGGGAAGCAAGTTTCTCTCATCTATGAGCCTCCCATATCAGTAGCTTCTATGTCGTTTTTGCCCACGCCTTTTAGTGTTCCTGATTTGGTAGTAGCTCAGTTACAAAACATACAATCTACCTTTTTTGAGGGTCTTAACACAACTAGCCCCGAAGCTATTCCTTTTCGGAAAATGAGATACCTTCGTTCATTACCGGGGCTTTGTTTTTGTTGTTATGCAAAAATAGTAATTTTAAATCCTTTTGGCCATCTTATGAGATGGCCCAACAGCAATGGGGCGGTGCTGCTAAAAATTATACCGCCTGCGATGATTATTTTTTTCTTTATGGTAATAGGAACTCTGCCTACTCTTTTAGTAATGCTTTTGTAAATTCTACCTATTATGACATATATCATGCATTACCCATATTCAGTCCTGATTATACATCCTTAACTGGGTCTATCTGTAGTAAATGGGTCATTAAGGATCCAGAACTGTGGTTTTTTGGGGGACACGGTTGGGCCACTAATTATAATCCAGGGAACTACCAGTGTGCCGCCCTTGGTTATTTCACACTCCCAGTACAGGTAAAAGAACCTCGAAAGCATAATAAACTCCGAAGAGCAGCTGACAGCCCTGGACCCATGGGACCCCTTTGCAAGGATGACGTCATCATAGATCGTCAGAGTAGTGACGGGAAACCATGGGGGCGAGCCGTGGCTGGCAGTCTGACAGGGGTCTTGACTCTGGGAGCTTATCCTGGTATCATAGCTCAAGAGAATCATCACTCTATCATTGGTTTAACTTGTCGTTTGGAAAAAACAGTCAATGCCACTGCACGCCTTATCAGACATGTCCAATGTGAAACCATGGAACTGAGTCAGATTCAATTACAACATCGTTTTGCGTTGGATTTTTTACTCGCTCGCCAGGGCGGCTTTTGTAAAATCGTAGGCAAAGCAGGTTGCATGGTAAAATATAAAGATCTCATAAGAACATAAGAACATAAGAACATAAGAAGAGCCATGCTGGATCAGGCCAAAGGCCCATCTAGTCCAGCTTTCTGTATCTCACAGCGGCCCCACCAGATGTGTTTGGGAGTGCATGAGACTAGATATCTGTCTCCTGATACCACTCTCCTGCATCTGGCCCTTGAAGTACCCTGGTTTAAACCCTGGAGGTTACACATCTCCATCATGGTTTGTAACCTGTGATGGAGTTTTCCTCCAGGAATCTGTCCAATCCCCTTTTGAAGGCATCCAGGTCAGATGCCATCACCACATTTT